>CAJQUN010000380.1:0-551553 GCA_907163345.1 Haberlea rhodopensis | reverse complement strand
GGAAGAGGATAATTGAGGGAGGTGGATTTATGAGGCATGAAGTGGGAGCTTGGTATCCCATGGGATGAGTGTCTGAAGGTAGAGGTGAATTGAGACATGAGGAAGAGGTTGAGTCATATTGGTTGGCATCAGAGAGAGTTGGACAGAATGTGGCAGCCAAGAGTCAAAGATGTTTAGGGCATGTGTTGGAGGGGCTGCTGAAGGGATTCTTTGAGTAGGCTTATAAGGAAAGTTTTGTTCATCGAAAACAACATGACGAGATATAAAAAACCGTTTACTGAAGGGTGGAAGCATTTATAGGCTTTATGTTTCTCACTGTATCCGACAAAAACGCAAAGTAAGCTTTTGGGGTCGAACTTGTTTTTTTTAATATCCCAAGTGTATGGGAAGCATTTAGATCCGAAAACTCGAAGAGATGAGTATAGGATGAGATCCATGTAGAGTATAATAGGGGGAGTTAAACTGAAGGGCAGATGATGGTAAACGATTCATATATAAACAGCTGTTGTAAATGCTTCAATCCAAAGAAATAAGGGTGCACCACAATGGAATAACATGGTCATCCCCAATTCCCTTATGGTTCGATGACGTCTTTCAACTGAGCCTGTTTGTTCAGGAGTGTAGGGCGAAGAAATTGGTGAACAATACCTGTAGAGAGGAAGTGTGTGGAGAGTTTTGAGTTGATGAACTCACCACCTCCATCCGAATGGAATATTTTAATTTGCTTACTGAACTGTCGATCAACATATTTTTCAAATGCTATAAAGGCATCAAAAAAGTTAGATTTGTTACGTAAAGGAATAATCCAAGTATATTTAGAAAAATCATCAACCAGGCAAGCATAATACTTAAATTTTTGAAGAGATAAAACAGGGGCAGGTCCCCATAAGTCGCAATGAATTTTATCAAAAATACTAGTGCTTAAATGTTCTGAACGAGAAAAAGGTAAACGACTAAGTTTTCCTAATTGACAACTATCACAAAAGGAAGGATTACGTGTTGTTCCAACAACATCAATAAGCCCTTTATCCGAAGCATATGTAAGGTTGAAATTTGACTGTGTCCTAGACGTTGATGCCAAACATCAGAAGTTCCTGATTTGAACCGATGGGAAAAATATGATTCTGGAATTGTTGGTAGAACATATAGGTCACCCTTGCGCTTCCCCATGATCATTGTGTGGCCTGTTTCCCGTTCCTTAACACAAAAATCAACATTAGAGAATTCACAGTTAACAGGAAATTGAGATGTGATTTGGCTTACAGAAAGTAAATTTTTTGTTAAATTAGGAACTAATAACACATTTTTCAGAGGTAGAACAGTGTGGCTTTGTTTGATGCAAGAGTCACCAATTGCAAGGATAGGCAGTAAGGAGCCATCTCCAATTAGGACAGAGTCTGCACCTGAATACTTTCTTAGGTTTGTTAACATACCTGGCTTACCTGTCATGTGGTTGGATGCGCCAGTATCGGTTGTCCATTCTGTTTCTGTAATAGTGTTGTCCAAGGTCAGGGCTGCAAGTGCTTGTGGTATTCATCTGGTTGAATAGGTTTCTTTGTCACCCACCAACAGATTTTGGCAATATGTCCCTTTATTCCACAATTTGGCATTGTTCCTCACGATACATATCTCTTTCTGTAGGTGTCATGCGCCGTTCTCCTGGTGGAGGAGGACGTCGTTGGGTGTTTGTTGTGGATGAGTTTTGGTAGTTGTAGTTGCCTGAGTTCCTTTGTGTTGTGCTTGGAAGCCACGTCCATTGGAAGTGAACTTTTGTGGTGAGCTACGCGAGCCACGATAATTTGGTGAGTTAGATTGTGGTTGATGATGTTGTTGTCCATAAAAGGCCAATTGATGGGTGTTATTTGACATGTCAGTGGTATTGGTGAACCAGTTGCGTCTTTGGTCAAATTTTTGAGTTGAGAAACTAATTCAGAATATGTAGATCTAGGAGGTTTCAGCATGGTTGTTGTGAATGTTTCATATTGGGGGCCAAGACTAGTGAGGAGACAAAAATACCTTTTCTTGATCTGGAATAGGCTTCCTATGGCCGCTAGGTTGTCACAGAGACCCTTTGAACTTGCTAATATGCTCAGTGATAGTAAGATGATCATCTTTTCGGAGATATGTCACTTGTTGTTTTAAAGTGAATTCACGTATCTTGTGAATCTTGAGCATTATGCCTTTTTTCAGTGCTTGCCACACGGCGTGTGCTGTATCCAAGCCTACTACCAGTCCCAGAGACTCTTCAGAAAGTGTACCAATAATCCATCCTCGAAGGAGTCGATCTGCTTTCCGCCATGTTATGAAATCTTTTGTCAATTGTGGGATAGAAGTATCACTATCACCAGTTGTATCTTGGTTTGTGTTTGTGAATTTTGTGGGAGCAGGATCTTCATTTGTGAGATGTCCTACTATTCTGGCTTTCTGCCAGAGCTAGTGCTTGTTCACGCCATAGTGGGTAATTGTTTGAGGTTAATTTGAGGGTGACAAAATTTCCCACGTTCAAGGATAATGTGGTCATGGCAGACAGGAATGAAGAGCAGACTGGAGTGTTTGTGTTGTGTAAGGAGTTGCCTAGTGTTCACACATGGCTCTGATACCATAAGAGAAATTCATAATGCTGAGACAGAAGAGTCTGTGAGTTATTATTTCATCAAAAGCAACGTGAACACTAGAGCTTTTAACATGTGAGGTATTTAAATTACTTATTACAGCAAGGTTATACAGAGTAATTTTCCTAAATGTAGCCCAAGATCTGCTCAACAATGTTTAGGGAATCCTTAAGGTGGATCCTTGCTGCTTGCCAAGTTATGCACGACAGTTGCTGATTTTGTGATCCTGATTGTGTGGTAATTTCCTTCTTCGGTGCTGTACAGAACAAGGTAACTTCCTTCTTGTAAATATCCATCACTTTATTGTAGCATGTTTCCTTCTTCGGTTGCTTTGGTTCCTTTATTTGATGTCCTATGATTGAGGTGGGATTTGCTGAATCTTCTTCTATGTTATCAGAATCTTTCCCTTGTTTGAATAAGTGTCGAGGCATTTCTATTTATGTTACTAAACTTTAACATCACCGTTTTTTTCTAAAAAATATTGTTCGAGCTTCGTAGAAAATCTTCTTGAGGAATGACAGAAGAACATCATATATTTTGTTCCATCCCCCTGAAACAAATAGTACAAGAACATGATATAAATGAACTATCAAATACAAAGTAAACTGTCCCCCCCAAAATTCGTACACAAAGTAGAAAATAAAAGGAACAATAAAAAAAAGGTAAGAAAAGGTACCATACGCTTAAAAACCCGTAAGGTGAAAAGTTTACCAAACAAAAATACATAAAAAAATTAACTATTTGGAATGTGTCATGGATTGAATGGCTTCAGGTAAAGCCCTTAGGCTAGCATCGAATTACACTTTAGTAATCATACAAACCAAAAACAATATAACTTATCCATTAGTTTACTTATCAACCATTATCTACTTCCTAATCTATCCATCATTTATACTATCACAAAACCAAATACAGCCTAAATGTTTAGAGATTGTATATATTTTCTGCTTAGATATTAGAAAATTTAACCTTTTTTTTTGTTAACATAAACATGCATTGTATTATATTGATAAAAAACAGTTACAATGGAATCCAACCACAAGCACCCAACATACAACATACAGTTACGAATACAATCGTCTAGCATTGACACTCATCAAACCACAACTAGGAAACAGTAGAGTCGATCCAAATCCACTTAAACCAGTCATCCTAGAGTATAGCAGAGCAAGTGAAATGTTTTCTAACATATCTGAAGGTACAAATATGAAAAAACGAGAAGCATAAACTGAATTTAACTTAATTTTAGTAAAAAATAATAATAATAATAATAATAAATGCCACTATAAATGACCCATGATGCGTAAAAGAACATGTACCTCTCCCTCTCATCAAGAAAAGCATCATAGTGCTCTCATCTTTTTCTTTCTTATCCCACACACCAAATCTGAACAAATTATTGACATGGAAAACTTTGAAGATATCTCTTTGGCAAACATGCTCTTCCAAACCCAGGAATTCGGTAGGGAAAACATGTTATTCCAAACCCATGAATTCGGCGGGTACCATTTCATAAAACCTCGATTATATTTATACATACATAGATACATATGTTCTCTTAGGTTTTTGACATGATTAATTTGGTTTTATTGTTTTAGTGACGCCCATGAAGTAGGTTTGGTTGATGCTGCTGCACATTATGACTCGAGAGTGCCGGATATAACTGAGCCAGCAATGGCTTCAAAGAACGTATCTTTAGAACGGAATAGGAGGAAGAAACTCAATCAAAAACTATGTGCACTAAGAGCTGCGGTCCCTATCATTACCAAGGTGTTATCACATTATAGATTATGATTAAATTTGTATTTATATTTTTCTCTCATATACTAATAACATAAATCAAATATTCTTAAGTACTTAGTTTTGATTTCCCCTAAAATATAATTTGAAAATTTCCACAATTGATACATAAAACGTGTCTTGCTTTATAACTTCTTTACCTAATTTATTGAATTTTTTTGAATATTGTTGGAAACAATAATTGTCCATGCTGAGTCATCGATTGAAACGTGACACTTGAGCTGTTGTACGGTTTAAAAGATTAGAGTTGCACCATTCCCACTAGTTGTAGCTTTTGGTAAGTATCAAACGCTTGATCATACAATTGATATCAAAGCTAAAGTTAGGTATTTGATTCTCGTTAGTTGCAAGGTAATGCAATAATTGGAATTAGAATTGTTCATAGACAATAATTTCTCTTGTTGGGAGAACAATCGAAACATGACTTTTGAACTACTGTATAGTTTAAAACATTAGAGTTGCATCATTACTACTAGCTATAACTTTTGGTAAAACGGCTACCGCTTGGTCCTACCGTTATTAATTTTGAATAGTTTGACAATATTAATGAGTTGAAATTTTATGTGGATGGACAAAGCATCAACCATCAAAGATGCAATTGAGTACATTCAATCACTACATGAACAAGAAAGGAGAATCCAAGCAGAAATTGCTGACTTAGAAAATGGGAAGCTATCAAATGATCAAAATTTTGACTTTGAACAATCAAAGTTGGATCAATATTGCTGTAATTTTGCAGGGTCAACAATTATTTCATCTCCTATTGAAGTTCTTGAGGTGGGAATTACTATGAAATTTGATTTCTATATCTTAGTTATTGAATATTAAATAATAAAATGTTAATAAATTTATAACATGTTTTTATTATGAATTTTTTAAAAATTTCATACTAAATTAATTTTTCAAAAATAAATTGTGCAATAATTTACAATTTCTTGATTTAATTAATGATAAATGAAAAAAATTAAATACGGCACAGATAGTAAAAAAAATAAATTATAAGTAAATTTAGTCCGAGTTCGACTCGAGTTGCTATAGACTAAATTTGATTCAGGATAACTCAATTTTTGAATTGCAGTTAAGAGTAGTGAACATGGGAGAGAAGACAGTAGTTGTTAGCTTGGCATGCAATAAAGCAGCAGATACAATTATAAAGCTTTGTGAGATGTTTGAATCATTGAAGCTCAAAATCACTACTGCCAATATTACTGCTTTTTCGGGAAGGCTTTTCAAGACTGTATTCCTAGAGGTACATGTTTTAATTTGTTCCACTCTCTTTTATACTTTCCCTCCTTATAGCGGTATGACTCTGGTTCCGGTTCTGATTTTGGTTCGAGTCATGTTTTAGAATCGAAATTTTTAATGAATCACCAAACATCTTTTAATTGAAGTTTTTATTTTCCACGAAACCACTTATATGGTTATGGTTCTGTGAAGAGTTTGTCGCGTAACAAAATAGTTTCGATATAAAGACTATAATATTAATATTCCGGTTTCAAAAATCATAAAAGATTATAAGCGACGGAAGATCACATAGTTTTAGTTGAAGTTCATGCATATGTGGATGAAAATTTTGTCTACTTAAATATAACATATATTTATTTTTGCAAATCAAGGAAAACGAGGATTATTCTAAAAATAACATTCTTTTGACCAAGATTTTGAAATATAACATTTTCAATTTTTGAGTTTGGCCTTTTTTTTATGTGTTTAAGGTAAATTGCTAAAAAAAAAAAATAAAGACATTTCATTTTCAAACTATAAACTATCCCATTGAAAAATAGTGTGGTCGTTGGACAAAGGCCAATAAAACAAAAGCAATAAAGCATCTTATGTTTTTGGCCAATTATTTATTTGTGCGGTATATATTAATTTGGTGGGTGCATAAATTTACATTGTACATTAGTTAATATATATATAATATATAAAGTCGAAAACATACATTATAGATTAGTTAATATAATATATGAAGTCGAAAGCTAGGTAAGGAAAATCAATATTGTTAGAATAGTCGTACGTGATTTTTGATATCTAGTTTAAATAATAACACATGAATACCCTTTAATTTGTAATCGATGAAAAAAAATTATAGTTACCTCCCATATAATTTGAGAAAAGTACATAAAAAATAAGTAGATGTTATTTTTTAAATTAAATTAAAATTTTATAATTGTTCAAACTAAAAGTGATCTACATAAAAAATAATATTAAGTTAGTGGAGTCCACAATTAATTTGATACCCCACACCTAAAATAAAAATAATATATAATCTCCACAAATATCGGGGATACTGAAATTTGAGTACCAACACAAGACTTTAAAGTCTCCTCTTGTCTTTCGCCTTTTATCTTTTATTTACTTATTATTCAAAATTATTAGTGGAAAGCAAATGAATAACCAGTTTTTATTCAAATTAAAAATAACTGTGAAAGCACAAATTCATTCGAGAAAATCTATGATGTGCGGACATTGACACGGCTGTCAGTGACACAACACGATATGGACACAACGACACGGATTTTCAAAAATTTTCATGATACGACATAGATGAGATATGCCTGTATATTTTAAATATATTATATATGTACTATATTAATACTAAAATTCACATTTTTTAAATTCTAAAACCATGTAAAATCAATAAAAATATTCTTACAAAATGCAAGAAGCATATAAATATATTTGTATCACTTATATCAAATACATATTACTTCAATTAACATAAAGTTTAAAAAACACGTCTAAATAAAGATGACATCCAAAATATTCTTACCAAATTCAAAAAGTATATAAATCAATGTGTACCACTGAAATCATCATAATATCACGCATACTAACACTAAATTTATATTACTTCAATTAACATAAAGTTTAACCAACACGTACAAAATTCATCTTAGCCAACTACTTTTTAAATTGTACAATTAACTCGTAAAAGTGTTCTTCATGTGTCGGACACGCCCATAGGCCGTGTATGATGTGTCCGACACGAGTATCCGATTTTGGGAGAAGTGTCCATCACGGGTGTCCGATTTAATTTTTAAAAAAATTAAGGACATGCCAAGTGCCGTGTCCGACACATGTCCGATGAGTGTCAGTGTCCTAGAAGTGTTCGACACTATACCGAGAGATTTTTAGGAGTGTTCATGCATCATAGGAAAAAATAAAAGACCCAATTTTTTTATGAAATCATTATTTTTGTTCAAAGTTTTAAAATTTGTATAAGTTTCAAAATAATAATAAATAAATATATATATATATATATATATATATATATATATATATATATATATATATATATATATGTATATATATAGGTTTCTGTTGTCCACTGATGATTGTTCTCGTGTATTTTGAATTAATAATTGACATGAAAGTATATATTATAACTATTGTTTAAAGCAGTATCTTAACATGATGAATTATATTATGACAAAGCACATAACTTATATTTTTAAAATTACGAAATTATGCTAAATATAATTGTGAGAGTCGGTCTTAATTCACATAATGATGATTATGTAAACAGCTGAAGATTGGTTTCAAAAGTTCCAAAACTTGGGCCTGAAATTATTTCGATAATATTATATATATCAAATTACTTTCCAGTCAATACTGAAAATATAAGTATGTCATTTTCTCATTCAACATCAATTCATACAATTCATAAATCATGCAACTACAAACTTCCCAAACACTTCACACATAAAAATACATCTACTCGGGGCATACCCCGGTGAGTAAATTAATCCTTTAAAAGTGTTTAATAATAACTGGGACACAGAACATAAAACATCGACCTGAGCTCGCTCTCAAGGAGCTTCGGTACTTCTAGATGCATCTTCTCGAGCATCTGCATGACGTCCACCTGTAACACCTATCATGTTCATACAATAAAGACATGACAGCCCCCACAACGGGGTCAGACCCCAGTACGAGAACCAGGTAAAATCACAATAGTATGACAAAGTATCATGTCATGCTTGTCGTGCATGAATGCAATACATAAATGAATGTTATGCATAATGGGTAAAATAAATCAAATCTCAAGATACCAAATATCGGAGTCCAAAGAAGGTATCATCAACACTATCAAGCTCGAGCAGGGGGTGGCGACACACACACATTATGCTAGGAGAATCATCATGTGTTGTGCTCATCATCCCTCGTGTCTAGGTCCGGCGACGACGCGCGTGACTACAATTGCTACCTAAACTGCATGTCATCGTCGTGCACATCGTCCCCATGACACTATAGATCTCATCAATATCAAATGGAATCAAATGAATGGTAGGATCTTTATGATATGTCCAATGTCCATGCATCAATGTATCATGTCATCTGTAAGGACCCTAGTTCCTTAAGTGCGATTCAAGGCATAATTAGAGCTAATATAAATGATCAGAGTAGAATAATCGTGTTGAGTCTATGAGCCTTAAGAATTACATGCCAAAATGAGGACTATCAATAGATTAGTTACATTCCCAATCAAAATAATGAATGTTATCCACTATAGCTTTACACTACTCCTAGAGTAGATACTATACAAAATTAATCATGTCCTTCCTTCCTCAAAAGAATTCTTCACAAGCTCACCACCTCAACCCGTCTTAGCCCTTCTATCATGCCAAAAGTGTACCTACAAGGAAAACCCCCAAACATGAGCAATAATATCATTCATATACAACACAATATGAATATAAAGCGTAAATGCATAATCATAATAAAACACTTCCTGTTTTTCCCATGCATTTTAAACGCTTCCCGTTTGGTTGTCCCTGTACCATAACTCATGAGTATAATCAATAGATTATTTAATGGTCTACACATGTCATGACACAATACCATCTCATCAAACCAAATATCAATCACCAATCCCTAGTCTGTCCATCGCAATGTATTTTAATGCCCCTCGCTTATTTACATATAGGCGGCATAGAATAACCTCGCTTCAATGGACATGCGGTACTCCCACCCCTCGCCTCACATTGAGCGGCAAATATTCTTTCCTCGCCCTATATGATAACCACGCCCAAATGTGACATGCGGCGCTCCCACCCCTCGCTTCACATTTAGCGGCAACAAAACAAATAGCGGCAAGCATTAAAATCATCAAGGGATGACCACGACTCATGGGATGTGCACCAATAACCATCATATGCATATACAATCATCATGCATAATTCAACATGTATTTGCATCCACAATGCATAATCACATATATACTCGCATCCACAATGCATAAACAATGAGTATATTAGATACATGTACCGTTGGGTGCCCGTACGTCCTCTACGTACCTTTCCAAAAAGTAGGATGTGGTAGGACTTCAATTCCTTGGCTGAGTTGCCACCTGGGATGGTTCTACATATTCACACAATTCAATATTAGAACCCAATAATAGTCCAATACCAAAAATTCCATCAATCATGCCAAGGAAAATAATTTCAGCAAAACACTCTACCGATCGATCGGTCATCCTTACCGATCAATCGGTAACTGTTCATAATTTTCATTTTAAGCTACGGCTTTTACCGATCGATCGGTCCAAGATACCGATCGATCGCTAGCCATCCACCGATCGATCGGTCGCTTTTACCGATCGATCGGTAAGCATAGAATTTTCCTCCCTCTCTTCGCACTTGCACCGATCGATCGTAGCCCTGCTACCGATCGATCGGTCACCGCGACATTTTCGGGCAAACTCCATTTTTTGGCACAAAACCACCAAATAACCCCAAAACATCATAAACCAAAGACATCCCAACAATATACCATCACAAAAACCTCATAAACCATACCCCAACCACATACAACACCAACCCACAACAAACCCATATCAAAACTCAAATAACAAACTCAAATCAACACAAATCTTTGCAAAAACAACAAGGAGGGACATATACCCTTCCTAGACCTTAAATCTTACCAAGAATCACTCAACAAGAGTTTGAGCAAAGATTTCTCTTCCTCCTTGGGGTCAAAAACGAAAATGTGGGAAGAGGTTAGGGTTGGGGAAATGTTGGGGATTTAAAGAGTAAAATGGTAAAGTGGTTGATAAAGTGGGGTGATTAAAATGAAGTGCATTCCACAATCTCATGGTGTATAAAACACCCCAACATGATATTTTTAAAAGCATTTCACCAAAATGCATCATAATCACAATTAAACTCATGCTTTACAATTAATTGCTAACCATGGCAAATAAATCATGCTATTAACAATTTTCCCAACATGCACAACATGTACCCTGAAATGCACTCCCGGTCGCCCTTTCCATATGACCATGCATTTCCATAAGATAAATAAATCCAACACATAATTTATTACCACCATAATTAATCATATAAACACAATTAGTGACCAAATTGCAATTAATCATTTCGGGGATATCACAATACTCCCCTACTTATAAGATTTCGTCCTCGAAATCACATGCACTTACCCCCAAAAGAAACTAAACATAAACACATACCAGAGAATAGTTCCGGGTAGTGCTGTACCATATGCCGCTCCGTCTCCCACGTAGCCTCCTCGACACCCCTGCGATCCCACTGAACCTTGATCATAGGTATCACTTTGTTCCGAAGTCTACGGTCTGCTCGATCCAAAATTCTAACAGGCCGTTCCACATAAGACACATCGGATTCTAACTGAACTTCAGAAGGCTGCAACACATGAGATGGATCTGGCTCATACTTCCGCAGCATCGATACATGAAACACATCATGTATTCCAGATAAAGAAGGCGGCAGAGCTAGTCGGTAAGCTAAGGTGCCAATGCGCTGCAAAATCTCGTACGGTCCAACATACCTCGGAGACAGTTTCCCGCGCATCCCAAATCGCACAACGCCTCTGAAAGGCGAGATCTTCAAAAAGACCTTATCTCCCAACTGAAATTCTAACGGTCTCCGCCGTTTATTCGCATAAGCTGCCTGTCTGTCCTGGGCTGCTTTCATTTTCTGCCTTATCATCTTTATCTTCTCTTCCATTTCCCGAACCAACTCTGGTCCTCCGACCGATTTGCGGTCCAAATCATCCCAACACAAGGGTGATCTACACCGTCATCCATAAAGAGCTTCAAAAGGAGCCATCTGAATACTCGCCTGGTAGCTGTTATTATAAGAGAACTCTACCAAGGGTACCGAATCTTGCCAAGAAACATCGAACTCCAAAACACAAGCTCTCAACATGTCCTCGAGCGTCTGAATGGTGCGCTCGGTCTGGCCATCCGTCTGAGGATGATATGCAGTGCTCAATCTAACTTCAGTTCCCAAGGCTGACTGAAGGCCCTCCCAAAAATGAGATGTGAATCGTGGATCTCGATCCGACACTATGGAAATGGGGATCCCATGCAATCTCACTACATCTCGAATATACAACTGCGCCATCCTCAAAAAGGTGAAAGTCATGCTATAGGGGATGAAATGAGCTACCTTAGTCAATCGATCCACAATCACCCAAATAGCACCAAAGCCTGAAGTACTCCTCGGCAGGTGAGTCACGAAGTCCATGGAAATGTGCTCCAACTTCCACTTCGGTATCTCCAAGCTTCTCAACTCTCCGCCAGGTCTCTGTCTCTCTGCCTTAACCTGCTGGCAGATCAAACACCTCTTAACAAAAGTGACGACATCACTCTTCATCCTTTTCCACCAAAACTGACCACGCAGATCTTTATACATCTTCTTTCCGCCTGGGTGGATGCTAAGTCTGCTACTATGAGCTCGCTCCAAGATCTCTTTACGCAACTCCGGCGTACTCGGAACCACCCAACGGTTACCCAACCTCAAAGATCCGTCATTGGCCACTCTGAATTTCGTTGGCTGACCAAGATGTACTAAAGATAACCACCTCTGAACCTCATCATCTGACCTCTGAGCTCTCCTGATGTTCTCATAGATATCCGGCTCAGCTAACAAGGTCGATACATACACATGTGATGCATCTGTGTCAAAATCATAGCCCAGATGGCAATAGGAGGTCATCATAGCCGACAAATGGATGACGTCCTCAGCAGAACTCCTCACTTTCCGGCTCAAAGCGTCTGCTGTCAAATTAGCTTTTCCGGGATGGTACTCAATCTCACAATCATAGTCTTTGAGTAAGTCCATCCACCTCCTCTGCCTCATGTTCAGCTCCGCCTGAGTGAATAAAAACTTGAGGCTCTTGTGATCCGTGTATATGGTAAATGAAGTACCATACAAGTAATGTCTCCAAATCTTCAGGGCGAAGATGATAGCCGCCAATTCCAAGTCATGGACTGGGTATCTAGTCTCATGCGGCTTCAACTGCCTCGATGCATAAGCCACCACATGCTTATCTTGCATCAGTACACACCCAAGGCCCTGAAGTGATGCATCGGTATACAAAACAAATCTGGAGTTTTCCGTAGGGATCACTAACACTGGCGCCGTGGTCAAACGGTGCTTCAACTCCTGGAAGCTCTCCTCACAAGCTTCTGACCAAAAGAAAGGTACTCCTTTCTGGGTCAACTGTGTGAACGGCTTGGCAATCTTCGAAAAGCCCTCGACGAAGCGTCGATAATAACCGGCCAAACCAAGGAAGCTCCGTATCTCGGGCACAGAAGTGGGTGTAGCCCATTCCATCACCGCTTCAATCTTCCTGGGATCCACTGATATTCCGCTGCTCGATATGACATGCCCCAGGAATACTACACTGCTCAACCAAAACTCACACTTACCGAGCTTGGCATATAACTGGTGATCTCGGAGAATCTGGAGCACTGTCCTCAAGTATTTCGCGTGCTCTTCCTCGCTCCGAGAATAGATGAGAATGTCGTCAATAAATACAATGACGAACTGATCAAGATACGGCTGAAACACTCTGTTCATCAGACTCATAAAGACCGCTGGAGCATTCGTCACGCCGAACGGCATCACTAGGAACTCATAATGTCCATATCGAGTCCGAAATGCTATCTTCTGTACATCTTCCTCTCTGACTCGAATCTGATGGTACCCGGACCTCAAATCAATCTTGCTATAAAGTCTGGTACCTTGCAACTGATCAAACAAGTCATCAATCCTTGGGAGAGGATATTTGTTCTTTACTGTGGCTTTATTCAGTTGCCGGTAATCGATGCACAACCGCATCGAACCGTCCTTCTTTTTCACAAAGAGAACCGGTGCGCCCCATGGCGATACGATCGGGCGTATATATCCCTTGTCAAGGAGCTCCTGCAACTGTTCCTTTAATTCTCTCAACTCCGCCGGTGCCATCCTATAAGGTGCACGAGAGATAGCGGATGTCCCCGGTAACAACTCGATCCCAAACTCAACTTCTCTAGCCGGTGGAAATCCTGGAATCTCCTCTGGGAATACATCAGCAAAATCTGCTACCACTGGCACATCCTCAACTCTCAGTTCTTTATTCTTCCCAGACGTGTCCACTGTAAGTAATCCTTAGAGCATACAACGCAGCGGAATAAAATTTGGATTACTAGAACAATGGATCTATACATAGGATTTCATATCGGATAAAGGAATACAAAAGTCTCACCCTTGTAGCGTGTTTGAGCAGATTCCACGGAGCAGCACGTCCAACGAACTCCGAGTCACAAGAAACACCTCCAAGGTCTTGCCTCTACGGTATCCACACGATTAAACGAATAAGGGACGTTCAAGAACAAGTTGCTAGACTTATTCTTGAACCAAAACTCAACTCTCGGTTCAAAACCAATTAACGACTTCCTAACACCACCAAGAAGGAGTCGACGGCGGCCGTGAAGGTGGTGGCCGTGAACCTTCGAGAATGAGAGGAGGCCGAGAGCTTGAGTGGTGGCTAGGTTTTATGATATAAAATGTTATCAAGGAATGAATTAACAATTAATCACCTTGTTATTTTATATATGATTTAATTGAAGGCTTTCTTAAAGCCACATGGGCCCAAACCCATGATTTAATTAAAACCTTTTAATCACTTAATTAAGACTCTTCTTAATTAATTAATTCATCCAATGAATTTAATTTCCCTTCTCGATTTAATCTTTTGTGCGACCCGATAGGATCTTGTAATGTTGGCAGTGACATAAAATCTCATTTTATGTCGCAAGCAAGGAGCGGTGTCTAGCAACACATCGAGGCTACCCAAATTACAAGAATGTCAATGACTCGACATAACCTTTAAAACTTGTGATAATATTAACCATGTAACTTAATCCCTTTGTCCTTTGTGTTTAGATTGAACACGAGTCATGGAATAGTCATACTCGTATATTCAATCTCTATTTCTTGATCCCCAAGTAGAACTAGAATAAACGAATAAGCTCGATATCTCATATCGACTCATTCGAGCATGGCCATGCATTTTAGTTCTCACTTGATCAAGGGCCAAACACATCTCCTGTTATATAGGAGGGACAAATCCTATCTTGATCAGTCAACATCCCTCTACATAATTCGTAGTGTATCCAATAGTCGCCTTTATAGTTTACCCTGTTACGGGTAACGTTTGACAATATCAAGATACATAACTCCTTATGTTGGGATCTTTGATGATCACAAGTCGTAAGGATTACATACATTACTATCACTATGAGAATTGCATATGACGATCATATAACTATCCATGTTGCATTCTCATGGTGGGTCTATCCAGTACATCGTTCTCTAACATGTACCCATGTGTTGATTTGATATCTCATATCAATGAACAATTCATCGATCAACACATACTAGTCTCTACGTATTATCATTATCCCTATTCATGATAATACTTGACTAGGGACATCTTTAAGAATAATACAATATTATTCTAAGGACATTAACATATATATTAATTCACATTGCACAGTTAAAAGAATAATATATAAAAATGAATTGCCATTCATAAAATCATAAACATTGAATGTCAAAACAATCATCTAATGACTTGTCTTAGGGCATATCTCAACAAATCTCCCACTTGCACTAAGACCACTCAGACATATACCTAATGCCTAGAGATCTAGTATGACGATCATGCTTCTGCTGTGACAGTGGCTTCGTCAATGGGTCAGATACATTATCATCTGTTGGTACTTTGCATATTTTAACATCTCCCCTTTCAACGATTTCTCGAATGAAATGGAAACGCCTAAGTATGTGCTTGGATCTTTGGTGAGATCTTGGTTCCTTAGCCAATGCGATCGCTCCATTGTTGTCACAATAGAGTTCTATCGGATCTTTAATGCTAGGCACCACTCCAAGTTCAGAAATGAACTTCCTCATCCAAACAGCTTCCTTTGTTGCATCCGAGGCAGCAATATACTCAGCTTCCGTTGTAGAATCGGCTACTGTTTCTTGCTTTGAACTCTTCCAGCTCACAGCACCTCCATTTAGGCAATACACATATCCAGATTGCGATCGAAAATCATCTTTGTCAGTTTGGAAGCTTGCATCAGTGTAACCCATTACATTGAGCTCTTCCTCACCTCCATAAATCAAGAATGTATCCTTAGTCATTCTCAAGTACTTCAGGATGTTCTTGACAGCAATCCAGTGACCTTCACCTGGTTCAACTTGATATCTGCTCGTCATGCTCAAAGCATACGATACATCGGAACGAGTACATATCATGGCATACATGATAGATCCAATAGCTGACGCATATGGAATCTTACTCATGCGTTGTCTCTCATCTGGTGTTGAAGGACACTGTTCCTTCGAGAGATAAATACCATGTGTCATAGGCACAAATCCTTTCTTTGATTCTTGCATGCTAAACCTTTTAAGCACTTTGTCTATGTATGTACTTTGACTCAGACCAAGAAGCCTTCTTGATCTATCTCTATAGATCTTGATTCCTAATACATAGGTGGCTTCTCCCACGTCTTTCATCGAAAAGCAATTCCCTAGCCAAATCTTTACAGATTGTAAGGTAGGGATATCATTTCCAATGAGAAGTATGTCATCTACATACAACACTAGGAAAATGATTACGCTCCCACTGACCTTCTTGTAGACACAAGGTTCATCTTCTTTTTGATAAAACCAAACTCTTTGATTGCATCATCAAAACGAAGATTCCAACTCCGAGAAGCTTGCTTCAATCCATAAATGGATCGTTGTAGCTTGCATATCTTTCCAGCATCCTTTGGATCGACAAAACCCTCAGGTTGTGTCATGTACACATCCTCGAGCAGATTTCCATTAAGGAAAGCTGTTTTGACATCCATCTGCCAGATTTCATAATCATGAAATGCAGCTATTGCAAGCAAGATCCTTATGGATTTAACCATGGCCACTGGTGAAAAGGTTTCATCATAGTCAATACCATGAATTTGTTTGAATCCTTTTGCAACCAGGCGACCTTTATAGGTTTGTACATTACCATCCATATCGGTTTTTTTCTTGAAAATCCATTTGCACCCTATGGGTCGTACCCCTTCAGGTGGATCAACCAAAGTCCATACTTGGTTTGCATACATGGATTCCATCTCAGATTTCATGGCCTCTTGCCATTTCTCAGAATCATTGCCCATTATAGCTTGTTGATAAGATGACGGCTCATCCTCATCAATAAGTAGTAAGTCACCTTGTTGAGTCACAAGAAATCCATATCTCTGTGGCTCCCGGTGTTCTCTTACAGACCTACGCTGGGCTTGTGTCTCTTGAGCAGGTACTTCTTCCACAACAGATTGCGGTGCCTGCTCTGTTTCCATCTCAATCTCAGGTTCAGTGTTTTCTTGTGGTTGAACTTCACTAAGTTCTATTTTTCTCCCACTGGTTTTTTTAGAAATAAATTCTCTTTCAAGAAATACACCAGTCCGAGCAACAACTACTTTGTTCTCGGTGGGATAATAGAAATAGTATCCTTTCGTTTCCTTAGGATACTCCACAAATAAACACTTATCAGATTTGGGTCCAAGTTTGTTAGTGGCGTGACGTCTAACGAAAGCCTCACAACCCCAAATCTTCATATGACGCTTCCCAGTCCATATCTCATATGGTGTCTTTTCCACTGATTTAGATGGAACACGGTTCAGTAAGAAAATCGCTGTTTCTAGAGCGTGTCCCCAAAATGATATCGGAAGATCTGCATGACTCATCATTGATCTAACCATGTCCAACAAGGTTCGATTTCTCCTCTCGGATACACCATTCCATTGTGGAGTATACGGAGGAGTGAGTTGTGGGACTATCCCACACTCCTTTAGATAGTCATGAAACTCTTGGCTTAAGTATTCACCTCCTTGATCTGATCGAAGGATTTTGATACTTTTGCCAAGTTGGTTTTGTACTTCATTCTTGAAATCTTTGAACTTTTCAAAGGTTTCATGCTTATGCTTCATTAGGTACACATACCCATATCTACTGAGGTCATCAGTAAATGTAACGAAGTATTGAAAACCACCTCTAGCTTGTGTACTTACTGGTCCACATACATCACATGTATTAGTCCCAATAAAACATTTGCCCTTTCAACATGTCCCTTGAAAGGGGCTTTAGTCATCTTGCCCATTAAACAAGATTCACATGTTTCATATGATTCAAAATCAAATGAATCTAATACTCCCTCCTTATGAAGTTTAGATATGCAGTTCTCGTTTATGTGGCCCAAGCGACAGTGCCAGAGATAAGTCGGATTACAATCATTATTTTTAATCCTTTTAGTATTTATGTTATAGATAGGCATATCAAGATTTAGTACATAAAGACCATTCACTATTTGTGCACTAGCATAAAACATATCATTTAAATAAATAGAACAACAGTTGTCCTTTATTATAAATGAAAAACCATACTTGTCTAAACAAGAAATAGAAATTATGTTTTTAGTAATAGATGGCATAAAATAACAGTCTTTTAAAATCAACGATAAACCAGAAGGTAAAGCTAAATAATAATCTCCTATAGCTAATGCAGCAACTCTTGTTCCATTTCCAACTCGGAGATCAACTTCACCTTTTGCCAACGTCCTACTCCATTTTAGATCCTGCACATTTACACAAATGTGAGATCCACATCCAGTATCTAATACCCATGATGAAGAAGTAGATAAATTGACTTCTATAACAAAAATACCTGAAGTGGAAGTCACACTTCCTTTCTTTAGATCCTCCAGATATACTTTGCAGTTTCTTTTCCAATGGCCGGTCTCACCGCAATGGAAACAGTTCCCTTCCTTTGCTATCCCTCCTTTTGGTTTCAGTGCATAAGACTTTGGCTTAGATTTAACAAAGACCTTCTTTGCTTTCTTATTGCCTTTAGCTTTGGCCTTTCCTTTGCCCTTATTCACAATAAGAACATTTGTGGCCTTAGTCTTCTTTGTATTTGCTTCATATGTTCTCAACATACCAAGCAATTGTGGTAGAGTCTTTTCCATGTCAGTCATATTGTAATTTACTACAAATTGATTGAAGCTCTCAGGCAACGATTCCAAGATAACATCGGTGGCCAACTCTTGGTCCAATGGAAAACCCAGCTTGTCCAGATTCTCAATGTACCCAATCATCTTGTGCACATGAGTTCCAACTAGGCTTCCCTCTACCATCCTGCACTGAAATAACGCCTTAGAGACGTCATACCTCTCTTGTCTTGCTTGCTGTTGGTACAATTGCTTTAAGTGTTCGATCATATCGAACGCCTCCATTTCCTCATATTGCTTCTGAAGCTCAGAGTTCATGGTGGCAAGCATTAGGCACCCAACATCAAGTGCGTCACTTTGATGCTTCTTGTAAGCATCTTTATCAGCTCTTGTAGCTGTTAGAGGAGGTTCCTCAGCGGGCAAGGGTTCCTCTAGGACATATTGTTTCTTTTTCTTGTTTGAGGACTATCCTCAAGTTCCTATGCCAGTCTAGGAAATTTGTCCCATTTAGTTTGTCCTTCTCAAGGACCGATCGCAGTGATAATGTGTTTGATACGTTGTTAGTTGCCATGGATATCTACAATATAAATATGCAAAATAAGTTTATGATTTGATCATTTAACATGGTCTTACATTAAACGATGCTCCCACTATTTTGTTTAAAAAATATCAACCCTCAAAACCTTTAGTGGGCCAAGATCCATATTTCGCCTAATCTTGAGTTAGCTTTGGCTAATCGCCCAAGACTCGGTTATTTAGGTAGACAACACTTTGTCAATTATATCACATATAATTCTTGGATAGTTGGACGAACAACACTTTGTTCAATTCATCAAATGAATTATAATCCAACCCATGCCTCTAAGTTCCCAATCCTATTGAGATAACTTAGTTAAGTCGTACCCAATTTAAAGTATAACGGATATCACTTTTATCCTTTCGCACCTTACTAAGATTGCCACGGAGCTTTGCTTTGGCAAACCCACACATGTACAATCGAAGTTATTGACGAGTACTTTTAATTTTGGAAGGCATCTAAAACTTAATATTTTAGAGGGATTTATTGATCTCATGATTAGTTTGATAATTTAAAATATGTCCACTACATATAGTTGTATACATATCTACATATATGTGTAATACAATTATCAATCTAAAACATAAGATAAATCATGCATCAACATACATAATTAAACGTGACATGGTTATAGCCCTACTAATGATTTTCTCAAGCCAATGTAAAAATCCTAACAGACAACCTAAGGTAACTTCACAAGCACCTTCCTTTGGCTCCAATTTGTGAATGGCCTCCTCATCCCGGCACGATGCTCCATCTTCATTGATCACCATCAATAAAATAAACTACACTATTTACAAGATATAGACTTCCTCGATTCACATTCGAGGGGAACATAGGGGAGGGATTACATTTAGAATGAAATAGAGAAGGCACGACACGCAGGTCGTATTATATATTACTAACATCCACGAATCCTATCTAATAGGTCAAAGGGCTATAACCACGCACCATGCTCAAACAACACATAAAGCATGCATTAACATTTAATTAATTAAATTCTACATTTTAAATTTAATTCTAATTAAAACTGTAAAATAATTTTTGAAAAATTATCGTACGCTCGGGACATCACATGCCACGAACTTAAGCGACTAAGACACGAACCACCATGGTTCGAACCACAAAAGCACACGGCTGGACCAATAATGGGCCTAGGGTTCGAAACCCTAGCCCATGGCCGAACCAAGCTCGAGCGGCGGCGGCGCTAGGGTTCCAAACCCTAGCCGCCACGCACCACCTTGGGTTTTCATTGAGCCATCTTGTTCGAAACGCCAGGAATTTGTTAGCCACGAGTCACGGTCAGGCCATGCACGGGGTTGGCTCAACCATCTCGAGCTAAGGTTTCGAAAAACCTTGCTCTCATGTGGTAAAGCTACTAATCCATGCATGCGTGAACCATTATCGAGCCAAAGAGTTCAAAAATCATCCACGTTTCAAAACCTTAGCATAAGAGGCGATGATGGCCGAGCCCATGCATGGCTACTAGGGTTCGAAACCCTAGCCGTCATGAGCTAGCCATCACGAGCCTATGGGTTCTAAACCCTAATCAATTTGCGACACTTTCATGCACAATTATTAGCCACAACGACTAAGCCATCTCGAGCCAAGGGTTCGAAAACCCTAGCCCTCATGTGGCTAGCCGTGGTGTCATTTGTGATGGTGATGGCCGAAAATATTGCCCAATAAATTTGATTATTCGCCAATTATATCGAATACAATTTTATGATGTTTTCACAAACTAAATATTAACATATCATATATGTTCATACAGTTTTAAATAGCATGCAATATTAATTCTAGTATGATTAAACTATTTAACCACATAAATCCGATATGAGCCTTGAACCTGGCTCTGATACCACTGTAAGTAATCCTTAGAGCATACAACGTAGCGGAATAAAATTTGGATTACTAGAACAATGGATCTATACATAGGATTTCATATCGGATAAAGGAATACAAAAGTCTCACCCTTGTAGCGTGTTTGAGCAGATTCCACGGAGCAGCACGTCCAACGAACTCCGAGTCACAAGCAACACCTCCAAGGTCTTGCCTCTACGGTATCCACACGATTAAACGAATAAG
Organism: Haberlea rhodopensis; assembly: GCA_907163345.1. Lineage (NCBI taxonomy): Eukaryota > Viridiplantae > Streptophyta > Magnoliopsida > Lamiales > Gesneriaceae > Haberlea > Haberlea rhodopensis. The sequence continues at coordinate 530,169 of CAJQUN010000380.1, read as the reverse complement.
GGACGTTCAAGAACAAGTTGCTAGACTTATTCTTGAACCAAAACTCAACTCTCGGTTCAAAACCAATTAACGACTTCCTAACACCACCAAGAAGGAGTCGACGGCGGCCGTGAAGGTGGTGGCCGTGAACCTTCGAGAATGAGAGGAGGCCGAGAGCTTGAGTGGTGGCTAGGTTTTATGATATAAAATGTTATCAAGGAATGAATTAACAATTAATCACCTTGTTATTTTATATATGATTTAATTAAAGGCTTTCTTAAAGCCACATGGGCCCAAACCCATGATTTAATTAAAACCTTTTAATCACTTAATTAAGACTCTTCTTAATTAATTAATTCATCCAATGAATTTAATTTCCCTTCTCGATTTAATCTTTTGTGCGACCCGATAGGATCTTGTAATGTTGGCAGTGACATAAAATCTCATTTTATGTCGCAAGCAAGGAGCGGTGTCTAGCAACACATCGAGGCTACCCAAATTACAAGAATGTCAATGACTCGACATAACCTTTAAAACTTGTGATAATATTAACCATGTAACTTAATCCCTTTGTCCTTTGTGTTTAGATTGAACACGAGTCATGGAATAGTCATACTCGTATATTCAATCTCTATTTCTTGATCCCCAAGTAGAACTAGAATAAACGAATAAGCTCGATATCTCATATCGACTCATTCGAGCATGGCCATGCATTTTAGTTCTCACTTGATCAAGGGCCAAACACATCTCCTGTTATATAGGAGGGACAAATCCTATCTTGATCAGTCAACATCCCTCTACATAATTCGTAGTGTATCCAATAGTCGCCTTTATAGTTTACCCTGTTACGGGTAACGTTTGACAATATCAAGATACATAACTCCTTATGTTGGGATCTTTGATGATCACAAGTCGTAAGGATTACATACATTATTATCACTATGAGAATTGCATATGACGATCATATAACTATCCATGTTGCATTCTCATGGTGGGTCTGTCCAGTACATCGTTCTCTAACATGTACCCATGTGTTGATTTGATATCTTATATCAATGAACAATTCATCGATCAACACATACTAGTCTCTACGTATTATCATTATCCCTATTCATGATAATACTTGACTAGGGACATCTTTAAGAATAATACAATATTATTCTAAGGACATTAACATATATATTAATTCACATTGCACAGTTAAAAGAATAATATATAAAAATGAATTGCCATTCATAAAATCATAAACATTGTATGTCAAAACAATCATCTAATGACTTGTCTTAGGGCATATCCCAACATCCACGGCATAGATGAGATAGCCCGTGTGGCCACGTTCCAACAGTTGAGTCATCTTGATCGCTGAAATCAACGGAATCTTCGCACGAGAACCGTTGCCATAAAAAGTCCATTGACTACCCAAATCAGGTCTGAACTTCACTGTTTTCTGCCGGCAATCTACCACCGCCTGATATCTGTTCAGAATATCAATACCCACAATGCAGTCGAAGTCTGACATGCCCAACACAATCAAGTCTGCCTTCAACTCGTTGCCCTCAAAATAAATGAGGCAATCTGCCATAAACTGATCAGCAACGACATTTCTTCCAGTGGGTGTCGAGACAAAGAGAGGCGTGGATAGAGAAGACGTGCGCATATGGTGTCTCTCCACAAAGCCAACAGATACAAAAGAGTGGGAGGCACCTGTATCTATCAAAATAAAAGCAGGGTACGTAAATAAATGACACGTACCGGCGATCACCTCCTCTGGGGCTGCCTGAGCCTGCTCTCTGGTCAGCGCATACACCTGTCCCTGGGACGGTCCCACTGTCTTACCTCCCGATGGTCGAGGCACAAACTGCTGCCTCTGGTGTACTGTCCTGTCATCACATCTCGGCCTGCTGCCCTGGAACTCTGACTGTCCTCCCCGGCTGGGGCAATACCGAGAGATGTGGCCCATCTTGCCACAGCTATAACAGGCAGGGCACTTATTCGAAGAATGTGGCCCTCCACAATTGTCGCACCTTGGCTCCCCCGACTATTTCCCTGCGTAGACCCTCGGTTGGCGGACCAATTGCTCTTATTGTTCTCCTGCTTTTGACCAAAGAATTTCTTCCCACCGAACCGTGAAGATGAAGAGGCACCACGAGGTTTAAATGGCTCTCCCCGGGGCCTCAAGCTGTCATTAGCTTGCCTCTGTTGTGGTACTTGTGGTGGCACAGCATTAGGATAAGCTCCTACTCCAATCTCGGCAAGCTCCGCTCTTGTGAGAGCATCATCAAAAGAAGTGGGGTTATTGGTGATAACCCGGTCAAAGAGCTCCGGTCGCAACCCCTTCATAAAATTCCTCATCTTTGCGTGCCCATTGGTGGCAATGTGGGGAACATACCTCAGTAACGAAGAGTATCGCATGACATAGTCTGACACTGTCATGTCCCCCTGTTTCAAACATGCAAACTCATCCTCCTTCGTCTGTCTCGCCGCTGCGGAGAAGTACCGGTTCAGAAACCGGGTCCTGAAGAGTGTCCACTCAATCACAGCACCCAATGCTCTCAGTTCCATTACCGTGCTCCTCCACCACATCGAAGGTTTCTTTGCTAACTGGAACTCCGCCAGCCTCAGCCAAGCTGTAACAGCACAAGGAGCCGATACAAATATCTGCTCAAGTCTTTCCAGCCACTCCTCAGCTTCCTCTCCTGATTCTGTTCCCTCAAACCGGGGCGGGTGGTAAGACAGAAACTGAGTCAAGCTAATCTCAACAGGTAGCAATAACTGAGCCACTGGTTCCATGCCTACTGCTGGTGGAGGTAGAGGGTTCACCTGACCAATGCTAGCGTTCACGCTCCCAACATCGCCAACCTCTTCGTTAAGGTTCCCCGCATTCATAGCAGCCATGCTGTAACACAAAGGTTAACAACAATTCCAAAACAAATATACATGTTATGCCGTTAGATAACATGAATGATAATAATCATGTTAGTATAACAGAATATACATCAATATGCACCACATGCATAAACATGCTTCAAATGTAAGCACCTAGCCAATCATGCTAAGGCTACCCTTCACTCGTTCCCGGGTTCTCTAACCACTGCTCTGATACCACTAATGTAAGGAGCCTAGTTCCTTAAGTGCGATTCAAGGCATAATTAGAGCTAATATAAATGATCAGAGTAGAATAATCGTGTTGGGTCTATGAGCCTTAAGAATTACATGCCAAAATGAGGACTATCAATGGATTAGTTACATTCCCAATCAAACTAATGAATGTTATCCACTATAGCTTTACACTACTCCTAGAGTAGATACTATACAAAATTAATCATGTCCTTCCTTGCTCAAAAGAATTCTTCACAAGCTCACCACCTCAACCCGTCTTAGCCCTTCTATCATGCCAAAAGTGTACCTACAAGGACAACCCCCAAACATGAGCAATAATATCATTCATATACAACACAATATGAATATAAAGCGTAAATGCATAATCATAATAAAACACTTCCTGTTTTTCCCATGCATTTTAAACGCTTCCCGTTTGGTTGTCCCTGTACCATAACTCATGAGTATAATCAATAGATTATTTAATGGTCTACACATGTCATGACACAATACCATCTCATCAAACCAAATATCAATCACCAATCCCTAGTCTGTCCATCGCAATGTATTTTAATGCCCCTCGCTTATTTACATATAGGCGGCATAGAATAACCTCGCTTCAATGGACATGCGGTACTCCCACCCCTCGCCTCACATTGAGCGGCAAATATTCTTTCCTCGCCCTATATGATAACCACGCCCAAATGTGACATGCGGCGCTCCCACCGGCAACAAAACAAATAGCGGCAATCATTAAAATCATCAAGGGATGACCACGACTCATGGGATGTGCACCAATAACCATCATATGCATATACAATCATCATGCATAATTCAACATGTATTTGCATCCACAATGCATAATCACATATATACTCGCATCCACAATGCATAAACAATGAGTATATTAGATACATGTACCGTTGGGTGCCCGTACGTCCTCTACGTACCTTTCCAAAAAGTAGGATGTGGTAGGACTTCAATTCCTTGGCTGAGTTGCCACCTGGGATGGTTCTACATATTCACACAATTCAATATTAGAACCCAATAATAGTCCAATACCAAAAATTCCATCAATCATGCCAAGGAAAATAATTTCAGCAAAACACTCTACCGATCGATCGGTCATCCTTACCGATCGATCGGTAACTGTTCATAATTTTCATTTTAAGCTACGGCTTTTACCGATCGATCGGTCCAAGATACCGATCGATCGCTAGCCATCCACCGATCGATCGGTCGCTTTTACCGATCGATCGGTAAGCATAGAATTTTCCTCCCTCTCTTCGCACTTGCACCGATCGATCGTAGCCCTGCTACCGATCGATCGGTCACCGCGACATTTTCAGGCAAACTCCATTTTTTGGCACAAAACCACCAAATAACCCCAAAACATCATAAACCAAAGACATCCCAACAATATACCATCACAAAAACCTCATAAAACCATACCCCAACCACATACAACACCAACCCACAACAAACCCATATCAAAACTCAAATAACAAACTCAAATCAACACAAATCTTTGCAAAAACAACAAGGAGGGACATATACCCTTCCTAGACCTTAAATCTTACCAAGAATCACTCCACAAGAGTTTGAGCAAAGATTTCTCTTCCTCCTTGGGGTCAAAAACGAAAATGTGGGAAGAGGTTAGGGTTGGGGAAATGTTGGGGATTTAAAGAGTAAAATGGTAAAGTGGTTGATAAAGTGGGGTGATTAAAATGAAGTGCATTCCACAATCTCATGGTATATAAAACACCCCAACATGATATTTTTAAAAGCATTTCACCAAAATGCATCATAATCACAATTAAACTCATGCTTTACAATTAACTGCTAACCATGGCAAATAAATCATGCTATTAACAATTTTCCCAACATGCACAACATGTACCCTGAAATGCACTCCCGGGTCGCCCTTTCCATATGACCATGCATTTCCATAAGATAAATAAATCCAACACATAATTTATTACCACCATAATTAATCATATAAACACAATTAGTGCCCAAATTGCAATTAATCATTTCGGGAATATCACATCATCTCATGTGATGCAACTCAAAATATCATGCACATACCCCGGGTACATCACATGTCTTTGTCAGACATCGTGATAGAACTGATTTTCTACGTACCTGCACCAAGTCAAACAATTATCGAGAACTTTCGTACTCCTCAAATTGACTTCGGGATATAGTCACCTGACCAAATATCATTCAAATATACCAAGACTATCAACATCATTATTCTAAAGATCATGTTCCAAGCCTACTTTTAATTTCAGCAACATGCATCCAATGATAAACCCATGATTTTTTCAAAACTTAATCAAATGACATGGGCCCATTTAGCTTTAAAGCTAACCCAAAATATGGCATTTCGTATATTTCCCACTTCCCCAAATTAAGGCAAACTGGGTCTAAACATTATTTATGCAAAATAGGAAAAATTCTAAATTCTATATTGACCACTTGTCGTAGACACTTCATAAATAATTCATACGACATTCAAATGACCTGATTCCAATGGGAGAATTTAGATAACTCAAATTCCTACAAAACATATTTTATGAACTTTAAGCTAATTCGTTCATATTGAGGTACATTATTTGCAAATCGTAACAGCCTAAAAACTCGCATGCAATGCCTTTTTCAGATTGAGCACCATGTGGTAAAATTAGCATACCTTTTACATATGAACTCCAAATTGAGTGATGCTAATTCCTAAGCAAACCAACACTAAATACTACAACTCTTATTAGGACGTAAAACTTCAAAATAATAGCCATTTATTTCCATAAATTTGAAGAACACACTGCATGTGACATGCAGGTAAAATTGACATAACTTTTTCATCTGAGCTCTAAATTGCATGCATTTTTTTAAACGCATAAAATTCAGTTATCTATAACTTTGATTATAGGCAACTTCTTCAAATTTGAACAATATCTATACGTAATAGTCAAAGTAATATACTATATGCATATTGAAATCAGCAGACTCATTTTGACAGCAACTCTTTCCATGAACAAACATCAAAATTCGAACCTTAATCTTAAATTAAAGTTGATAAAGCTTAAAAATGATGATATACCTTCCTATATCTTCAAAGTTTGAGCATCAAACCAACACCATAGCTCCAACCAATCTTTCCAAGAGCTTTCACCTCCACAAACACCTCCAACTCCAAAATTGCTTGAGACTTCTTGCTCCTCTCCTCAATACCTATGCAAATCTATATTTGCATGCAACATGCATACACAAATTCATAATAATTTGGGAGATAAAAAGGTTAGAATTTCGAAATATAGAGAGAATGTGGAGAAAAGTTTGGGTTGAGTGGGAAGAGAGAGAAAGAGGTGGTGAAAAATGAGTGATGGCTGAATGTTTAAGTCTTGGTGGGTGATTTTTTAATCATTTGATATATTGTGGAATACATGTGTCAATACATCACTATCTTGAAAGATTAATGGTCCAAAATCATGTACTAAACATGAGTTAATTAATTAGTGGCATGTGTTCTCCAAGTGCCATGTGATCATGCACATGTACAAGTACTAAAAACATGTTACACTAGTTGCTTGACTCATCGTAATCCGGAACACCTTAATTCAAAATTTGTACTTTAATAATCTGGGTTTGCTTAATCATCGTTAATCTGGATTAATTAGCATCGTGGCCTTACAATAATATTATAATGACATGTATGTATTGTTAGATGTGTCAAAAAGGGTCAACCCTACTCAAATGGCCTGGCCCGCTAGCCCGCCCAACCTACCAACCCAACCTGGTTTGGCCCATCTTCAAGCGGGTTGTATAACCTCCAACTCAACCCAACCCACAACGGGTTATGCGGGCCAACCCACTAAAAAATATAAATTTATTAAATTTTAATGATTAAAATTATTAAATAAATTATTAATAAATCACATTTAATTAATTCATTCAAATTTTATTATAAATTAATTAATTGACCCGACCTCCGGGTCAACCCACCACAACTCGACGGTCAACCCAACTCAACCCGTCACCCTAAATTGGTTGCCCCGTTTAGATGGGCTAAAAAATCATGGCCTAACCTGCCTATTTGGTGGGTTGGGTTAGGCCAAGCCACAGACCCAATCTATTTTGAAAGCTCTATGTACCTCTTTTTATAGCCCTATGGACTATGTCCACCAATTAATTTTTATATAGATTGATTAAATATTGTTCTGTATTAATTTTTTGCAGGCCGATGATGAGGAAAGAAAGGTTATAAGAGCGGAGATAGAGGCTGCCATAGCTGCTCTGAATGGTCCACATAGCCCTATGAGCACTTAAAACAAGTTCTCTTTTTTTTTTTTTTTGCAAACTTCACCTGAGATTTTAAATATTTTCTCCACACTAATTTTGCTATTTTGCAAATAATTAATACGGGCTCTTTTCCTTTTATTTCATACCATACTAAATATTCTAAATTGGTTCAAAAATTTTTTATACTATCCTGTTTCTTCACTTATTATAATCTCATTTCATTGAACACATATAGCCTTATGGTTACCAAATGCCACACACAATGCCCACAACACACCAAAACTTTAAGATTACATCCAAAGCAATGTGAAAATTCAGCCACCAACAAAGGCAGTCCACGTCAGCATTGAAATCTCCATGACCATGTTAATAATTAATATTGATGTTTAGAATATTATTAAGATAATAGCGAGAATAATTTACATGGATATATTACGCACTATCTGGATATCCACCCACTATATGTAACTAGGCTAACTGTTACAAACTCTAAGTTTTTGATGTCAAGACTTATATAAATGATATTGCGGAGGGTCCCTAAACCAAACATTTCACTTCAGAAAATATATCATCTATTAGGATTGCTGATTGCATAAGGTTTAGAAGTGTCTTTTGGCGACTATCAATTATTCAGACCTGTTTGGATCAAACTACATATCAATGGTTGTACGTAATACTGATCCTGAATTTTTATATTTCTACATATTCAATTTTGTGTGCCATATATTTAGGTACATTGAAATCAATTTAATATTCATGTTAAATTTCTAACATTTTGTATCAGATAAGTTTTTTTGCCTTCGCCTTGATACGTTGAGATTTTCGATTTGGCAAAAATTCTGAAAAATTATATTGATACAATTTTAATTTTGTATCATGAATTTTAACATAATTTTCAAAATTAAAATAAAGCCCCGATTTGAATTGAATCTGATTGGAATGGAACAAAAGTCCTAGCCTTTGAAATTACCAAATTGATCGCAGATAAGGAAACGGATTCCAGAAATTGAGGATACCAGCCAAACCAGCATGATGGGACAATCATGTTGACGCCACTGGACGAAATTATTCATCAAGAAATCGTCGAAAACAGATCGCGATTTTGGCTCGCGTGATCTGTCAATTTTTTGATCGATTTTTGATCAATTTTCGAGCATTTGTCTGTGGCTCTAGACCTTAATCGTCAATTAAGGTGTGACCCATCACGTGAGTGGTGGTGGTTGATGTATGGAACGGTGATTTGTCGCCGGATTTTGCTATCAAAAGCGCGCTGGTTTTGGTTGTGGAACATCGCGAAAATCGAGGCAGGTTTACGGATGATTTCGGCCGATTTGCAGCCATTCAAAGTCGGAAAAATCACGATGGTGCTCAGCAAGCAATGGTCGACGTTGATTGGGCGTGATTTGACGGAAGTAGGCAGCGGCATGAATTGAATTCGGGTTAAGTTCAGGGTTTTTGCAATTAGGAATTTTAATTTAAGGGTCTGTTTGATATGCATTCTGAAACTTCGAAATTCTATTTGTTTTAAAGATTTTATTTTTATGAAATTTGTATGAGTATTTGATTGTATTACTATGGATAAATGCACCATAATATATGTGAGGCATAAAATAATTTATGCATGAATAATTAAAATGTCTAGATTTATATAATTTAGTTAATTAAAGTATAGCCATAACAATTTTAATTGATTAAATTACTATTTAAAGTATAATTAACATTATTTTAAATGAATTAAGATATATCATAATTTTATGCATTCAGATTCAATATCTAGTGATTCGTATAATTTAGTGGATTAAATTATAGCCACAACAGTTTTAAGTAATTAAATTACATGTTATTAAATCGAAGACGGTATAGGGGTGCTCGTTGTGATGCCCGAAATTATATATATTTAATTATTTGATTTAATTGAGGTAAAATATGAGTTAATTGTGGAAGAATAAGTTAATTCATTTAAAGTATTGAGGATGAACTCTGCATTTTGATCTTATTGCTTGCTCGAGGACGATCAAGCCTAAGTTGGGGGGAGTTGATAAGGGTGAATATTACGTTTATTTTGCAATGATATATTACGTTTATTTTGCAATGATATGTACTGATTTTCATGTTGATTCCTGGATAATGTTATACTTTTTGGTATTTATTTGATTAGTTTCAGGAATCTAGGTGGGAAGTGGAAGAAGTAAGCTAGAAAGACGAAAACGGACCAAATCGAGACTAGAAATGAAGATTTTGAGAAACTGACATACTCGATCGATCGGCTGTTTAGCTCGACCGATCGACCGAGGCAGAGAATTTGGCCAACGAGAAGAAGTGATGCTCGATCTATCGGTAGTTGATCTCGATAAATCGAGCATGGCAGGGAAATCATAAGCGAGACTGAAGAGTGCTCGATCAATCGGCAGTTGATGCTCGATCGATCGAGCGTGGCAGAAAAAGTCATGGATGAGAAATTAAAGTGCTCGATCGATCGAAGCGAATATCTCGATCGATCGAGTGACAGAGTTTTCTGGAAAATAAAATACATGATTGAGTTTGGTCCATTGGGAATACTTCCATCCACCTCCTATTCTATAAATATCTGACCTAGGACACGAAGTTGGAGAGTTGAACATCATATCATACACCACAAAGCAGCCTCTCATCATCCATACAATTTAAGAGAAAAATCCTTTGAAGTGCAAGGAAGGAAGCAAGGGAAGAAGCAACGTTGCAATGCACGGATTCAACTCCTTCGTTATCGTACTTCTAAACTTTATTTGTTTTGATTTTCGAATTTCTTGATGTTTATTTGGTTGAGAAACAATTATTCATCTTGCTATTTTGATTTGAATATGAACTAAGTTTATTTTATCAAGATTAGGGAAGCTTGTGTTTAAGTTGATGATTTGAATGTTTATTGAGTGGATTACTTCTTTTGTGCATGATTTATAATTTTAATGCTATCAAAGCCTTGCTAACTTTGATTGAATTGTGATAATTATAATTTAGATTGAGAGATTGAATTATAATACGATATAATAAATCATGTTGTATGTTAACGATTTAGATCGTCCAATTAATTCTTAAGGTGACGGATTCCCGTAAAATAATCAATACACTTTCTCAAGCTATATTGAGACTAATATTAAATTGAAACAAGTAACTTTCATTCACTTAATCACCAATTTAATATTGCATAAATCTCTATGAAAACCGTTAACTTTAAATCGTATAATCCAAAGTTATCACATATGTGATTTAATCTCTCGATCTAAATCGTTAACGTAATACAACATGATTTATTATATCGTATTATAATTCAATCTCTCGATCTAAATTATATTATCACAATTCAATCAAAGTTAGCAAGGCTTTGATAGCATTAAAATTATAAATCAAGCACAAAAGAATTAATCCACTCAATAAGCATTCAAATCATCAACTCAAACACAAGCTTCCCTAATCTTGATAAAATAAACTTAGTTCATATTCAAATCAAAATAGCAAGATGAATAATTGTTTCTCAACCAAATAAACATCAAGAAATTCAAAAATCAAAACAAATAAAGTTTAGAAGTACGATAACAAGGAGTTGAATCCGTGCGTTGCAACGTTGCTTCTTCTCTTCCTTTCTTTCTTGCACTTCAAAGGATTTTTCTCTGAAATTATATGGATGTTGGAGGATGATAAGAGGCTGCTTTGTGGTGTATGATATGATGTTCATGTTGGAATATGCCCTAAGACAACTCATTAGATGATTGTTTATGACATACAATGTATTATGGTTTTATTAATGGCAATTCATTCTTATATATTATTCGAATATCTGTGTAACATGAATTAATATATAAGTTAATGTCCTTAGAATAATATTATATTGTTCTTAAAGATTGTCCCTAGTCAAGTATTATCATGAATCGGGATAATGATAATGCATTGAGATTAGTATGTTTTTGATTGATGAATTGTTCATTGATATTAGATATCAAATCAACACATGGGTGCATGTTAGAGAACGATGTACTGGACAGACCCACCATGAGAATGCTACATGGATAGTTATATGAACGTCATAAGCAATTCTCATAGTGATAATAATGTATGTAATCCTTACGACTTGAGATCACCAGAGATCCCAACATAAGGAGTCATGCATCTTGATATTGTCAAACGTTACCTGTAACAGGGTAAACTATAAAGACAATCATTGGATACACCATGAATTATGTGGAGGGATGTTGAGTGATCAAGAAAGGATTTGTCCCTCCTATATAACAGGAGAAGTGTTTGGGCCCTTGATCAAGTAAGACTAAAATGCATGTCCGTGCTCGAATGAGTCGATATGTGATATCGAGCTTATTCGTTTATTCTAGTTCTACTTGGGGATCAAGAAATAAAAGATTGAATATATGAGTATGACTATTCCATGACTCATGTTCAATCTAAACACATTTGACAAAGGGATTAAGTTACATGGTTACTATTATCACAGTCCGTAAGTTATGTCGAGTCAATGACATTCTTGTAATTTGGGTAGTCTTGATGTGTTGCTAAATACCGCTCATTGCTTGTGACATAAAATTAGATTTTATGTAGCTGCCAACATTACAAGATCCTATCGGGTCACAAAAAAGATTAAATCGATAAAGGGAGATATAATTCATTGGATGATTTAATTAATTAAGAAGAGTCTTAATTACAAATATTAGATATATGGATTTAATTAAGAGATTGGGTATGGGCCAATAAGGCTTTTTGAAAGCTTTTTAATTAAATCTAATCTAATATATATAAACTAAAAAGGGTCATAATCAAGGTTAATTAATATCAAACCTAATAGCCACCATAGACAAAGCTCTCGGCCGCCGCCTCTTGCTCTCAACTTCACGCCGCCGCCGCCGCTGTGAATAGGGAGTGGAACGGCCGTCGTTGATCGGTTTCGAACCGTGAGTCTTGTTTTGGTTTAAGAACGAGTCTAGCAACTTGTTCTTGAACACCCTTTTGATTTGATCGTGTGGATACCGTAGAGACGAAGGTGCAAATCTTTGTTCGTGACTCGTGGTCTTGCAATGAGGATTCTGCTACAAACACGCTACAAGGGTATGATTTGTATCAATCTCGGTATGAATAACTTTGTGTAGGTCCGGTGGTAGGAATCTAATTTTATTTTCTGCTGCGTATTGCTTGATGGATTCCTAATAGTTCAACCCTCCAACTTCGTGCCCTAGGTCAGATATTTATAGAAGAGGAGGTGGATGGAAGTATTCCCAATGGACCAAACTCAATCATGTATTTTTTTTTTCCAGAAAACTCTGTCGCTCGATCGATCAAGAAAATTTCTCGATCGATCGAGCACTTTAATTTCTCGTCCATGACTTTTTCTGCCACGCTCGATCGATCGAGCATCAACTGCCGATCGATCGAGCACTCTTCAGTCTCGCTTATGATTTCCCCGCCATGCTCGATCGATCGAGATCAACTACTGATCGACCGAGCATCACTTCTTCTCGTTGGCCAAATTCTCTGCCTCGGTCGATCGATCGAGCTCCACAGCCGATCGATCGAGTATGTCAGTTTCCAAAAATCTTCATTTCTAGCCTCGATTTGGTCCGTTTTCGTCTTTCTAGCTTACTTCTTCCACTTCCCACCTAGATTCTTGAAACTCAACAAATACCAAAATGTGTAACATCATCCAGGAATCATCACGAAAATCAGTACATATCATTGCAAAATAAACGTAATATTCACCCTTATCAACTCCCCCAAACTTAGACTTGATCGTCCTCGAGCAAGCATTAAGATCAAAATGCAGAGTTCATCCTCAATACTTTAAATGGATTAACTTAGCAACTCAAATGTAAAAGCTCAGAAATCTCACTAACACATCAACCATAAGTCAATCCAAAAATCAACAAGAAGTGTTTTCTCCTAAGACAACAATACATCGCAAAATCGGAACGTGCGTGTGTGTTATTGTCAATCTTGAGTTTCATACATATTTTCAAGATCAAATAATGCTAATAAACTCAAAGTCAAGATTACTATTAAGCACTATAAGCCTACTTTTTAAGCACTTCTCCACTAATGTAATTATTCTCTAGACTTGGATCAAAAGGTCTTTTTAAGCTTATAATGTCTGGACTTGGGTGTTGGTTTCAAAGAAAAGATAAGATAAGCGCAAAGAAGAGAGTATAATCATATACCGTTCAAATTTTCACACATTTCAAGCTCCTCTTCTTTTTCTTGTCTAGCTTTGGCCACTTTGGGTCTTATACACATGCTTTTTTCAAGGCTTTTTCTTCTCTTTTCTTTTTTCTTTTTTCTCTTTTTCTCATTCATCAATCATTATCACAATAAGCTCATTAAAATACAGTCATTTATGTGCATCTAATGAGATTCATTATACTCCATTGGGGTAAAGATAAAAAAATTCATTTTAGGCTACACAAGGACAGGTATAATGAGTTTATCAACAAAAGTCGAATGGTGGCTATTTTTCATTCTTATTCAATCAAGCTCAAAGTTGGACACTAAGGATTGATATAGACTAGGTAAGCTTGAACGCTCAAATGTTCCAAAGTTCGCCTAAATCATGTCCAAGTCAAGTCCTAATTATAAAATTTCGCCTCAAAGTGCCTTCAAATAGGTTCTAGAGTGCTTTAAGATGCTCAAGACAAATCATAGTTAACAAAAATTTTCACTTTCAAATATATATTCCACTCAATCATGACTCAAAAGTGCCCAAGATATTCCTCAATTTTGAAATATTAACTCAACCACAGATATTCACAAACAAGTCAAAAATCTTCAAGACTTTAGTTAAGATGGGGATTAATTTCATCATGCAATACAGTTGCAAGTCAAGTTCATTATTTCTTAACGATGAACTCATTTTTCACAATTTTTTTTTATGTGCTAAAAAACAATCTAATCCCATGATAGAGTAGGGCAAAGCAAAACACATACATCGACGACGATCGTCAGTGATCGTCGTCCTCATCATGCTACGGTGGGGGTACTGGGTAATATGGCTCCTCCGGCTGATACGGTGGATATGTCGGATATTCATGTGGTGGTGGTTGATATGGCTGAAAGTACGGCTCTGGTGGGAACTGGATAGCCGGGAAACCTTGGGCCTGTTGGGATATGCCCTAAGACAACTCATTATATGATTGTTTATGACATACAATGCATTATGATTTTGTTAATGTCAATTCATTATTATATATTATTCGTGTATCTGTGTAATATGAATTAACATATAAGTTAATGTCCTTAGAATAATATTGTATTGTTCTTAGAGATTGTCCATAGTCAAGTATTATCATGAATCGGGATAATGATAATACATTGAGACTAGTTTGTTTTGATTGATGAATTGTTCATAGATATGAGATATCAAATCAACACATGGGTACATGTTAGAGAACGATGTACTGGACAGACCCACCATGAGAATGCTACATGGATAGTTATATGAACGTCATAAGCAATTCTCATAGTGATAATAATGTATGTTTAATCCTTACGACTTGAGATCACCAGAGATCCCAACATGAGGAGTCATGTATCTTGATATTGTCAAACGTTACCTGTAACAGGGTAAACTATAAAGACAATCATTGGATACGCCACGAATTATGTGGAGGGATGTTGAGTGATCAAGAAAGGATTTGTCCCTCCTATATAACAGGAGAAGTGTTTGGGCCCTTGATCAAGTAAGACTAAAATGCATGGTCGTGCTCGAATGAGTCGATATGTGATATCGAGCTTATTCGTTTATTCTAGTTCTACTTGGGGATCAAGAAATAAAAGATTGAATATATGAGTATGACTATTCCATGACTCATGTTCAATCTAAACACATTTGACAAAGGGATTAAGTTACATGGTTAATATTATCACAGTTCGTAGGTTATGTCTAGTCAATGACATTCTTGTAATTTGGGTAGCCTTGATGTGTTGCTAGATACCGCTCATTGCTTGTGACATAAAATTAGATTTTATGTAGCTGCCAACATTGCAAGATCCTATCGGGTCACACAAAAGATTAAATCGATAAAGGGAGATATAATTCATTGGATGAATTAATTAATTAAGAAGAGTCTTAATTATAAGTATTAGATGTATGGATTTAATTAATAGATTGGGTATGGGCCAATGAGGCTTTGAGAAAGCCTTTAATTAAATCTAACATATATTATTTGATAACAAGGTTAATTAAGGATTAATCCATCTATCATAAAACCTAATAGCTCCACAAGTGCTCTTGGCCGCCGCCTTGTTCTTGAACCTCACGACCACCGCCGCCGTGAATAGTGTTTAAGATCGGCCGCCGTTGATCGGTTTAGAACCGTGATTCTTGTTTTGGTTTAAGAACGAGTCTAGCAACTTGTTCTTGAACACCCTTTCGATTTGATCGTGTGGATACCATAGAGACGAATGTGCAAATCTTTGTTCGTGACTCGTGGACTTGCAACGAGGATTCTGCTACAAACACGCTACAAGGGTACGATTCTTAATCAATCTCGATATGATCACTTTGTATAGGTCCTTTGGTAGGAATCCAATTTTAATTTCCGCTGCATATTGAGCTCATATCAGATTTATGTGATTAATTGTTTAATCATGTTTTGAATCTTTTGCATGCTTTAAAACTGTTTAATTCATATATGATATGTATTAATGGATTTTGAGGGAATTATCGCAATAATTATATGTGATATAATTGACCGATCGAAGTATATGATAATTCGTAATTAAAACCCTAAGCCCTATCGGCTCCAAGGCGCCGTCGTATGTGGGCTAGGGTTTCGAACCCTAAGCCCCATCGGGTCCAAGCCACCGCCGCACGTGGATGGCTAGGGTTTCGAACCCTAGTCACATGCGTGGTTGGCTGGCTGTGGGTTTGGGCTGAGGATCCGTGACATGTGATGTCCCGAGCGTACGATAATTTCATAAAATTTATTTTACAGTTTTATTGGAATTAAATTTTAAAATGTTTAGAATTTAATTCATTAATTGTTATAGCATGTTTTATGTGTTTGTTTGAGCATGGTGCATGGTTATAGCCCTATGACCTATTAGATAGAATTTTGTGAATGTTTGTAATTTAATACGGCCTGCGAGTCGTGCCTTCTCTATTTTTCTAAATGTTATCCCTCCCCTACGTTCCCCTCGAATGTAACTCGAGGAATTATCTATATCATGTAATTGTTATATAATATAGTTTATTTTGTTGATGGAGATCAATGAAGATAAACCAAGGTGCCGGGATGAGGAGACCATTCACAAAAGGGAGCCAAAGAGGTGCTCGGAGAAGTTACCTTAGGTTGACCTTCTAGTATTTTCTCATTGGCTTGAGAAAATCATTAGTTGGGGCTATAACCATGTCACATTTATTTTATGTTGATGTATGAGATGCATGTTTACTGTTTTATTTAATATTGATGCTTGATATACATATATGTAGATATGTATATATATTCATATATGTACCAGACATATTTTCAATATTAATAAAATCATGAGATCAATAAATCCCTCTTATAATATTAAGTCAAATTAAGATGCCTTCCAATCAAAAATACTCGTCAAGACTTCGATTGAACATGTGTGGGTTTGCCAAAGCAAAGCACCGTGACAATCTTAGTAAGGCGCGAAAGGATAAAAGTGATATCCGTGTTATTTTAAAATTGGGTTCGACTTAACTAGCGTTATCTCAATAGGATTGGGAACCTAGAGGCATGGGGTTGGATAATAATTCATTAGATGAATTTGAATAAAGTGTTGTTCGTCCAACCATCCAAGAATTACATGTGATGTAATTGACAAAGTGTTGTCTACCTAAATAACCGAGTCTTGGGTGATTAGCCAAAGCTAACTCAGGATTAGGTGAAATATGGATCTTGGCCCACTAAGTTTACGACGGTTGATATTTTAAACAAAATAGTGGGAGTATCATTTAATATAAGACCTTATTAAATGATTAAAATCATAAACTTAATTTGCATATTTATATTGTAGATATCCATGGCATCAAAAAACGTAACTAGCTCACTATCATTGCGATCGGTCCTTGAGAAGGACAAACTGAATGGGACTAATTTCCTAGACTGGTATAGGAATTTGAGGATTGTCCTCAAACAAGAGAAAAAGCAATATGTCCTAGAGGAACCCTTACCTGCTGAGGAACCTCCCGTAACGGCTGCTAAAATCGATAAGGATGCTTACAAGAAGCATCAAAGTGACGCACTTGATGTTGGGTGCCTTATGCTTGCCACCATGAACTCTGAGCTTCAGAAGCAACATGAGGAAATGGAGGCGTTCGATATGATCGAACACTTAAAGCAATTGTACCAACAGCAAGCAAGACAAGAGAGGTATGACGTCTCTAGAGCGTTATTCCAGTGCAGAATGGTAGAAGGAAGCCTTGTTGGAACTCATGTACTAAAGATGATAGGGTACACTGAGAATCTTGAAAAGCTGGGTTTTCCATTGGACCAAGAGTTGGCCACAGACGTGATCTTGCAATCTTTGCCTGATAGCTACAGTCAATTTGTCTTGAATTACAATATGATTGAAATCGAAAAGACGCTACCGCAATTGCTTGGTATGTTGAGAACATATGAAGCAAATTCAAAGAAGTCTAAGCCTACTAATGTTCTTATTGTGAATAAGAGCAAATGAAAGACTAAAGTAAAAGGCTACAAGAAAAACAAAAAGGTCTTTGTTAAGTCTAAGCCTCATGATTCTGCACTCAAGCCAAAGGGAGGAGTGGCTAAGGAAGGGAACTGCTTCCATTGCGGTGAGACCGGTCATTGGAAGAGGAACTGCAAATTATATATGGAAGATCTTAAGAAGACAAAAGGAAGTGTGACTTCCGCTTCAGGTATTTTTGTTATAGAAGTCAATTTATCTACTTCTTCATCATGGGTATTAGATACTGGATGTGGTTCTCACATTTGTGTTAATGTGCAGGATCTCAAAAGGAGTAGGTTGTTGGCGAAAGGCGAGGTTGATCTCCGAGTGGGAAATGGAGCAAGAGTTGCTGCATTAGCTATTGGATATTATTCATAATTTACCTTCTGGTTTATTATTAGATTTAAAAGACTGTTGTTTTGTGCCATCTATTACTAGAAACATTATTTCAATTTCTTGTTTGGACAAGATTGATTTTTCATTTATTATAAAGGACAAGTGTTGTTCCATTTATTTGAATGATATGTTTTATGCTAGTGCACAATTGATTAATGGTCTTTACATATTACAGCCTGATATGCTTGTCTATAACATAAATACTAAAAGGATTAAGAATAATGATTCTAATCCAACTTATCTCTGGCATTGTCGCTTAGGCCATATAAACGAGAATCGCATATCAAAACTTCATAAGGATGGAGTAATAGATTTATTTGATTTTGAATCATATGAAACATGCGAATCTTGTTTAATGGGCAAGATGACTAAAGCTCCTTTCAAGGGACATGTTGAAAGGACAAATGATTTATTGAGTCTCATACATAGTGATGTATGTGGACCAATAAGCACACAAGCTAGAGGTGGTTTTCAATACTTCGTTACATTTACTGATGACTTCAGTAGATATAGGTATGTGTACCTAATGAAACATAAACATGAAACCTTTGAAAAGTTCAAGGATTTCAAGAATGAAGTACAAAACCAGCTTGGCAAAAGTATCAAAACCCTCCGATCAGATCGAGGAGGCGAATACCTAAGCCAAGAGTTTCATGACTATCTAAAGGAGTGTGGGATAGTCCCACAACTCACTCCTCCTTATACTCCACAATGGAATGGTGTATCCGAAAGGAGGAATCGAACTTTGTTGGACATGGTTCGATCAATGATGAGTCATGCAGATCTTCCGACTTCCTTTTGGGGACATGCTTTAGAAACAACGATATTTATACTGAACCATGTTCCATCTAAATCAGTAGAAAAGACACCATATGAGATATGGACTAAGAAGCGCCCTAGTATGTCTTTTATGAAGATTTGGGGTTGTGAGGCTTACGTGAAACGTCACGCCTTGGACCCAAATCTGATAAGTGTTTATTTGTGGGGTATCCTAAGGAAACGAAAGGATACTATTTCTATTATCCCACCAAGAACAAAGTAGTTGTTGCTCGGACTGGTGTCTTTCTCGAAAGAGAATTTATTTCGAGAAGAACCAGTGGGAGACAAATAGAACTTAGTGAAGTTCAACCACAAGAAAACATTGAACATGATATTGAGATGGAAACAGAGCAGACACCACAAGCTGTTGTGGATGAACTGCCTGCTCAAGAGACACAAGCCCAGCGTAGGTCTGTAAGAGAACACCGTGAGCCATAGAGATATGGATTTCTTGTGACTCAACAAGGTGACTTACTACTTATTGATGAGGATGAACCGTCATCTTATCAAGAAGCTATAATGGGCACTGATTCTGAGAAATGGCAAGAAGCCATGAAATCTGAGATGGAATCCATGTATGCAAACCAAGTATGGACTTTGGTTGACCCGCCTGAAGGGGTAAGACCCATAGGGTGCAAATGGATTTTCAAGAAGAAGACCGACATGGATGGTAATGTACAAACCTTTAAAGGTCGACTGGTTGCAAAATGTTTCAAACAAATTCATGGTATTGACTATGATGAAACTTTTTCGCCAGTTGCCATGGTTAAATCCATTAGGATCTTGCTTGCAATAGCTGCATTTCATGACTATGAAATCTGGCAGATGGAAGTCAAAACAGCTTTCCTTAATGGAAATTTACTTGAGGATGTGTACATGACACAACCTGAGGGTTTTGTCAATCCAATGGATGCTGGAAAGATATGCAAGCTACAACGAGCCATTTATGGATTGAAGCAAGCTTCTCGGAGTTGGAATCTTCGTTTTGATGATGCAGTCAAAGAGTTTGGTTTCATCAAAAACGTAGATGAACCTTGTGTCTACAAGAATCAAAGAAAGGATTCACGTCTATGACACATGTGATACATCTCTCCAAGGATCAGTGTCCTTCAACACCAGATGAGAGACAACGCATGAGTAAGATTCCATATGCGTCAGCTATTGGATCTATCATGTATGCCATGATATGTACTAGTCCCGATGTCTCCTATGCTTTGAGCATGACGAGCAGATATCAGGTTGATCCAGGTGAAAGTCACTGGATTGCAGTCAAGAATATCCTGAAGTACTTGAGAAGAACTAAGGATACATTCTTGATTTATGGAGGTGAGGAAGAGCTCAATGTAATAGGTTACACTGATGCAAGTTCCAAACCGACAAAGATGATTTTCGATTGCAATCAGGATATGTGTTTTGCCTAAATGGAGGTGCTGTGAGCTGGAAGAGTTCAAAGCAAGAGACAGTAGCCGATTCTACAACTGAAGCTGAATACCGTATTATCGGAAATCAGGTTTAGCTTCTCAACAATTATGTGATTTATTTTATGTTAATCAAATGGTTGAGAATAAACATGAGGAATATTATCTTTGATAACAGCTCGATATCATAAACATTTTGTAAATGTGATGTCCCGATATTTGAGAATGAGAATTAAGAGCAATTTATACATTATTTTGTTAATTAGTTGGAAATTAATTAACGAGAATATAATCTAATTAATGGGAGTGAAAATTGACCTTGTACATGTCAATTGACAGTCGGGTCAGAACATGCTGAATGACAAATATATTTTTGGAATATTCGGATTAACACCGAAATTTTAATAAAATGATTTAATAAATATAAAATTTGTATTAAATCGAAAGATTTAATTTTTGTGATTCAAATAAGGACATGAAGTTAGGTGTGGACTGTACATGTGATGCACATGCACCAGGACACCGGTGACACCCCGATATTCATAATTGATTGGGAATTAATATATATCAGTGTAGGACGTCAAACACATAGCAAAATGTATAAAACACACACAGATCACGGACACCTACTAAAAGGTACGAAAACACACACTGCTCTCGCGATTCACCGACCACCGTGTACTTATCCGCTCCGTTCGCCGCCGTCCGACCACCTATCAACGATCCCGACCTACCACCGGGTTCCTTACTCAGAGGTGCATCTCTACATACCAGATAATCGAAATTTGGTGTTCGAAAAGTGCTTCGATTTTACCCTGGAACGGACGAAGTCGAGCAGACTAGGGTTTGAGCGCTTTTGGTTCGATTTCTTCGACTCTACCACGAATTGGACAAAGTCAAGGCACCGAATCTCTTCCTTGCACCTGGACGAAGGTTTCTACACCGGTAGCCGCCTCTACCACCGCCGGAGTTCGCCGGAATCGGCTGATATGCGTGCGTGAACTGTGTGCGATTTTGGGTAAAATTTGATATTCGATTTTTCCCACTTTGCTTCGATAATTACCAACTAAGTTGGACTATAATTGTTGAATAATAATTTGAATTGGTGAAAATAATTTAGCAAATTAAATTATGATGTAATCGCATCAATTTAATTACCATAAATTGGTTAAGCTATGACTAAATTGATAACCCATTTTTAATGATTGGTTTATTGAAATGTGAATTTATATTGGTATACAGTGAGTACTTCGACCCTACAAGCTCAAGTACCCTTGTAGATCGAGAAAGAAATGTATGTTGCGATCGGGTAACACACGACATGTATCTGTATCATTTGATATATGATTTGTTGTTGAATTATGTGACTTATGTGGCTACGTGATTTTATTTAAATTATGTGGCATAACATTCATGAAGTGGCACATCGGTGTATGAAATTAAATGTTTTGTTAACACACATCAGTTTTTATACATACATCGATGCATGACATACACGTTGAGCTATATCCTTGAATACCCTGATATTTCTTGGATTCTGATATCGAACATTGGGGATTGGTACTGCGATACTATGTTGGCATTACATGGCCCGATAGGCATAGGGAATCGTGGTCCCCTTTGATTGATATGATTTGTTGAGACGGGGGTTGGTGGCACCTTGCTGATGTCATCCGTCTGGATATCCCTATATGATTATGTGATGTCAGGACCTGGGGTTGGTGGCGCTTTGCCGATGTCCATCCGTCTAGATACCCTATAGGCTTGACAGGCTCGAGCTATTCTGATATGGTTGGACTTTCGTTTATTGATTCAGATATACCCAGTGGATGGGTGTACAATATGATACCGACATGATATGACATGGCATGCATTGCATTGCATTGCATTGCATTGCATCATATATCACATTTTATACATACATGTTGTATATTCCATGATAGTTCCATATTGGGCTTTTGCTCACCCCCAAGGGGGACTGTTGTTGTCTTTGTGTGTGGACAATGGCAGGTTATACAGGTGGCTAAGACCCAGAGAGGGCATGTCTGGTGGAAGCCACACTTGAGAGGTTTATTCTTTTGTTTATCCCAGTATTATATGTATATGTTGACCAGGGGTTTATCCCTGTGGTGTGTGAGGAGTTTATGTATTTTAGTTTATTTCACCCAGTGTGGATATTTGTTTAGCAAGTTGATTGGTGTATGCTGGATATGAAACTGGTGGTATTTATATATTTTCAGTAGATGTTGATTTGGGTTGGTGGTATGTTCTCGTGCAATGAGGTCATGCCGAAATTTTTAGGGCCACATGTTAAAAAATATTAAACAAATCTTCCGCTGTTTACGCTATAATTATCATTGTGTGGTCATTAATCACATGATTAGGATTGAGCCCTCACAGTATGGTATCAGAGCTTAACTGAGAATGCTCAATTTTGAGTCTCTTGTACACTTGAATAGGCACAAAATAAATGTGTGCGCTTGTGTTTGAATTATTTGACTTATTTGCTCTTACTTGGCTTGGCTTGCCTTGGTATGATGTTACATGAGTTGTGAATAAACTGTTATATGTGGCAGCATGAGGTAGGGAAAGAGTGTACTCTGAGACCTACTATCAATGAACTGCTGAATGATTTTTGACTTTGTTTGACTAAACTAATATATAGTATGGGTATCGCTTATGGTATTCATTCTATATTACTTGGATGTAAATGGATGTGGTTAGAGCAATGTAATTGCTCCTAAACCTATTGGAAGTAAAATGTCGAACGAGAGATTTGTTGTGATGTAATGTCCTTGGATTTGATTGAGCCACCTACATTTTAGGCACTGAGAATGCTGGAAAGTGTGAGACATTGCTTTGATATTCTGACAGATGGGGTTTAACATTGTTACAAATAGTAAAGTATGAACATGTCGTAAAAAAAACATCGTTATATGTTTTGAAGATACGACTAGGTGTGATATAGATTTTGAAATTTTGGAAATATTCTTGGGGATTTTATCCTTCAAATAATTTTTCATGTATTTTTGTTATATTTGAAATGTAATTGAATAATGAATTGCAACAAGTTATCTGCAAAATGTGCATTGAGTGTTTTGTCATAATTTGTCTCCTATACGTGATAAGTCTAGAGCTGGGTATGCAAAAAGTCATCAAATGCTTACCTATCAGTTACGGAGATATCTTAAGGAGATCAAAATGGCAAAATTGGTGTTGGTACTTTATTTCATCCACCCACTTTATATTTAAGCGGGGAGGTTATTTTCTCTGATCAAATGATATATGGTTGAGTACAAATTATTTTTAAGGAAAGTCTATTCCTTTCCTTATGAGATGTTATTGTTGTTTGGATAATAATACGATTATCCGGTGAATGATCGAAACTACTGATGATCACTTTCATTAGGTAGTTCGATTTCTTCGCTTAATATGTGTGTGGAATTTTATAGCCTGGTTGTTCAAGCTGAAATTCCTTTATGTTTATGCTATTTCATAATTCGATTAATAAAAAGTAAATTATGAGTAATTGGTTGTAATACAGATGCAGCACAGATGTGTGACACGTTCTTATTACAGAACGAATGTATATCTGTACCGACGTGATCTGGACTCTGTGCAAAGAATTAAATCAATGGTAACATAGTTGATTAATTTTTTGTTGACATAGACATGCCCGGATGTGGCATGGATCCAATATTTTAGCCAATTTTATTTATTTCATACTCGGAACTGACATGGACCTATGCACGTATGTATGGATCTCGTGTTCAAGGAATGCTGATTTTCTTTGTTATGGATTTGGATAGAATTTGCATGGACCCGAATATTACCTCGGCATAGACTCCATGCATTTGTGGTAAGGTTTTTGGGAAAGATTCCTGCATATATTTCCAGAGAGATGAATAAGAATATCGATTTGGGAATCATGACTATTTCAAAGATTTTTATGTACATAAAATGATTCGACTTGAATGAGTCGAAATTATTATGATATTTTGTATGACTATGAATTGCAGTTCTTTACGTATGCTAATGGATCTGCACTCTGAGTAGTATCAGGTGTCAATCCAAAGCCAAGATGTGCTGATAACTATCTTATAAGCTCGATATATGGTTAAGCCATACTAGTCTTCTAATATATGATATTTTCATGGATTCGATGAGTCAAGTGTTTAAAAAAAAAAAAAAATCCTTGATTTGATTGTGATTGTTTCTATTAATGATCTCTTGGTTATTCCAAGATGAAAATATGATGTGTTGAATAACTAAAAGTTGATATTTCAGATTCTATGTACGAAATGCTTCTGATCAGCTGTCCAATCTGAATTTGGATTGCACTGAATGGTAACCTTATAATCATGCTATAAATGAACTAATACTTGTAGGATATCTGAAATTACTATTTCAGTTTCCTATGACGAAGTGATGATATATGTCAAACTATCCAAATGAAAATTTTGATGAACAAAGTGATACTCTTGTGCTACGTCATTGCTCGACATGTCATTCATGTTGCTCCAACTAAGGTTAAAGCAGTGTTAAACTGGTTGAGACCTACTAATGTTCTTGAGGTCCGATGTCCATGGGTTTAGCGGGATTCTTAAAGTTGTTTTATCTAAAAGTTTGTTTAAAAATTGCTAAACCTATTACTCAGCTGACACAGAAAAATTTTAAAAAAAATTGTATTTGGTCAGATGAGTATAACACAAGTTTTCTTAAATTGAAAACGAGACTAACCACTGCACCTTCATTTATTATTCCTTCCGACCGGAGGATAATGGTTTGCACATCTGTGTCTTTAAAAGGTTTGGGTACGTCTCGCCAACTTAAATCTTATGAGATTCGATACCCTGTACGTGATTTAGAATTGGCGGCAATTGTTTTGCTTTAAAGATTTGGACGCCATTGTTTATACGGGGAAAAAATTCATTATTTATTTGGACCACATGAGCTTGAAATATCTATTCTCTCAATCTACTATCTATATGACGCAACACATGTGGATAGATCTCCTAAGTGGTTTAACTTCTGTTGTTCAAATCACCAAGGTACACGTAAATGTTCGTATCTCAGGTTAGATATTTGATTCTTATCAACGATGTTATTGTATGATTGATTTTTTATGTCAAATGCTCAAAATCCGAAAAATTATTATCTTTGGGCTATATATCTGATTTTAGCTTTTATTTAAAGGACACGGTCAATTGATTGTCCATGAGACTCTAGAATTGTAATATACTTATTTTGTTTCTAATGTATGACCTCTATATATTTAAATGGATTGTTTATACATTAAAAATGGACCAAGATTGGTAAAAGCATTTGTCTTGAGTTTATTTGTTTAGTACCGAGAGTTTATTTTCAAACTTTGGCAACATTGTAGAATACAAAAAGGATATTCTAGATTGCAAGGACTACGTATTATTCGTAGATTGGCAATCACACTGCGTGTACTATTTAACGTAATAAAGACTGTTGAGAGTATTTTATTCTCTCGATTATGTCTTAGTAAAAGTTTGGTTTTAGTTTGAAATTCTGGTATTCATTTCAGAATACATTTGAGTTGAGTATATGTTTGACTATATGTTGTATATATATTATTCGAATCCTTAAGACATTGCTATAAGATTCGACGGATGCTCAAAGGATGGAAAACTGCCCAGAATCAGTAAGCTAGTTATAAGAATAAGTGTGGACGCTTCTGAAAATGTCAACAGGGTGATCTAATCATTTTCAAAAATCTCTCATGTGAAAGGTATGTTGAGTTTTGTGAATATTTCATTAACATTATTAGCATTTTATATTGTTTGTAGTGCGTTTCGTACTTCAACATCGATGAATTACGAACATGGCTTGATAAGTATTCTTCAATCTGATGATGTTGAATTAAATTATTAAATGTTCTGAACTGAATAATTAATTTTGTGTTCTCAATTGAACAAATGGTTTCTTATAACCATTCTCTTCCATTAGTCATTGATTTTGATTCAGCTTAATGCTAAATGAATTGAGTTTATGAAGTTGATGTTTTTCCGATTATAGTATTGACATGTAC
Organism: Haberlea rhodopensis; assembly: GCA_907163345.1. Classification (NCBI taxonomy): domain Eukaryota; kingdom Viridiplantae; phylum Streptophyta; class Magnoliopsida; order Lamiales; family Gesneriaceae; genus Haberlea; species Haberlea rhodopensis. Next base: position 503,409 of record CAJQUN010000380.1, on the reverse strand, counting down.
TGTAATTGGTGAATGATTTATGATCTGCACTTGTCATATTTCGAGGATGAAATATTTTAAGTGGGGGAGAAATGTAAGGCCCTCGTACCGTATTATCGGAAATCAGGTTTAGCTTCTCAACAATTATGTGATTTATTTTATGTTAATCAAATGGTTGAGAATAAACATGAGGAATATTATCTTTGATAACAGCTCGATATCGTAAACATTTTGTAAATGTGATGTCCCGATATTTGAGAATGAGAATTAAGAGCAATTTATACATTATTTTTTAATTAGTTGGAAATTAATTAACGAGAATATAATCTAATTAATGGGAGTGAAAATTGACCTTGTACATGTCAATTGACAGTCGGGTCAGAACATGGTGAATGACAAATATATTTTTGGAATATTCGGATTAACACCGAAATTTTAATAAAATGATTTAATAAATATAAAATTTGTATTAAATCGAAAGATTTAATTTTTGTGATTCAAATAAGGACATGAAGTTAGGTGTGGACTGTACATGTGATGCACATGCACCAGGACACCGGTGACACCCCGATATTCATAATTGGTCGGGAATTAATATATATCAGTGTAGGACGTCAAACACATAGAAAAATGTGTAAAACACACACAGATCGCGGACACCTACTAAAAGGTGCGAAAACACACACTGCTCTCGCGATTCACCGACCACCGTGTACTTATCCGCTCCGTTCGCCGCCGTCTGACCACCTATCAACGATCCCGACCTACCACCGGGTTCCTTACTCAGAGGTGCATCTCTACATACCAGATAATCGAAATTTGGTGTTCGAAAAGTGCTTCGATTTTACCCTGGAACGTACGAAGTCGAGCAGACTAGGGTTTGAGCGCTTTTGGTTCGATTTCTTCGAATCTACCACGAATTGGACGAAGTCAAGGCACCGAATCTCTTCCTTGCACATGGACGAAGTTTATACACCGGTAGCTGCCTCTACCGCCGCCGGAGTTCGCCGGAATCGGCTGATATGCGTGCGTGAACTGTGTGCGATTTTGGGTAAAATTTGATATCCGATTTTTCCCACTTTGCTTCGATAATTACCAACTAAGTTGGACTATAATTGTTGAATAATAATTTGAATTGGTGAAAATAATTTAGCAAATTAAATTATGATGTAATCGCATCAATTTAATTACCATAAATTGGTTAAGCTATGACTAAATTGATAACCCATTTTTAATGATTAGTTTATTGAATTGTGAATTTATATTGGTATACAGTGAGTACTTCGACCCTACAAGCTCAAGTACCCTTGTAGATCGAGAAACAAAGGTATGTTGCGATCGGATAACATACGACAGGTATCTGTATCATTTGATATATGATTTGTTGTTGAATTATGTGACTTATGTGGCTACGTGATTTTATTTAAATTATGTGGCATTCATAACATTCATGAATTGGCACATCGGTGTATGAAATTAAATGCTTTGTTAACACACATCAGTTTTTATACATACATCGATGCATGACATACACGTTGAGCTACATCCTTGAATACCCTGATATTTCTTGGATTCTGATATCGAACATTGGGGATTGGTACTGCGATACTATGTTGGCATTACATGGCCCGATAGGCATAGGGAATCGTGGTACCCTTTGATTGATATGATTTGTTGAGACGGGGATTGGTGGCACCTTGCTGATGTCCTCCGTCTGGATATCCCTATATGATATGTGATGTCAGGACCTGGGGTTGGTGGCGCTTTGCCGATGTCCATCCGTCTGGATACCCTATAGGCTTGACAGGCTCGAGCTATTCTGATATGGTTGGACTTTCGTTTATTGATTCAGATATACCCAGTGGATGGATGTACGATATGATACCGACATGACATGACATGGCATGCATTGCATTGCATCATATATCACATTTTATACATACATGTTGTATATTCCATGATAGTTCCATATTGGGCTTTTGCTCACCCCCAAGGGGGACTGTTGTTGTCTTTGTGTGTGGACAATGGCAGGTTATACAGGTGGCTAAGACCCAGAGAGGGCATGTCTGGTGGAAGCCACACTTGAGAGGTTTATTCTTTTGTTTATCCCAGTATTATATGTATATGTTGACCAGGGGTTTATCCCTGTGGTGTGTGAGGAGTTTATGTATTTTAGTTTATTTCACCCAGTGTGGATATCTGTTTTGCAAGTTGATTGGTGTATGCTGGATATGAAACTGGTGGTATTTATATATTTTCAGTAGATGTTGATTTGGGTTGGTGGTATGTTCCTCGTGCAATGAGGTCATGCCGAATTTTTTAGGGCCACATGTTAAAAAATATTAAACAAATCTTCCGCTGTTTACGCTATAATTATCATTGTGTGGTCATTAATCACATGATTAGGATTGGGCCCTCACAACATTGCTGCCACAGATGCAGCAAAGGAAGCTGTTTGGATCAAGAAGTTCATTTCTGAGCTTGGGGTGATGCCTAGCATACTAGATCCGATTGAACTCTATTGTGACAACAATGGAACCATCGCATTGGCTAAGGAACCTAGATCTCACCAAAGATCCAAGCACATACTTCGGCGCTTTCATTTCATTCGAGAAATCGTTGAAAGAGGAGATGTAAAAATATGTAAAGTACCAACTGATGATAATGTATCTGACCCACTGACGAAGCCACTATCACAGCAGAAGCATGATCGTCATACTAGATCTCTAGGCATTAAGTATATGTCTGATTGGGCTTAGTGCAAGTGGGAGATTTGTTGGGATATGCCCTAAGACAACTCATTAGATGATTGTTTATGACATACAATGTATTATGATTTTGTTAATGGCAATTCATTATTATATATTATTCGTGTATCTGTGTAATATGAATTAATATATAAGTTAATGCCCTTAGAATAATTATGTATTGTTCTTAGAGATTGTCCCTAGTCAAGTATTATCATGAATCGGGATAACGATAATGCATTGAGACTAGTTTGTTTTGATTGATGAATTGTTCATAGATATGAGATATCAAATCAACACATGGGTACATGTTAGAGAACGATGTACTGGACAGACCCATCATGACAATGCTACATGGATAGTTATATGAACGTCATAAGCAATTCTCATAGTGATAATAATGTATGTAATCCTTACAACTTGAGATCACCAGAGATCCCAACATAAGGAGTCATGTATCTTGATATTGTCAAACGTTACCTGTAACAGGGTAAAATATAAATACAATCATTGGATACACCACGAATTATGTGGAGGGATGTTGAGTGATCAAGAAAGGATTTGTCCCTCCTATATAACAGGAGAAGTGTTTGGGCCCTTGATCAAGTAAGACTAAAATGCATGGCCGTGCTCGAATGAGTCGATATGTGATATCGAGCTTATTCGTTTATTCTAGTTCTACTTGGGGATCAAGAAATAAAAGATTGAATATATGAGTATGACTATTCCATGACTCATGTTCAATCTAAACACATTTGACAAAGGGATTAAGTTACATGGTTAATATTATCACAGTCCGTAAGTTATGTCGAGTCAATGACATTCTTGTAATTTGGGTAGCCTTGATGTGTTGCTAAATACCGCTCATTGCTTGTGACATAAAATTAGATTTTATGTAGCTGCCAACATTACAAGATCCTATCGGGTCACAAAAAAGATTAAGATAAAGGGAGATATAATTCATTGGATGATTTAATTAATTAAGTAGAGTCTTAATTATAAGTATTAGATGTATGGATTTAATTAATAGATTGGGTATGGGCCAATGATGCTTTGAGAAAGCCTTTAATTAAATCTAACATATATTATTTGATAACAAGGTTAATTAAGAATTATCCATCTATCATAAAACCTAATAGCTCCACAAGTGCTCTCGGCCGCCGCCTTGTTCTTGAACCTCACGGCCACCGCTGCCGTGAATAGTGTTTAAGATCGGCCGCCGTTGATCGGTTTTGAACCGTGATTCTTGTTTTGGTTTAAGAACGAGTCTAGCAACTTGTTCTTGAACACCCTTTCGATTTGATCGTGTGGATACCGTAGAGACGAAGGTGCAAATCTTTGTTCGTGACTCGTGGACTTGCAACGAGGATTCTGCTACAAACATGCTACAAGGGTACGATTCTTAATCAATCTCGATATGATCACTTTGTTTAGGTCATTTGGTAGGAATCCAATTTTAATTTCCGCTGCATATTATATGATGGATTCCTAACAGGGCCAAGGCAGTGTTCCATGCACATTGATATTGCATGAACTCCATATGGCGCTGACTCATCTGCTCCTGGTCCAACCGGATTTCCCTTTGCATATTTCGGATGTCCTGCTGCTCCAGGCGTATGTCTTGGAGATCCCTGTGGAGGGAGTCCAAGGTGATAGATGAATGCTCTGCAGCGAAAGATGATGACCGGCCAATTTGTCTGGTGCTCGGAGGTCGTGGCTCTGCTAGACGTCGGCCTGTAGGAGGTGGTGGTCCATCAACCACTATTGGGCCTTTTGGTGGTAAGAGTTCTTCATCGGCGCCCCATGTCACTCCACATCCTTGCAAAGAGCAGTGATAGTAGACGGAAAGGGTAATGCGGAGGTGGGATGACTCGTGCCGATTTGCTTTTGTTTTTTCTTGGGAGCCATTATTTTTTTCAGTTCACAATCCACCCCGGTTTTAATCCCAACAACAACAAGTAATTCACACAACTCACCAACAAACAACCAAACTCCACCTTCCCCCAAACTTAGCTAATAAATTAACTCAACTTCACCAAATACACCAAAAATCCAATCTTTGTATACCCAAACAAAAATATGCACTGGTCTATGGATATGTAGAAAGTTGAAGCCAAATACCATAAAATTTTGACAATCTAGATGGTTTTGTAGATTTGGCTTGAGTTCCTTCTTGTGATGAAATTGCCCCAATCCAGCTCTTGAATCTTCAAATCTGTGGCAAAAAAATGTAATTAGAAGAAACTCTGTATTGTGAGATCTTTGAGTTGTTGGAAAGATTAAAGAGGGAATTTGGAGATTAGGGCAAAATTCGATTTTTTCTTCAAAACATAACTGAGAGAGTTTTTGTATCGTTTCTGCTTATTTCGATCTTTAAAACCAAAATTTTCTGTTGCTCGATCGATCGAGAGAGACATAATTTTTTTTTCTTGTTGTAAACCTCTCTCGATCGATCGAGCTTAAACTCTCGATCGATCGACAATGCCAGAAATTTTTTTCTTTGTAACCCGTGGCCGATCGATCGAGAATTATTCTCGATCGATCGACAATTCCAGAACAATTTTCACCCAACTTATTTCAATGTTCGATCCGCCCCACCAAAATTTGATCTATTCCATTTTCTGTATCTGAAAATTAACGCACGGAGTTAGGCTCGAAAAAATAAAATAACAAGAAAAATGAAAAGTTGAACTAAAAATGAAAACAAACAAGAGATAGAGAGAATAAAAAAGTTCTTAATTTATAGTCCCAAGCTGGACTGCCACCTCCTTTATCAGTGGTCCAATTTTGCTTGCTCCTTCGGGTTCTTCACTGTATCACTAAGTAGCGTTCTTTGAGCTCGTCCATGAATCAATGATGCAAGTTGCCCCACTTGTACCTCCAAGTTTTTTATAGATGCATCCTGATTTTGCATCATAGTTTCTGTTGATGATATTAACTTGGTCAAAAGCTCCTCCATACTCGGCTTAGGTACATATCCGGTGGTGGTTGTGGTTCAAAACATTGTTTTGGTTGGATGATCGCTTTTATTTTAAACAATTATTTCTCAGTGTAGCGATTCTACCGCAAGTGCACGGTGTCAAGTTTTAGTATAGTGATATAAAAGAAAGGATGACGAACCACAGGGACTAACGTATAAGTACCAAATAAAATTAGTAAATTTATATTAGCCTACGAAAAAGATGATTAATTAACTAATTAAACTACAGACTTAATAAAACTCAAAAATAAAACAACTCCTTTGAAGATGCGAAGGAATTCCGCTCGAGAAATCTATCAAGATGTTCGTTCAATTGTGTTATTGTCAATGATTGGTTTGTTAAAACAATTACTAATCAATCAATTCTTAAGGTGACAGATTTCCGAATATAATCAATACACTCTCTCGAGCTATGTTGAAACTAGTAATAAATTGACACAAGTAACTCTCGTTCACTTAAACCAATTTAATACCGAATAAATCTCTATGAAAACCGTTGATCTTTAAATCTTTCAATTTAAAGTGACCACGTATGTGATTTAATCTCTCGATCTAATCTTAAACATACAACATGAATTATTTCAGCGTATTATAATTTCATCTCTCGATCTCAATTATAATTCACAAATTCAATCAAAGGTAGCTAGGCTTTGATAGCATTAAGCATATAATTCATGAACAAAAGGATTAATTCACTCAAACACAACCAAATCAAAGATCCAAACACAATATTCCTTAAACTTGATAAAATAAATTTAATTAAATTCAAATCAAATTAACAAGATGTTTAATCGTCTCTCAACCACAAAAACATCAAATAAATCTGAAAATCAAAGTAATTGGAGTTTAGAAATACGATAAACGTAGGAGTGACTCCGTGCGTCGAACGATCTTTCTTCTCTCGCTTCCTTTCTTGCACTTCAAAGGATTTCTTCAACCTTGTTCTTCGGAGATGAAATGCGGCTAAAGAAATTCAATTTAGGTCTGATAATACTCTGAATAATCGATGCAAATTTTGTGCCCTCTTTCCTAATTTATAGAGGAGGATGTGTATGGAAGAGTTTCCAAAAATCAAACCAAATCAAGACTTTATTTTTCTGAAAATTCTGCGTCTCGATCGATCGGTGCATAAGTCTCGATCGATCGAGCGTCTTCAACTTTCGTTCCTTGATTTCTCTTCCTCGCTCGATCGATCGAGGTGAAGCTTCCGATCGATTGAGCTTCTTCACTTTTTCTTGCCCAATTCTCTGCCAGTGTCGATCGATCGAGAAGGTGTGACCGATCGATCGAGCTAAGCTTTTCTTTGTTGGCCAAAACTTCTGCCTCCTTCGATCGATCGCCTTCCTGTTCCGATTGATCGAGCATGCCAGAATTCAGATTCTTCATTTCTGGGCTTGATTTGATCTGTTTTCTTCATTCTAGCTCAATTCTTCCACATTCCACCTAGATTCCTGAAACAATCAAATAAATACCAAAAATCATAACATCTTCACGGAATCTACACGAAAATATATACAAATCAAATGCCAAATACACGTAATAATCAACCCTATCAACTCCCCCAAACTTAGATTTGATCGTCGTCGAGCAAACATTAAGATCAAAATGCAAAGTTCATCATCAATACTTTGAAGGAATTAACTTAGCAACTCAATTGTAAAAGCTCAGAAATCACACTAACACTTCAACCATAAGTCAATCCAAAAATTAACAAGAAGTGTTTTCTCCTAAGCCAAGCAATATATCGCAAAAGCGGAACGTGCGTGTGTGTTCATGTCAATCTTGAGTTTCATATATACTTTTAGGATCAAATAATGCTATTAAACTCAAAGTCATGATTACTATTAAACACTCCATAAGCCTACTTTTCAAGCACTTCTCCACTAATGTAATTATTCCCTACACTTGGATTAATAGGTCTTTTAAAACTTGTAATGTTTGGCCTAGGTGTTTGGCTTCAAAGAAAAGATAGGGAAATACAAAGAAGAGAGTATAATCATAGAAAATTCAAATTTTTAGCACACTTTGAGCTTCTCTTCTTGTTTTTCTTTTAGCCTTGGCCAGTTTGGGTCTTATTTATTCAATTTTTTCTCAAGGCTTTTTGTCTATCTTTTTCTTTTCTCATTCAACAATTTTTTCAACAATAAGCTCATCTTAAATGTAGCAATTCAAGTGCATCTAATGAGAATCATTATACTCCCTTAGGGTCAAGATAAAAATCTTCCATTTAGGCTCAAGTAGGTGGTATAATGAGTTTGCCAAAGAATGTTGAATGGGGCTAATAGTATGTTAAACATACTCCATTCTTTTATCATTTAGGCTCAAATTAGGGACTATAGATTGATATAAACATGGTAAGCTTGAAAGGCTCAAACGGTCCAAAGATCGCCTAAATCATTTCCAAGTCTAGTTTATAACTATAAAATTTCACCTCAAAGTGCTCTCAACTAGGTTCTAGAGTGTTTCAAGATCCTCAAGATAAATCATCGTTAACAAAATTTTTCCAACATATAATTCACTCAATCATGACTCGAAAGTGCTCAAAATGTTCCTCAATTTTGAAATATTAACTTAACCTAAGATATTCACAAACAAGTCAAAAATCTTCAAGACTTAAGTTGAGATGGGGATTAATATCATCATGTAATACCATTGCAAGTCTAATTCATTATTTATAAATGATGAACTCATTTTCAGGGAATATTTTTAATTATTTTTTTTATGTGCCCAAAAACGACCTAATCTCATTATAGACTAGTCATGCAAGGAAGTAACAAAAGATAGCAGAAACCAGTAAACACCCCCCCAAACTTAGCACATGCATTGCCCTCAATGTATGGTAAACAATAAGTGCAAAAGTAAAACACATACCTCGACGATGATCGTCAGTGATCGTCGTCCTCATCATGCTCCGGAGGTGGTACTCCATCTCAGTTATCCATTTTTGCTTGCTCCTTTCGGTTTTTCACCGTATCAGTGGGTAGTGTCCGTTGAGCTCGTCCATGAATTATAGCTGCTAGTTGCCCCACTTGAACCTCCAAGTTTTTTACAGATGCATCCTGATTTTGCATCCTTGTTTCAGTCGATGAAATTAACTTGGTCAAGAGCTCCTCCATACTCGGCTTAGGCACATTCCCCGGTTGTTGTTGTGGGTTCAACACGTTGTTTTGGTTTGACCATTGCAAGTTCGGATGATTTCTCCATCCCGGGTTGTAAGTATTGGAGTATGGGTTATTGGGCTGCTTGTTTCCTACATAATTAACGGACTCATTAGACTGTATGAATGGATTACCTGCCTGGCACTCAGTTCTTGGATGATTGCTTCCACATAATTCGTAAGTGATAACTTGAGCTTGCATTGCTGTCATGCTCATGCTATCTATCTTTTTGTTCAGCGCTTCCAACTGTGCCGAAAGAGCAGTAATGTCATCAATTTGGTGAACTCCAGCTGGTTTCTTTGGCACATTCCTCTCCGATTGCCATTGATAGCTGTTAGAAGCAATCTCTTCTAAGAGTTCATACGCTGCTTCCGGTGTTTTGCGCATAATGGATCCTCCTGAGGCTGCATCAATCATAGAACGGTTAGATGAAAATAAACCGTTATAAAAAGTCTGTACCTGGAGCCAAATAGGAAGACCATGGTGTGGTCATCTCCTAAGCAAATCCTTGAAACGATCCCACGCCTCATATAATGTTTCAGGGTCATATTGCCCGAATGTGGTGATATCGTTCCTCATCTTTGCCGTTTTGGAAGGGGGAAAGTATTTGGACAAGAATGCTTGTGTCATCCCATCCCAAGTGGTGATAGATCCTGCAGGTAAAGAGTTCAACCAACTTCTAGCTTTATCTTTTAATGAGAAAGGAAATAACCTTAACCTGATGGCGTCGTCAGAAACGCCGGTATGTTTGAAAGTGTCACAAATCTCCAAGAAGTTGGGATGTGAGCGTTCGGATCATCAGTGGCTACTCCTCCAAACATCACTGAATGCTGGATCATCTGTATTATAGCCGGCTTTATTTCAAAATTATTGGCTTGAATGGTTGGCCTTGTAATGCTTGACAATGATCCATGAAAAGCTGGTTGAGCATAATCCATCATCGATCTTGGATTCAGTGCTTCATTGTTAGCGCCCCCTTCTTGATTTTTGTCAGCCATTGCTCGAGCTTCCCTTCTTTTCCTTAGACACATACGCTCGATTTCTGGGTCAAACGGCTCAAGTGCGGGGTTGCTACTCCTTAGCATGCACCAATAAGATGACTACCTGTAAAAATAAACCAAAAGGAGAAAAACGAATGTAGTAAACCCAACGGTCAACAGTGACAAACAAAACAAAAACAAAAAATTAATGGCTAAATTACAATTAACTAATCTCTTATGATATTATACAAATTAGTCCCCGGCAACGGCGCCAAAAACTTGATCGCTTTTATTTTAAACCATTATTTCCCAGTGTACTACCGCAAATGCACGTTGTCAAGTTTTAGTATAGTGATATAAAAGAAAGGATGTCGAACCCACAGGGACTAACGTATAAGTACCAAATAAAACTAGTAAAATTATATTTAGCCTACGAAAAAGATGATTAATTAACTAATTAAACTACAGACTTAATAAAACTAAAAAATAAAACAACTCCTTGAAGATGCGAAGGAATTCCGCTCGAGAAATCTATCAAGATGTCCGTTCAATTGTGTTATCGTCAATGATTGGTTTGTTAAAACAATTACTAATCAATCAATTCTTAAGGTGACGGATTTCCGAATATAATCAATACACTCTCTCGAGCTATATTGAAACTAGTAATAAATTGACACAAGTAACTCTCGTTCACTTAAACCAATTTAATACCGAATAAATCTCTATGAAAACTGTTGATATTTAAATCTTTCAATTTAAAGTGACCACGTATGCGATTTAATCTCTCGATCTAAATCTTAAACATACAACATGAATTATTTTAGCGTATTATAATTTCATCTCTCGACTTCAATTATAATTCACAAATTCAATCAAAGGTAGCTAGGCTTTGATAGCATTAAGCATATAATTCAAGAAAAAAGGATTAATTCACTCAAACACAACCAAATCAAAGATCCAAACACAATATTCCTTAAAATTGATAAAATAAACTTAATTAAATTCAAATCAAATTAACAAGATGTTTAATCGTCTCTCAACCTCAAAAACATCAAATAAATCTGAAAATCAAAGTAATTAGAGTTTAGAAATACGATAAACGTAGGAGTGACTCCGTGCGTCGAACGATCTTTCTTCTCTCGCTTCCTTCCTTGCACTTCAAAGGATTTCTTCAACCTTGTTCTTCGGAGATGAAAGGCGGCTAAAGAAATTCAATTTAGGTCTGATAATACTCTGAATAATCGATGCAAATTTCGTGCCCTCTTTCCTAATTTATAGAGGAGGATGTGTATGGAAGAGTTTCCAAAAATCAAACAAAATCAAGACTTTATTTTTCTGAAAATTCTGCGTCTCGATCGATCGGTGCATAAGTTTGATCGATCGAGCGTCTTCAACTTCCGTTCCTTAATTTCTCTGCCTTGCTCGATCAATCGAGGTGAAGCTTCCGATCGATCGAGTATCTTCACTTTTTTTTGTCCAATTCTCTGCCAGTGTCGATCGATCGAGAAGGTGTGACCGATCGATCGAGCTAAGCTTTTCTTTGTTGGCCAAAACTTCTGCCTCCTTCAATCGATCGCCTTCCTGTTCCGGTTGATCGAGCATGCCAGAATTCAGATTCTTCATTTATTGGCTTGATTTGATCCGTTTTCTTCATTCTAGCTCAATTCTTCCACATTCCACCTAGATTCCTGAAACAATCAAATAAATACCAAAAAGCATAACATCTTCACGGAATCTACACGAAAATATATACAAATCAAATCCCAAATACACGTAATAATCAACCCTATGACTGGACCATTGCAGATTTGGATGATTCCTCCATCCTGGGTTGTAAGTGTTTGAGTACGGGTTATCGGGCTGCCTGTTTCCTACATAATTAGCATATTCATTAGACTGAGTACATGGATTACCTACCTGGCATTCGATGCTTGGATGATTGCTTCCAAATAAATCACAAGTGATAGCTTGAGCTTGCATCGCTGTCATGCTCATGCTATCAATCTTTTTGCTCAAAGCTTCTGTCTGAGCCGACATTGCAGTGATTTCGTCAATTTGATGAACTCCATTGTGTTTATTTGGCACATTCCTCTCTGATTGCCATTGATAGCTACTAGAAGCCATCTCTTCCATCACTTCATAAGCTGCTTCTGGTGTTTTTTGCATGATGGATCCCCCTGAGGCTGCATCAATCATAGAACGGTTAGCTGAAAATAAACCGTTATAAAAGGTTCGTACCTGGAGCCAAATAGGAAGACCATGATGTGGCCATCTCCTAAGAAAGTCCTTGAAACATTCCCACGCCTTATATAAAGTTTCAGGGTCATATTGCCCAAAAGTGGTGATTTCGTTTCGCATCTTCGCAGTTTTGGAAGGGGGGGAATATTTAGACGGGAAAGCTTGAGTCATCCCCTTCCAAGTGGTAATGGATCCTGTAGGTAAAGAATTTAACCACGCTTTAGCTTTATCTTTTAATTAAAAGGGAAATAACCGTAACCTGATAGCATCGTCAGAAACGTCATTGTGTTTAAATGTGTCACAAATCTCCAAGAAGTTGGAGATGTGAGCATTTGGGTCATCAGTGGCTGCTCCCCCAAACATTACCGAATGCTGGATCATCTGAATTATTGCAGGCTTTATCTCAAAATTGTTAGCTTGAATACTTGGCCTCGTTATGCTTGACAGTGATCCATGGAAAGCTGGTTGTGCAAAGTCCATCATAGATCTTGGATTTGGTGCTTCATTATTCTCGCCCCCTACTTGATTGTTATCCGCCATCGTTCAAGCTTTCCGTATTCTCCTAAGAAAAGTTCGCTCAATTTCTGGGTCAAAAGGCTCGAGTATGAGATGTCTACTCCTTAGCATGCACCAATAAGATGTCTACCTGTACAAATCAACCCAAAAGGAGAAAAACAAATACAGTAAACCAAATAGTCAAAAACGACAAACGAACAAAACAAAAAAAAATTTGGTTAAATTACAATTAACTAATCTCGTATGATATTATACAAATTATTCCCCGGAAACGGCGCCAAAAACTTGATCGCTTTTATTTTAAACAATTAATTCCAGTGTAGCGATTTTATATCGCAAGTGCACAGTGTCAAGTTTTAGTATAGTGATTTAAAAATAGGGATGGCGTACCCACATGGACTAACGTATAAGTACCAAATAAAATTAGAAAATTTATATTTAGCCTACGAAATAGATGAATAATTAACTAATCAAAATGAAAACTTAAAAACTGAAAATTAAATCAACTCCTTTGAAGATGCGAATGAATTCCACTCGAGAAATTTATCAAGATGTCGGTTCACTTGTGTTATCGTCAATGATTCGTTTGTAAAAGCAATTACTATCCAATTAATTCTTAAGGTGACTGATATTCCCTTAAAATAATCAATACACTTTCTCAAGCTATATTGAAACTAATATTAAATTGAAACAAGTAACTTTCGTTCACTTAATCACCAATTTAATATTGCATAAATCTCTATGAAAACCGTTACAATCCAAAGTTATCACATATATGATTTAATCTCTCGATCTAAATCGTTAACATACAACATGATTTATTATATCGTATTATAATTCAATCTCTCGGTCTAAATTATAATTATCACAATTCAATCAAAGTTAGCAAGGCTTTGATAGCATTAAAACTATAAATCATGCACAAAAGAATTAATCCACTCAATAAACATTCAAATCATCAACTCAAACACAAGCTTCCCTAATCTTGATAAAATAAACTTAGTTCATATTCAAATCAAAATAGCAAGATGAATAATTGTTTCTCAACCAAATAAACATCAAGAAATTCAAAAATCAAAACAAATGAAGTTTAGAAGTACGATAATGAAGGAGTTGAATCCGTGCGTTGCAACGTTGCTTCTTCTCTTCCTTCCTCCTTGCACTTTAAAAGATTTTTCTCTTAAATTGTATGGATGTTGGAGGATGATAAGAGACTGCTTTGTGGTGTATGATATGATGTTCAACTCTCCAAATTCGTTCCCTAGGTCAGATATTTATAGAAGAGGAGGTGGATGGAAGTGTTCCCAATGGACCAAACTCAATCATGCAATTTTTTTCTTCAGAAAACTCTGTCGCTCGATCGATCGAGAAAATATCTCGATCGATCGAGCACTTTAATTTCTCGTCCATGACTTTTTCTGCCACGCTCGATCGATCGAGCACTTTAATTTCTCGTCCATGACTTTTTCTGCCACGCTCGATCGATCGAGCATCACTTCTTCTCGTTGGCCAAATTCTCTGCCTCGGTCGATCGATCTAGCTCAACAGCCGATCGATCGAGTATGTCAGTTTCCCAAAATCTTCATTTCTAGCCTCAATTTGGTCCGTTTTCGTCTTTCTAGCTTACTTCTTCCACTTCTCACCTAGATTCCTGAAACTAAACAAATAATACCAAAAAATGTAACATCATCCTTGAATCAACACGAAAATCAGTACATATTATTGCAAAATAAACGTAATATTCACCCTTATCAACAGTTTTCCAGTGACCTTCACCAGGATCTATCTGATGTCTGCTCATTACTCTAAGAACATACATCAGGCCAAGTACATAACATAACATACATTATGCTATTAAAAAATCGAAACATAATGTACCAATGCCATCTTTTCTCTCTCCTCATCAATCTAATGCACATTGACCTCGAGAGATGAACACTATGACAAATTGGGAGGTTATCTGTTTTCGACTATTCCATGCCAAACCCTTTAGCACAGTTTTTATGTACGTAGATTGAGAGAGCTCAAGCATCCTCATAGATCCATCCCTATAGATCTTTATGCCAAGCATATGAGATGCTTCTCTCAAATCTTACATGGAGAAATTAGTAGATATTGATGCTTTAATTGATTAATCCAATACCATTCACAATGAGCATGATTTAATCGACTTAAAGCATCACAAATGTAACTGTGCTCCCACTAACTCTTTTGCACACACATGCCACTTCCGGAATTTTAACAAAACCAAACACTTTGATGATGTTATCAAAACGAAAGTTCAAACTTTAGGATGCCTTCTTAGGCCCATAAATGGACAGAATGGACCTTGGAGTTTGCAAACCTTTGGCTCACTCCAAATGGTTGTGAAGTCCTCTGGCTGCCTTGTATAAAAGTCTTCACATCCATCTGTTATATCTCGTAGTCAATATGAAGATATACCTAATAAAATTCGAATAGACTTTAGCATCATAACCAATGGAAATTTTCTCACAGACAACTATTTGCCTACGAGAATAATCGTTTCCCACCAGTCAAGCTTTGAAGGTCACACCTTCTCATCCACTCCAAGCCTTCGCTTGTAGATCCATTTGCAGCAATGAGAACAATTCCCAAAGAGGATCTACTAAGACCCATACCTTATTAGAGTACATGGAGTCTATTTCAAATCTTATAGCATCTCGTTAATATCCCGAAACAATGTCCAACATCGTTTCCTTGAAAAGTCCTAGGATCACATCCATGGTCAAAATCATGTTGACTACTTTCTAGGAGTAAATTCAATTTATCAGGAGTTCTTGAAACACTTTCAGATCTCCTTGGTATGTGTAGTTTAAAGGTTATGATTGACTCAATTAATTTCACCAGTTTCACTTTTCTAGTGGTTTGTGATTCTTGAACCCTTTCAAGTTATATTATATTGTCATTCCTTTGCGAAACAAACACTTTGTCTCCAATTGATAATATAAATTTTCACAAAATAACATAAGATGGATCCAACTCATCTCCTACTGGCTGCTTCACATAAGCAGAACAATATCAAATATGTATTTCGATTTTCTTTCAGTCCATATCGTATATGGAGTTTTCGTCAATGTATTGGTATGGATTATGTTCAACAAATATGTAACTTTAGAGAGTTACTCAGAGAATCACATTCTCTTTAAGATAACTCAACATCCTCTTGCACTAACATTTAGTGCTCCACATATGTCCATATGAATCAATTCAATGGACATTCAGCACATGCTAAAGCTATGTGGGATTTAAGTTATCATTCGTTTTATATTCTTTGAACATAATCATACTAATCGTTCATAAGTTCACCAGATTCAATAAAACATGCATTCTTAAAAATACTACAAATCACATTCGTAAATTTAAAAGAATATCATTCTCTATCAAAATAGGAACAATGTTCATGATTAAATCTAGAACAAATAAATAATTGCTGTTAGGATCGGTCCGGAGTGTTTAGAGGGGGGGGGGGGGGGGGTGAATGAACACTCCTTGTAAAAATTAATCCCTTGTGATTTCTTTCGGATTAGTGAAAGAAATTTGTTTCTTAATCAACTCTTGTTCAGAACAGACCACTGAAAGTATAAGTGCGGAACGGTCTGTTCTTGTATATGTAAGAACGGCTCGATGGCTAGTATCAAAGAACAAGTGCAGAAAGATAATACACAGGATATGTTTCTGGAAGTTCGAAGGTGGTGTAATCCTTCTACGTCTCCCCTTCTTCCAATTAAGGAAGGTTTATACTAGAAGACTTTGATTTATACAATCCTGTTGTACAAACCCGATTCAGGCTGGATTTACCCCACTACTAGTCTGAAACTCCTAGTCACTCGGTCTGTTCAGACACTCTCTGTCTGACAGTTACAATATGTTTCCCACTTCTATTTTTCAACACAGAATACACAAGATGCGCACAGTGATATCCTAAATGATCAAATGTTACAAAGTAATCGTGCTTAAGAATAATTTCAGCTCGAGAGCTTCTGAGCTTGTACGCTTGTGCTGTTTTGCTTTCTTGTGCGTTTTTCAATTGATCAGCGAGAGTCTTGTATCTTCCTTTTGTTGCATCCTTTTATAGTTGTAAGTACCAACGACATTATTTCCCTTAATGTGCAACTTTGACTCTGCTTAAACTCTGAGTAAGCTACAGTCTTCTTCTTCAGGATACTTGCCGTTCTGGTTCATACTTTCGGCGACTGTCAGGTAGGCTCTTCTTTGTCTTCTTACCTTTTATGGCAATCTTCAGTCTTTGGTCCTTTGTAGCATTAATTACGACATTAAATGCTACAATAAATAGCCGTTAATGATTTGGACAGAGGAGCCATTCTTTATGTATCCTTGACTGCTCTGATCTAATAAAGATTGAGATCGATCTGAAGCATCGATTTAGTCAGTCTGATATCCATCGATCCGGTCTGATATGCTTTGTCATCTTATCAGCTTGATCTGTTTTGGGCGATCGATCTGGTCAGTCTGGTTTCACTCGATCCGGTCTGATATGTTTTGTCATCTTTAAAATCTTCATCGATAAGGTTCGGAACTAACAAATTCCCCCTTTTTGATGATGACAAAACCTAGCTTCTAAGTCTTTTTAACCAGTCTGATAGGAACACTGAAGCTTATACTTTCGGATCGATTACTTCTTCTTGTTCAAAATAAATGAACATTATTAAGTTGGATCGATTAAGCCTTTTATTATAGTTCAAAATAAATGAACAAGGACTTAACTGAAAGGGGATTTTTATTGATCACCAAAAATCCTAAATACAGACAGTCTGATAATTCTATTTTCTAGAAGACTGAGACTGATGCGGCCTGAAGTCTTTTTTCTTTTCTCCCTTTTTGTCAGCAGCAATCTCTTGGAGAAAGTCTACAACTTGTGCTAGCTGAGCGCTGATAGCGTCAATACGAACGTCTTGAGCGCGGAGGGAATTGGCAACAGATGCTCGGACTTCAGTGGCCAGCTCGATCTGCTCTTTTCTCAAACTGTTTTTATAAGTGGCTTGCTGAGAAAACAAATCGTTCAGTCCTCGCTGAAGGCTGCTTATACTGGCTGTCATCTTCTCTTTGAATGAATCAAAGTCCAAAGCTGTAAGCCTCTGACCTTGATGAACTTCTAGAACACGTTGAGAGAGTGACATGCAGTTGTCAGAGAGGTGCTGAAGAGTCCTTGCCAGAAATGGAGGTGCATCAGATAGCCGGCTGGGAGAGTGATCTGATGATGACAGTGCAGGATCATCTTCTTCAGCAATCGGCATAATGGAAGATATGGCAGCTTGATGACTTTCGGATCGGATCAGGGTGACCAAATCCGAAGAAAATTCTTGAATGAAGGCCAGATCTTCATCTGAGTGTCCCGGAGGAGTGCTGGGTCTGGAAGGCTCCTCAAGTTGTAGAGCTGCAACAACAGTGGATACCACCAGATCCGGATCGACGAACTCTGGTGCGCTAACTGTTGCACGTTCTGCGGTTGGACTGATTTGAACGTGGGAGTCTGACAATCCCAAAGGAATAGATGTTGTTGGAGAGTCCAACAACACGTTCAATGGTTCATCATCTGTAGCAGACGGAGCATTAGGCAATGGCTGCTCCGCTGTCTGATCTGCTACTGGTTCTGCAGTCTGCGCTGCTGGCTGATCTTCAGTCTGGTCTGCTGCCCCAGAGTGAATAACCTCAACGAAAGGTTCTGCCAGAGTCTTGCTTGCAGAGGGATGATCCGGGCTGGTTACTGGAGTGGATATGCTGATTTTCTGTCGTTGAAATCGGACAGCTAAGTGGAGAGCATGAATATCCATCTTTAATTGAGCAATAAAAGCCCCATCATCTCTGGCAGTTGGAGCATTCGGATCGAAGTTCTCTTTCTTAGCAGCTAGGATCAGAGTGGCCAGTCTGAATCTTTGATTTGCCGTAAATAGCTCTTTGCGCTGCACGGCAAGCCGAACATCATCGGTCTCTGTCCCCTTCAGAACTTCCTCTTCCATCTTCTTCAGTCTGCTCAACTTTCCAAAGAACATCTCAATGTGGTTGATAATCCGGTACTGGACGTATTCATCAAAGACCACAATGAGTGCATTCACCTTCTCATCAACATCCTCCATAGCAATGTCGATGGCTGTCTGCGCTGCAGATATGGGTTTAGAGGAGATTGGTTCGGAGAAAATGGCTTTGCCCTTGCCTGTGGAAGATGGAGATTTAATCCCTGATTGGGTATAGTCTCCCAACTCAGTGATAACAATCCCTTTGACCACGGGGATGGCAGAAGGGACTCGGATGGTTACTTTGGGTGCAGTGGTTGAAGTGGTTGAAATTTGGGTGGTGCAGGGGTGACTTTTGGTGGAGGCAATATGGGTAAGGCTTTTGGTTTGGTAATCTGGGTTCTTGGCTTCTTGGGAAGTGGCTTGGTTGGTGGCGAGGGAGCAGACTGAGTTTCTTCAGAATCAGTATGGATGGTTAGCTTTCGCTTGACCCGAGGTTTGCGCGCAACAGCTTGTTCTTCGCCCTTCTCAATCTTGACTGCAGCCAGAGTAGTAGGAGTAGGCGGAGCACTCTTGGACTTCAGCAGGGCGAGCCCTTTGGAAGTTTAGAATCTTGAAGGGACTGAGAGCGGACTGCTTTCCCAACTCGATGTCTAAGGACTCCAGTAGCTTGCTGAGAGGAACAGCAAAGCATACGGTCTGTTTTGATGCAATCACTGTTTCCATCAGAACTCCAAAAAGAATCACAGGACTAGTTCATCTTCTGTCCGGATACAATAGCCGCCATAGCCCTGAACTTCTCTGCGGTTACAACGTCAAAACTTCCTGCTTTGCCCAAAAGAGGCTTGCCAACGATTTCGCACAGCACCTGGAAATGAAAAAGCATTTCCTTCTTCTTAAACGAGGGTTGCAGGCAGTGGCCAAAAATAGAAATCTTCCCTTGAAGAGCTGAGAGTGACGTTTGAGGAATCTGTCCAAACTCTGTCAGTCCGGAATTGGGGAGGCCAAAGGTCTTGGCCAGCGTCATCGGCGAGATCTCAAATGATTTGCCCTTGACAGAGGTGGATATTGATGTCTTCTGGGAGACGGCATTGGCGAATAGTTCACGGATTTCAGATTCATAAACAACTGTGCCGCACTCCAGAAAGTTCCTCAAGCCAGATGATTCCAAAGCTCGGAAGATGGACACCATCTCTGCATCTTCTGCCCTGTAAATGTCATTAAACTCAACGGAGAGAGAGTTGTGAGTAATGGTAGCCATTGGAATGAAGGTAAAAGAGTGCGAAGATTTAGGAGAGTGAGAGAATAAGAAAGCAGATAGCGGTAAATTGTAAAAAGTGAAAGAAGATGAAATGTTCAGTCCGCTAAATAGGAGAGAGAAGACGTGTCTTTATCTCGATGACTGATAATGTAAGGACCCCAAGCCCTTAAACCTTGATTAGTGTATTAACCACTATGTGTGGTACATGCTTTCTATAGAATGTCAATCGGGAAGCTCTGATGATACTTAATCATTGCCTGTCAATGAAAGACTCATATGTTTGCCCTTTTTCCAACCCCTTGGTGCCACTTTTCACATTGTAAACTTTTATAAAAATTTGGGCAGAGTCTCCCCATAAATAGAGCTATCCCAAAAAAAGAGTACAACACATAACAAAATTCCCGGCCAGGGAACACATAATACTCAACAGAAAGCAGTAATACAAGTAGATTCCCAGCCAGGGAAGACACCACACATATGTCAACAAAAGTGGGTTCCAACACCCACATAATACACCAATGACTCTCATATCATTCTAGCAATTCAACCTAATTGCATGCAACCTTAAATGAAAGAGAGAAAGGCTCATGCCTTTATATACAATCCATATACAAGTATAATCGTGCTCACATGCGAGCATCATGAATATGTATAAATCCTCAGGTGTATATATAGGTACTCTATACGATACCGTGCTCCATCAAGCCCTGGTACCACGATCCTGGGAGTACCTCAAATCAACAGCTCGAGCTCAGCTCCATAGCCATCGATGTACCTGTCCACCTGTCCCAACAGAGATAGCCCCCAACGGGGTGAGCATACCAATACACAAAATCCCATAATCATAATAATGAAATTCATAATTTACAACAAAGGTAAATGCTAATGAATTTAAATGATACTCCCTGGATGGCAACATCCTCATCCGGGATTCCGTGTACTGTCCCTGTTCTCACAACATCAAACTCATCAAATCTCATAAATCAGTAAATCAACACATTGATTTACACATCGCATGCCTGATTCTCAAATATCAAGAATGAATGATTCCAAGTTCATATATATGCAAATATAGATATATCAATATCTAATATTGATTTCATAACCTTGCTTTCCATTATACTTAGACATCTCATATGTCTTATAATGAAAACATGAGTCTATGAACCTAGACATCTCAAATGTCTCATAATGAATACATGATTCTACGAACCTAGACATCTCAAATGTCTTACGAAGAATGCATGATTCTACAAACCTAGACATCTCAAATGTCTCATAATATAGTCATATAAACCCAGTACCCCTTATATCATGTAAGAGTCATCCTACTCTAGTGTCACGCACGCTACAAGCGGCGATATCAAGATTTGGGTCATTCCTTGGCTATATCAACATATATGTATAACCATACGCAAAACATTCAATGCAATCAAAAATACCTTATGCATTTCACATATATATAGTAATGCTCGTACGTCGCACGTACCTTAAATCTCCGAAGTCCGAGCCAAGTCTTGCTCGAGTTCCATGCCCCGAGGAATGATGTGCTAACACGATAAATAATTCACAATTATTTACGAACATGTAACCTATGCTCAAGCACACCCATATCCCTCACAACATTGTCAATACACGACAATTATCCTCTTAAAAGACCCGGGGCAGGGTACATGCAGGGAAGGAAATAAATGAGACAATCGAAATTTGTTCAAGAATGCCCTACAAAAATCGAACCTTAATCTCACAATTTCGAACCCAATTAAATACCATAATTCATCTAAAATGTCAATTAAGCTATCCAAGCAAGAATCAACATCCCTTGACAAAAACTCCCCATTTTCGAACTCAACCCCCTTAAAATCGAACCCAAACAAGCCTTTAAATCCCAACTCTTAAAATTCTTCAAATTTGAACCAAAGCTTCTCAATTCGATCTCAATCAAGCATCATAATACTCTTAAAACATGCAATAATCGATCAATTGCACGAAATAATACCCCTGCCAAAAACCCCCAAAAATTCGAACCAAACCCTACCAATTTTCGAAAATAATTTCGAACCTTAACCACCGAATAAAGCAGGGAAATGCACGAAAAAGACGAACAAGGGTTAAGGGAGATTACCCAACGAAAATCGGAAGCAAAATCGTTCAAAATCGATGAACCCTAACATTTGGGGATCGACGCCTTTCTGAAAAATCCGACTTCAAATCGCGATGAAACTTCGAATTGATGGAGGGGAAAGCTGCGTCTCGTCGGGACGAAGACGGTGATAGGTCGCACGCGGCGAGCGGCGGCCGGACGGCGGCGGGCGCACCGCTTTTGCGCGCGGAGGCAGGGGAGATCGGGAAAGGGGTCGCGCGCGGGAGAGAGGAGGAGTTGGGGCTGAAATGAAATTTCTCTTAAAATCTTGGGTTCAAATGGTATTTATAGCAAAAATACCCCGAAAAATTAATAGCCCCACAAATACATCATGATTCCTTAAAAATCATCTGTTTTCAAAAACTCTCTCTCTAACTCCAAAATCCCCTACCGGTGCTCACACAGCACCCGAGATCCCGAGACACATCAAAAACCCAACTCTTATGTTTTTCACCGTAATGTGAATACAATCTCAACCTCTGGATCCAACGATCCCAACTGCCCAAATAAACGAGCCCAGAAGGCCCAATACCTCGATTAAATTCCAAATCGCCACGTAAAACCACTTTAGGGATTATTAACACTACGGGATTAACACCTATAATCCCTGGTCATCACAATATCCCCCACTAAAAGAATTTCGTCCTCGAAATTAGCACTGGTGTATCACGTAACACCCAGGCTACACAACAACATGAAGCCATAACCTCGATTCCTGACCATATCAGAATCGTATGAATAAACGCGAGGATACTTACCTCTCATCTAACTCTGAAACAGAGCGACATACCAAAACCAACATATCACCCAAGAGGTAAAACGTACCTCGATGCGGGTCATCCCAGAAGTCAGCCTCTCATGACTGCAAATCAACCAATACTTACGACCGTAGATCGGTCAGTCATCCTTCGATCTAATACAACAGTACGAACACGTCCTGAATGACACCTCAACCGTAAGAACGTTGACCTCGTGTCAAACTCTGGAGTGGAGTAGACTTCCAAATCCATCATAACGTCAAAGAGCGTCAGCACAGCTCAACGCTAATAATCCAAAAGCAGTTAGTCAACTGAAACTGTAAGGATTCGAATCGCTCCTGATTCTATCGTAGATATCATCCAATGGCATCTTTATCAAGACTCACGATGTCTAACCTACATCGTTACGAGGGAAACACTAGTACACCACGGTGTACACATACCAAACCTGGTTTCCGCTTTCAAACTTCCTCCATCGAAGGAGTAGTCGCCTCATTGCAACTTAATTTGGGCAACTCACGGCCACAAATTCAAACAAAAGACATCTCACAAGATGTCCACCTACGGATGCTCCAAGAATCACGTCCTGATCATAAATAACAACCGAGACTCCGCAGAGTTTAAAATTCTTAAGGGGCATGCAATAAACCCATTGCATCCTCAACGCTTGTGTCGTCAGCGACACTCAACCAATCCGAAATCCTGCCATCCCTTGAAAATCCTCGGATTTAACAATCCAAACTTGGGAAGGCTGTCGCATAACTCGAAGGAAAACACCAATAAGGGAAATACCTTAACCCTCACAAGAAAATCCCTCTTCAAGGGAGTCAACTAACTTCACGATTATCCCTCATAAACATCGTGCCATGGAGATTCCCAATCTCAAGGTGTTCCATATCTCTCATCAGAGATTTAATCCATCCAAAAATAGCATACTCTATGCTTAACAGAGAGGAAATCAATAACTGGCATCCGTATACTCACCGGTATACCTGCCTAAGCACTGATATCACATGCATACTCAATGCACTCGGCTCGGGTATCTACCACATATCCCTAAGCCCCAAACACAACCGTCAATTCTGAGTCATTCCTTACTCAGTGGAGGATGAAAATCGACGATTAACAATACACGGTGTGATTCCCAAAATCAACACCACTTGCACCAACTTACCGAATCTTTCAAGATTCCCAAATAGGTATAATACTACCTCCTTCCTCGCAAGGGAAATGCCATCGAACTCGAGATCCACAAGTCTCGAACCATCGTTCGGAAAAACTGGATACAATAACACCCATTGTATCCCAATACACGGGTTCCCTTAGATTGAGTCAATAACGACCTGATGACTCTCTTGTTGGTACTCCAACATCCTGAGCTGTCCCAGACAAGTCTCCAAGATTAAACATAAACGTATACACGTTTCAGTGAGGCATGAACAACCTTAACCTCAATGACATGGTGACTACTAGAGTCCACCACAATCCACATCGTATCACCTTACGATTTGCCAAACTTGGTTCCAACGAGCAGTGTAACGGCTCTAGCAAGCCCATCATGGTGCTACACACACGCGGCAGACAACCTAGTCTCTGCCTCTCTAGGTTCACCTCAAACCTATCAATAAGACGGACGTTTCCACATGGTATAACATACTATGGGAAGAAAACTCAATAGAGTAGTGGGTCTTTATCCAACATTCCTCAATGCCGATACACCCTGGACACTCCAATGTCCCTATGTACTTAACATAACCTGATCCTACTCCCTTAGGACCCATCCTACACCCTCAAGGGTGGTGTGATCATGTCTACCACATGTCACATCGACAGAAAGCGAGTAATTTCCTCCATGATTACTCCTGTCGTCAAATCACATGGCCAAAAGCCATTCCAACGAGCATACCCCAAGGGTATCACCACTCGTAAAATGATTACCCCCAAACATAAGCTGCGGTGCAATCACATGTACAGCGCATCCATCCATTCCTCGAGCAACCCGCTCGGTATAAGGGTCACGTCAATCGGTGTCGCACACGCCACCTTGTGCTCGGTACTGGCACCCAAGGCATACCACAGAATACGTATACTCAACGCATCGATCATCGTAACGATGATGCATGTCTAATAAGACATCTCCTACACCATCGTCATCGTCATCCCGTGACGACACATGCCAACTCATGGCATCTAAAACATTGTCAACTAGTGACGATACATGTACATCAGCGTATGTCATCCACTATCATGCTAGTAAAATAGGCATAATAAAACATGTATATCAATGCATGCCAGCTACAATAAAGCTAATAAAATAGCAATATCTCATACCTCATCGCTAGTGATATAGCGTCATACCTGTCTCCGTCGCTCAATAATAGTGCGTAATCAGCACCCATCGCTCAAAGGCGGCAAAATCCTGTGCTGAGTACATAGCGGCAAGATCCCTCGCTATAGAATCGACGGCATGACCCTCGTCATATAATAAGTGGCATGAAACCTCGCTATACACCTGAGTATGAATCATCGTCCACATAGTAGCGGAAAGAGGCATCGCTATCAATACACCTGGCGGAATGAACCATCGCCAATCAATATAGCGGAATGAACCGTCGCTATAAATACACCTGGCGGAATGAACCATCGCCAATAGATATAGCGGAATGAACCGTCGCTATAAATACACCTGGCGGAATGAACCATCGCCAATAGATATAGCGGAATGAACCGTCGCTAAATACACCTGGCGGAATGAACCATCGCCAATAGATATAGCGGAATGAACCGTCGCTATAAATACACCTGGCGGAATGAACCATCGCCAATAGATATAGCGGAATGAACCATCGCTATAAATACACCTGGAATTGAGTCACTTATCAGTAGTGTATTTCAATGCTTCTCACTACTCCATATAAGCGGAATCCTTCCTCGCTTCATATGGACCTTAGTGCAAGCATTGAAATCCTCACTAGGATAACCTGGACTCGTGAAATATCAATAGTGCATTTCAATGCTTCTCACCACTCCATATAAGCGGAATCCTTCCTCGCTTCATATGGACTTTAGTGTAAGCATTGAAATCCTCACTTTATATTTCACAATATACATATGCAAAACGATGCGTATCAACATGTATCATATCATAATGCACTATCTTATGCATACCTTGATTTACCTTGTGTTAAATGACTAACCACATAATACATGTTGCCCTTGGGATGCCCGTACATATGTATAATCATCATTCCTTTTCGTATTCCTTATTTCCTGTAACCTGCAACCATCAGGGTTAACAACAATAGCCATATACGCTATACATCAACATTCAATACATAATAAAAACGCATTATATGAATGTATGGATATGCAATGTCATGACATTCTTTTTCCTTAAATCCTTATTTCATCCTGAGCCCTTATCATTAGTACATTTTAATGCTTCTTGCTACTCCAGGAAAGCGGAATTCTTCCTCGCTTCCACTGGACTTTAGCGTTGCTACTCCATGTAAGCGGGATTCTTCATCGCTTCCAATGGACTTTAGCGTTGCTACTCCATATAAGCGGGACTCTTCATCGCTTCATATGGACTTTAGCATTGCTACTCCATATAAGCGGGACTCTTCATCGCTTCATATGGACTTTAGCATAAGCCATTAAAATCCTTACTAAGATAACTTTGACTCGTGAAATACACCTCTTATATTTCACAACATACATATGCAAAAACAATGCACAATAACATATACCATAACCTTAATGCACCACTTTGCATTCATCATGTGTCAACAAGACAATATAAAGTACATGTTACCTCGGAAATATCCCTTTACCTGGATTTTCTTAAAAACCAGCTTCCTTGGCACATAATACACGGAGTGCCAGACATCACCATAAATGTCATCCTATCGTGTTCCACACGATTCCTGCAACCACAATGGTTAGCAATACCACTTTTCATATCATAAGAGCACATAAACAATTTGCTATGTCATACAACATTAATGCCATCATGCATAAATATGTGCTATCAATAACTTCCTAGGCCCTTAACAGCCCCAATGAGCAACCACTGCTCTGATACCACTAATGTAAGGACCCCAAGCCCTTAAACCTTGATTAGTGTATTAACCACTATGTGTGGTACATGCTTTCTATAGAATGTCAATCGGGAAGCTCTGATGATACTTAATCATTGCCTGTCAATGAAAGACTCATATGTTTGCCCTTTTTCCAACCCCTTGGTGCCACTTTTCACATTGTAAACTTTTATAAAAATTTGGGCAGAGTCTCCCATAAATAGAGCTATCCCAAAAAAAGAGTACAACACATAACAAAATTCCCGGCCAGGGAACACATAATACTCAACAGAAAGCAGTAATACAAGTAGATTCCCAGCCAGGGAAGACACCACACATATGTCAACAAAAGTGGGTTCCAACACCCACATAATACACCAATGACTCTCATATCATTCTAGCAATTCAACCTAATTGCATGCAACCTTAAATGAAAGAGAGAAAGGCTCATGCCTTTATATACAATCCATATACAAGTATAATCGTGCTCACATGCGAGCATCATGAATATGTATAAATCCTCAGGTGTATATATAGGTACTCTATACGATACCGTGCTCCATCAAGCCCTGGTACCACGATCCTGGGAGTACCTCAAATCAACAGCTCGAGCTCAGCTCCATAGCCATCGATGTACCTGTCCACCTGTCCCAACAGAGACAGCCCCCAACGGGGTGAGCATACCAATACACAAAATCCCATAATCATAATAATGAAATTCATAATTTACAACAAAGGTAAATGCTAATGAATTTAAATGATACTCCCTGGATGGCAACATCCTCATCCGGGATTCCGTGTACTGTCCCTGTTCTCACAACATCAAACTCATCAAATCTCATAAATCAGTAAATCAACACATTGATTTACACATCGCATGCCTGATTCTCAAATATCAAGAATGAATGATTCCAAGTTCATATATATGCAAATATAGATATATCAATATCTAATATTGATTTCATAACCTTGCTTTCCATTATACTTAGACATCTCATATGTCTTATAATGAAAACATGAGTCTATGAACCTAGACATCTCAAATGTCTCATAATGAATACATGATTCTACGAACCTAGACATCTCAAATGTCTTACGAAGAATGCATGATTCTACAAACCTAGACATCTCAAATGTCTCATAATATAGTCATATAAACCCAGTACCCCTTATATCATGTAAGAGTCATCCTACTCTAGTGTCACGCACGCTACAAGCGGCGATATCAAGATTTGGGTCATTCCTTGGCTATATCAACATATATGTATAACCATACGCAAAACATTCAATGCAATCAAAAATACCTTATGCATTTCACATATATATAGTAATGCTCGTACGTCGCACGTACCTTAAATCTCCGAAGTCCGAGCCAAGCCTTGCTCGAGTTCCATGCCCCGAGGAATGATGTGCTAACACGATAAATAATTCACAATTATTTACGAACATGTAACCTATGCTCAAGCACACCCATATCCCTCACAACATTGTCAATACACGACAATTATCCTCTTAAAAGACCCGGGGCAGGGTACATGCAGGGAAGGAAATAAATGAGACAATCGAAATTTGTTCAAGAATGCCCTACAAAAATCGAACCTTAATCTCACAATTTCGAACCCAATTAAATACCATAATTCATCTAAAATGTCAATTAAGCTATCCAAGCAAGAATCAACATCCCTTGACAAAAACTCCCCATTTTCGAACTCAACCCCCTTAAAATCGAACCCAAACAAGCCTTTAAATCCCAACTCTTAAAATTCTTCAAATTTGAACCAAAGCTTCTCAATTCGATCTCAATCAAGCATCATAATACTCTTAAAACATGCAATAATCGATCAATTGCACGAAATAATACCCCTGCCAAAAACCCCCAAAAATTCGAACCAAACCCTACCAATTTTCGAAAATAATTTCGAACCTTAACCACCGAATAAAGCAGGGAAATGCACGAAAAAGACGAACAAGGGTTAAGGGAGATTACCCAACGAAAATCGGAAGCAAAATCGTTCAAAATCGATGAACCCTAACATTTGGGGATCGACGCCTTTCTGAAAAATCCGACTTCAAATCGCGATGAAACTTCGAATTGATGGAGGGGAAAGCTGCTTCTCGTCGGGACGAAGACGGTGATAGGTCGCACGCGGCGAGCGGCGGCCGGACGGCGGCGGGCGCACCGCTTTTGCGCGCGGAGGCAGGGGAGATCGGGAAAGGGGTCGCGCGCGGGAGAGAGGAGGAGTTGGGGCTGAATGAAATTTCTCTTAAAATCTTGGGTTCAAATGGTATTTATAGCAAAAATACCCCGAAAAATTAATAGCCCCACAAATACATCATGATTCCTTAAAAATCATCTGTTTTCAAAAACTCTCTCTCTAACTCCAAAATCCCCTACCGGTGCTCACACAGCACCCGAGATCCCGAGACACATCAAAAACCCAACTCTTAGGTTTTTCACCGTAATGTGAATACAATCTCAACCTCTGGATCCAACGATCCCAACTGCCCAAATAAACGAGCCCAGAAGGCCCAATACCTCGATTAAATTCCAAATCACCACGTAAAACCACTTTAGGGATTATTAACACTACGGGATTAACACCTATAATCCCTGGTCATCACAGATAAAAAGAAATTCAAAATAAACGGTCAGGATAACAGATAGATAAGGCGGTTAAAATGCGATCAGTCCGGGCTGTTTTTGTTAAAAAAAAAATATTGACCAGACAGATCATAGGATAACATCAGATTGACATGGATCGGTCTGAAAGTTCGGACCGGTCTGTGTCTTTCTGAACATTGTATTATCGATATGTGGCAACAAAAATCTTTAAGAGCGAAAGTAAGAAAACATCTAAACTATTAAGATAAGTCAATTAAACCAAGAATGACGGAAATAATTAAACTTAGCCTCTGGGAGCGGTTTGGTGAAGATGTCTGCTGCTTGCTGCTCTGTTGAGATGTGCTCGATCCGAATTTCCTTTTTGCCTACATGATCTCGAATAAAATGATGTCGTATATCAATATGCTTTGTTCGAGAGTGCAGAACTGGATTATACGTTATAGCGATTGCACTTGTGTTGTCGCAAAATATCGGAGAGTCAACAGTTTGGATGCCATAGTCTTTGAGCTGGTGTTGAATCCAGAGCATTTGAGCGCAACAGCTTCCAGCGGCTAGATACTCTGCTTCAGCTGTAGATGTGGCAATCGATGTCTGCTTTTTACTGAACCAAGAGATCAATCTTTCACCTAGAA
This sequence comes from Haberlea rhodopensis, assembly GCA_907163345.1. NCBI lineage: Eukaryota > Viridiplantae > Streptophyta > Magnoliopsida > Lamiales > Gesneriaceae > Haberlea > Haberlea rhodopensis. The sequence continues at coordinate 473,322 of CAJQUN010000380.1, read as the reverse complement.
ATTGACATGTTCCACTGGTGCTTTTACGATCAATCTTACACCCAGCGTAGTCTGCGTCTGAATATCCGATCAAGCTGAAGTTTGAATCTTTGGAGTACCAAAGACCAACGTTCTGAGATCCTTTTAATTATTTCAGAATACGCTTGGCAGCAATAAAATGTGATTGCTTTGGTTCTGACTGAAATCTGGCGCACATACAGACTGAGAACATAATATCAGGCCGGCTCGCTGTAAGATACAATAGCGATCCGATTAGTCCTCTATACATGGTTACTTCAACTGTCGTTCCCCCTTCGTCTTTGTCTAACTTGATTGTTGGAGTCATTGGAGTTGATGCAGTTGAGCATGTTTCCATTCCAAATCTCTTGAGGAGCTCTTTGGTATACTTGGTCTGGTTGATGAAAATACCATTGTTGAGCTGTTTTACTTGGAGACCCAAAAAGAATGAAAGTTCTCCTATCATGCTCATCTCAAACTGTCCCTGCATTAACTTAGAAAATTTCTCGCACAATTTGGGGTTAGTTGACCCAAAGATTATGTCATCAACATAAATCTGAACTAATAGGGTATGTTCCCCCTTAATAAATTTAAAGAGAGTTTTATCTACTGAGCCGATCTGAAAATCATGGTTCAGCAGAAATTGAGATAGAGTGTCATACCAGGCTCTTGGAGCTTGTTTCAGACCATACACTGCTTTATTCAGTAGATACACATGATTGGGATACAAATGGTTCTGAAATCCAGGTGGTTGCTCAATGTAGACTTCTTCCTGAAGCTTTCCATTAAGAAAAGCGCTCTTGACGTCCATCTGATATACTTTGAAGTCTTTAAAGGCAGCATATGCAAGAAAGATTCGGATAGCTTCAAGTCTGGCGACTGGTGCAAATGATTCATCGAAGTCGATTCCTTCTTCTTGTCTGAATCCTTGTGCCACCAGTCTGGCTTTGTTTCTAACCACAGTTCCATCTGCGTCCAGCTTATTTCTGAAGACCCATCTGGTTCCAATAACAGGCAGATCGCTTGGTCAGGGGGTTAGACTCCAAACTTGATTTTGTTCGAATTGATTTAGCTCTTCTTGCATGGCCTTAATCCAGTTGAAATCAGTTAACGCTTCATCGATCTTCTTAGGTTCCAGAGTTGAGATGAAAGCAGCATGTGTGAATTCATCCATCATCTGTCCTCTGGTTCTGATCGGTGCAGAGGGACTACCAATCACTAGATTAGGTGGATGCTTCTTAGTCCATCGATAGCTTGACTCTGGATTGTCTGGTCCGGTCGGATGAGTAGTAGCAGCATGATCAGCATCTGCTTTAACATTTGAGTGAAGAACATCCGGATCAACTCGATCTGAAGAAGCTTCAATGCCTTGATCCGGTCTGTCTGGTACTTCTGGTTCTGGTGGATTGTCTCTTGACCTGTTAGCTACAATCTCATCATCACTGTTAGCTTCGAGATGGATATTTTCCATCTGATTTTGAATTGATTCTTTGTTGCCCTCAACACATAAAGATTCATCAAAAACCACATGAACAGATTCTTCTACAGTTAAGGTACGATTATTGAAAATTCTATACGCTTTACTAGTTGATGAATATCCTAAGAATATTCCATTATCTGACTTAGCTTCAAATGATGTAAGATGATTCTTACCATTGTTATGAACGAAGCATTTGCAGCCAAAAACATGAAAGTGAGAAATAGATGGTCTGTTACCAGTCCATATTTCATATGGAGTAAGGTTCAGCTTCTTGTTGATCATAGACCGATTTTGAGTGTAGCAAGCAGTGTTTACAGCTTCTGCCCAGAACTTTTGCGAAATACCAGAATCAGCAAGATTGTTCTTGTTGCTTCCTTGAGCGTTCTGTTTCTTCGTTCTGCAACTCCATTCTGTTGAGGAGTTCGAGCGGCTGAAAACCCATGCTTGATTCCATGATCTTCTAGAAAGGACTCAAGATTATGATTTGAAAATTCAGTGCCTTTGTCACTGCGAATCCTGTCTATGCTGGATGATTTCTCATTCTGAGTGCGTTTCAGCAGCTTGATCAACTTCGGACCGGTCTGATCTTTACTGCTAAAAAATATAGTCCATGTAAAGCGTGAGTAATCATCAATAACAACAAGAGTATACCGCATTCCCCCTAAACTTGTTATTGGTATTGGACCAAACAAGTCCATATGCAGTAGTTCTAAACAACGGGAGGAGGATTTGGCATTCTTGTTTTTGAAGGATGATCTGATCTGTTTGCCCATTTGGCAAGCTTCGCAGATCTTATCCTTAGCAAAATAGATCTTGGGCAGATCGATAACTAAATCATGTTTACACAGGCTAGAAATAGTCTTAAAATTGATATGATTCAAGCGTTTATGCCATAGCCAGTGTTTATTATCATTGTTAGCGATGAAGCAAGTAGGATTATCAGGTTGAACATGATTCCAATTAATCTTATACGTATTTCAATTCCTGATTCCTACAAGCATGGTTATACCGTCTGATGATTTAACAGTGCAAGTGTGTTTGTGAAATTCTACAGCATAACCATTATCACAGAGATGACTTATACTAATCAGATTATAGCACATATTTTCAACTAACAGCACATCATTGATAATAATGTTACCATGGACAATCTTACCCTTGCCCACGGTCTTACCCTTTGAGTTATCTCCGAAGATGATCTTGGGTCCAGTACATTCTGTGACTTCAGACAGCAGCTCGATGTTTCCAGTCATGTGACGAGAACACCCATTGTCCAAATACCAGTCTGATGCGAGTTTCTTCGGTACCTGTCATCAAATATAATTATTGTTGGTACCCAATCCTATTTGGGTCCAGAACGGATTAGACCTTTGGGAACTCACACCTGTATCAGCTTCAATGGCTTGTGTGTGTAAGGTGTGTTGTGTGCTGGTCTGTTTCGATGTTGTGTGTGATAATGTGTGCGCTGTGGAAGCCTTTGATTCTCATAAGGTAGTCTATATCTTCGTTGAATCGGTTTCGAATTGTAGATGCCTCAGATCTTGCACCTTTGGATTTGGTCTGATAGACGCAAATCTTGCTGGTGCCTTTTCTTTGGCTTGGTCAACATAACCAATCCCTTTCTCAGATTTTGATTCACGTAAGAGACTCCCGTTTGAATTTTAGGTGCTTCAGTCTCATATACTGTGCTGGATTTAACAAATGTCATTTGTTTGACTTGGTTCTTTACCAGCAACAGCTCAGATTCATCTTTGGTGCATTCTTTGGTGTCAAAGCCTATGCCGGTGAAATCACCGACGTTTCTTTGAGCCTCTTGTAATTCTTCCAAGGATGTTCTGGATTTTGTCCATGTTTTGAATATATGAGAAAGCTTAGCATTTTGTGTGCTAATTCTCTTATTTTCTTCATGGAGCTGATCATAGGAGATTTTCAGCTTATTCAGCTCGATCTTTAGATTATTGCACTCACCCTGCTCAGAGCAGCTTGGTTTATTGTGCTCATCTATTTGATTACTGGCTTTAGCTTTATTTTTCTCAAATGATTCAGCCAAGATCCTATAATCATTAGCCATGTCTTGCAGTGCGGACATGAGCTCTTCTCGTGTAAGTTCATTTGAGTCAAGATCATAACCTCGTCTGTCTGACTCATCTCTTCGTCTGCCATAAGACATTGAATATCTTCTTCGCTTTCGCTGGAAGAATATTCAGAGCTTTCCGAGTCTGAGTCTTTCTGAGCCCATTTGCTGTTTCCCTCTTCAGCTACTAGGACTTTTTGGGATTTTCAATGATTCTTGCGGTCTTTGTATTGCTTCTTCTTCCTATCATCACGATGCTTCTCTTTCCGTTCTTCTTTCTTCGGTCTGGTGCAATCTGCAATAAAATGTCCGGTCTTACCACAATTGTAGCAAGCCTGATCGTTAACAGCATCATCTTTTCTTGATTTATAATGATGAGAGGGTTTGAAGTTCCTCTTATTCTTAGACATGAATTTACCGAATTTCTTGAGAAATAATGACATAGCATCATTACTTATCTGTTCAGCGGATCGGTCTGATGTTGAGGCGGTCTGGTTTGGAATGGCTGCCAGGGCCTTGTTTGGTTGAGAGATGAATGGCTCTGCTTCACCTCTGCTTATTAGTTCAAACTCATAGGCCTTAAGATCTGCAAACAGATCATGAAGTTCAACCTTGTTAAGATCTTTTGATTCCCTCATGGCAATGGTCTTAACGAGCTCTCATAACTTTCAGAGCAATCTATCTGTTAGAATATTCCTTCCCCAGACCATTCAGTTCATTTATGATGCCAGTGACTCTTTCATCAAACTCATTTAGAGTTTCTCCACTCTTCATCTTTATGCTCTCAAATCTTTGAAGAGCAACAGTTAACTTGTTTTCTTTGGTCTGGTCGTTGCCCTCACATAGCTGTGCTATCTTTTCCCAAATTTCTTTGGCAGTAGATCACATTTTGATTTTGCTGAACATGTTCTTGTCTAATGTCTTGAACAAGATGTCTTTGGCAACATTATCGAGATTTGCTTTCTTTCTTTCCTCATTCGTCCAGTGGGATCTGTCCTTTTCTACCATTTGTGGTTCACCACCAGTAATGGCGACGGCTGTATTGACTTTCAGAATCTTCATTGGTCCATCAGTGTGACGAACCACATATCGTCATCCTGAGCAGCCAGATGAGCTTGCATTCTGATTCTCCAGTCATCATAGTCTTCTTTTGAGAACATAGGAATTTTGTTGAATGATGCCATCAGCTCAAGTGTCTTTGTGCTGATTAAGATGACCTGCTCTGATACCACTTGTTAGGATCGGTCCGGAGTGTTTAGAGGGGGGGGCAGGGGGGGGGGGGTGAATGAACACTCCTTGTAAAAATTAATCCCTTGTGATTTCTTTCGGATTAGTGAAAGAAATCTGTTTCTTAATCAACTCTTGTTCAGAACAGACCACTGAAAGTATAAGTGCGGAACGGTATGTTCTTGTATATGTAAGAACGGCTCGATGGCTAGTATGAAAGAACAAGTGCAGAAAGATAATACACAGGATATGTTTCTGGAAGTTCGAAGGTGGTGTAATCCTTCTACGTCTCCCCTTCTTCCAATTAAGGAAGGTTTATACTAGAAGACTTTGATTTATACAATCCTGTTGTACAAACCCGATTCAGGCTGGATTTACCCCACTACCAGTCTGAAACTCCTAGTCACTCGATCTGTTCAGACACTCTCTGTCTGACAGTTACAATATGTTTCTCACTTCTATTTTTCAACACAGAATACACAAGATGCGCACAGTGATCCTAAATGATCAAATGTTACAAAGTAATCGTGCTTAAGAATAATTTCAGCTCGAGAGCTTCTGAGCTTGTAAGCTTGTGCTGTTTTGCTTTCTTGTGCGTTTTTCAATTGATCAGCGAGAGTCTTGTATATTCCTTTTGTTGCATCATTTTATAGTTGTAAGTACCAACGATATTATTTCCCTTAATGTGCAACTTTGACTCTGCTTAAACTCTGAGTAAGCTACAGTCTTCTTCTTCAGGATACTTGCCGTTCTGGTTCATACTTTCGGCGACTGTCAGGAAGGCACTTCTTTGTCTTCTTACCTTTTATGGCAATCTTCAGTCTTTGGTCCTTTGTAGCATTAATTACGACATTAAATGCTACAATAAATAGCCGTTAATGATTCGGACTGAGGAGCCATTCTTTATGTATCCTTGACTGCTCTGATCTGATAAAGATTGAGATCGATCTGAAGCATCGATTTAGTCAGTCTGAAATCCATCGATCCGGTTTGATATGCTTTGTCATCTTATCAGCTTGATCTGTTTTGGGCGATCGATCTGGTCAGTCTGATTTCACTCGATCCGGTCTGATATATTTTGTCATCTTTAAAATCTTCATCGATAAGGTTCGGAACTAACAATTGCTCAAACCAGTTCCTAACCAGTTTAAGATTTTATATTAAATAAATGTTTCAAATAGCCTTTGCAACAACTCTTACTACAATGCTTAGCCTCAGGTAGGTTTCACCTTCCTAGGGCTCTCTACTTCTTCTCAACATCCACAACTCTTTGCAGAGATGTGAGCACAATTGATATCATATACCAAAGAAGTAGAAACAATAGAAACATTAATTTTTTTCAAGGAATACACCATTTCCAGAACGCTTCTGGTCTAGATATTCTTTGCAGTTTTACGACAGTGACGAGCAGTGAAAACATAGATGTCTCTCGCTACTATATCCATTTTCGTCTTTTGAGGTTGAGAACCATTCACTTTCCTCTTCTTTATCCTTGAACTCTTCCTACCCATTGGTAGAAGATTCAACAAGAAGAACACGCTTTTCCTTTTGAATCAGTGACTCATGAGTTTCCAACATTTTGACTATAAGATCAAATCTACAGTTAGCAAATGAGGTATTGTCACATTCTGATTTTCCAATTTCTGAACAAGAGATATTTTTCTTACACCATGCTCATAGACCGAAGCCCCATCTTGCATGTGAAATGAAAATAGCCCTTTTGAATTTGCGAGTCTCAGTAACCGTGTCTGTTCACCAAACAACATTTGTAGGTGTTGGAAAATATCAGCAATGTGAGCGAGTTTCTCATATCTGTGTTGAAGCTCATTGGTGACATTGATGCTATCATAGCACCTAGCCGAGAGATCATCTGTAAGGACCCCTAGCCCTTAACCCTTGATTTGTGTATTAATCATTATGTGTGGCACATGCTTTAAATAAAAAATCAATCGGGAACTCAGATGATACTTTACCATTGAATGGCAATTACAAAATTTCTTTAATATTCAACGTTATAAGATCATCTCTACGACTCATAGATTTCTCCCATTACCATCCCATTACACCACTTTTTACGTTGTGGACTTTTATAAAAATTTGGGCAGAGTCTCCCCATAAATTGAGCTATCCCGAAACAAAAGCACATCACTTAATATAATTTCCAGGCCAGGGAAAACACAATACTCAACAGAATGCAGCAACACTAAGTAAATTCCCAGCCAGGGAAGACACCACACATAAGACAACAAAAGTGGGTTTCAACACCCACATAATACACCAATGACTCTCATATCATTTAGCAATTCTACCCTTAATTGCATGCAACATAAAATGAAAGAGAGAAAGGCTCATGCCTTTATATACAACCCATATACAAGTATAACCGTGCTCACATGCGAGCAACATGAATGTGTATATAATCCTCAGGTGTATATAAGTACCCTATACGATACCGTGCTCCATCAAGCCCTGGTACCACGATCCTGGGAGTACATCCAACCAACAGCTAGAGCTCAGCTCCAAAGCCATCGATGTACCTGTTCACCTGCCCCAACAGAGACAGCCCCCAACGGGGTGAGCATACCAATACACAAAATCCCATAATCACAATAATGAAATTCATAATTTACAACAAAAGTAAATACTAATGAATTTTAAACGATACTCCCTGGATGGCAACGTCCTCATCCGGGATTCCGTGTACTGTCCCTGTTCTCACAATCATCAAACTCATCAAATCTCAAAAATCAGTAAATCAACACATTGATTTAACTCATCGCATGCCTAATTCTCGAATATCAATAGATAGTGATTCCAAATTCATTATACAGGCAAAAATGGATATCTCAATATCAAAAACGGATTTCTCAACCTCGCTATCAATCACAGATAGCTCAAATGCCTAGCATTTATTTTACCAATTCTCCATTATACTTAGACATCTCACATGTCTTATAATGAATACATGATTCCACGATCATTCTCAGGCATCTCAATGCTCTACAATGGTCATATACATCCAGTACCCCATATACCTTATGAGGTTATACAACTCTAATATCATGCACGCTTGTGGCGGCGATATTAGATTAGGTCGTTCCATAGCTATATCAACACACACATATATATATAACCATACGCACAACCATCTAATGAAATCAAAATACATTATGCATTTCACAAATGCTCTCATATAAAGTAATGCTCGTACGTCGTACGTACCTTAAATCTCCGAAGTCCGAGCCAAACCTTGCTCGAGTTCCATGCCCCGAGGAACGATGTGCTAACACGATAAATAATTCACAATTATTTACGAACATGCAACCCATGCTCAAGTACACCCATAACCCTTATACAAAATATTGTCAACACACGACAATTAACCATTTAAAAGACCCGGGGCAGGGCACATGCAGGGAGGGAAATCGAATGAGACATTATCGAAAATTGTTCAAGAACACCCTTCAATTTTTTCGAACCCTATCATCACAATTCGAACCCAACCAAGCACCATAATTCATCTAAAATATGTAATAATCGATCAACAACAAGAATCACCACCCCCCTGCCAAAACCCCCAAATTCGAACCTAAACCCTCACGAAAATTAGGGATTTAATTCGAACCAATAAATCACAAAATGGCAGGGAATTACATGAGAAGCATGAAAAAGGGGTAAGGAAGGTTACCCAATCGAAAATCGGAAGGAAATCGTTCAAAAATCGAAGAACCCTAGAAATTGGGCATCTGCGCTTTTCTGCAAAATCCGAACGCAAATCGCGACGAAACTTCGAATTCCTGGTATGGAAAGGTGCGCCTGGAAGAGACGAAGCCGTTGGTGGGTCGGACGCGCCGGATGGCGGCGGGCGCGGCGCTTTTACGCGCGGGGGTTGGGGCGACGGGAAACAGACGGGGGGGGGGGGGGGGGGGGGGAAGAGAGAGAGACGGGCAAGGCTTAAAATGATTTCTAAAATTAAAATCTCGGGTTCAACTGGTATATATAGCAAAATTACCCCGAAATACTAATAGCCCCACAAATACATCATGATTCATTAAAAATCATCTGTTTTCAAAAATTCTCTCTCTAACTCCAAAACCTCCCTACCGGTGCCCACACAAAGCACCCCAGATCCCGAGTCACACTAAAAACCCAACTCTTAGGTTTTTCACCCAAATGAGAATACAATCTCAACCTCGGGATCCAACGATCCCAACTACCCAAATAGACGAGCCCGAAAGGCCCAACACTACGATTAAACTCCAAATCACCACGTAAAACAACTTTAGGGGTCATTAACACTCCGTGATTAACATCTATAATCCCAGGTCATCACATCATCGTCCCACCACTTCTCAAGTGTGGCGATCTCTTCATGAGATGAACCGGGAGACACTTCAACAGGAGGCTCCCACCAAGGGTATATAGTAACTTTTTAGAAGCAAGGACTATTTTAAAATTAGTAGCCAATCAGAATAATGTGGTGGTTAATTTGTTTATATCGAGAATTGATGTAATCGGATTCACGGCAATCATAATACTGAGAATAAATAGAAAATATATGCAAAACGTTTGATTATTAATTAATTAAAAAACTATGGACTTTAGTTATTGAATGCTCCCACTAAATTTTTGAATTCATCACTCTCATGACAAATGAACGGAAAATCATATTTTCTTAGTGGGCTTGGAGTCCAACTAGCTCATGACAGCCCCGGGCGAGGGTTCAACCGACCTCATGATACTAAAGGTAGCTCACAATTGCATCATATGCAACCCCCAAGATATTCGTCTCATGCTTGGCATAACTCTACGGAGGCAGGCCAATTATGCATTCTCACGTAGGGGTGGGCATTCAGGTCGGGTTTCCGGGTACTTTACCGACCCGATCGGATATTCCCGAATGAGATGAAAAAAATGCGAAATTTTCGGGTTCTCTACAGTGCCCGATTCCGACCCAAAATTTCGGGTCGGGAATCAGGTACTTTGTTGAACCCGATTAGGATTTGGGTACCCGATCGGGTTCCAAAGAATAAAAAAACGAAGTTCAAAGTGTTGACTCCTTACACGATTTTAACATTTCACTTATCAGATTTAACTTTTCCCATTTTTCCAAAACCCTAAATCACGATTCACGCTTTCATCTTCACTTAATCACTTTCAGTCTTTCATCAATCACCACCAGTAAACTTATCGCTTACGCCTTCGCTCGCCTAGTCGTTGTCGCTCGCCTTCGTTTGCCTCTTCCCCATCATCTTCGCTGCGCGAATGCGCCTCTGCTAGTCTCTCAGCGACGGCGATACTCCAGCTACGGGAGGCGATGATACTCACGGCGATAACTCCTAAATCATTGAGGTAATTTGGTGTATTCGATTTTTTATTATGGATGCTACTAAAATTGATTAAATGTTAGACCTTATGAAAAATAGATTGTTCTAATGTGAGAAAGAATTTAGTGTATTCGGATTTTTTTTGTTTGGTCTTCAGTGATTGCTTTGAAATATTAAACGTGATTAAATTTTAGACCTTATGAAAAAAAGATTGTTCTGATGATCTGGAAGTTGTGTAGGTAATGGAACCAGTTGGTGGCTCCTCAGTTGGTGGCTCCTCACAATCACACAGTGATGTTGAAAATCTTGAGGTAAGATCATACCAACCACAACCAGAGATACAGTTTAACGATGTTGATGATCAAATTGTAAATGTGAACGTGGATGAAGATGAAAACGAAGATGAGAAAAAAAATAAAAAAGTGGAGAAAAATGACGTCAATGTCACCGTTTTGGGATCATTTTGACAAGTTTGATTGTGACCCGTTTTTTTTAAAAGTCAAATCAGGAAAAAAGAAGGATGAAACTGAAAAGAAAAAAAAAGGAGCAAAAACATTCGGGTAACCCGAACCCGAAATATCGGGTACCCAAAATTGTCGGGTACCCAAAATATCGGGTACCCGATAAATTTGGTCGGGTATCGGGTATGTTCCGGGGGTACCCTAACAATTGGGTACACGAACCGAACTTCTCGACCCGAAAAACCTGACCCGATCCAAACCCTATTCTTACGTCAAACTAACCAATCCCACGGATGATAATGTCCGCCAATAAGATCCCACGAGGGTGAGCAATCTTAAAGGTTAACAGAACCCTATCCATAATTAAGTGGCAGTTAAACACACATCTTTCCCATGCTAGATACCCCCCACGAGGGTGAGACAAGACACTGACACGAGTAGCGTCTCATGGCTTAACTGTTGATGGAAGACAGGAAGCAACAAACTCCTTTGAGCTCCCCTTCACAGTTTGATATTAAAATTATTGAATCATATTCAAAAGAGGGATTTAACAATTTTAAAATCTCATCATGTGCTTATTTGTTTGTTTGCCGGATTCATGCAACTATGTTTTATTCACGCAATCATATGTACAAATAAAACATACAAACAAACATTTATCATACATCACATGCGTAATAAAAATAAATATGGAAGATTATGGCCTTTTCCTAATATATCCATGTGAGCCATACGTGGATCACAAGTCTGTCTAAGGTAATGCAGGTATGCAATGCAATCCAATTACATTTTTGCTTCCATTATACATGTCTTGATTCTTGGTGCTCCATCTTTAATCTCGATCTCCCACTAATTCTAAAGATTTTACATTTAAATCGTGCAAACAAAAGAACATGGATACAAATATGGCTGAATACATCAGAAAATAGAGAAAGCAGCCTCGTAGGCCCGATAACCAAAATCACAATTATAATGAAAGAATAAAAACCTAATCATTCACATAAACACATTGGTCAAGGCCCGTAATCATCCACCATGGAATCACATCATATGTAATTCAACATTAAACTAAACAATTACATCATATGTAATTGTACTAATTACATCACAAGTAATTAGATCCTAATAATTAATTTATTATATCGTTTCCTCACTAATCGCATCATTAATTGAAAATAAAATTAATAATTTAAATAAAACAATTTTTTTTAATTTCTAATTAATTAATTTCAATTAATTGGTAAAATTACTATTTTACCTTTCAATCATAAATAAAAAACATATTTTTTAATTATTTACTATCAATCAAAAATATAATCAACAAATTAAATGAAACATTTTCATTTAATTTTAAATTAATTAAATTTTAATTACTTGGTAAAATCATTATTTTACCTACAAATCTTAATATTAATCAAAAATAAAATTAACGAACTAAATGAAGCACTTTCATTTAATTTTCAATTAATTAAATTTTGAATTACTTTTAAAATCTTAATTTTACACTTAAAGATTGAAAATCATATTTTTAACAAATTAAGTTTATGATTTATTGTTTCAAAAATTAATATCCGGATAAAACATCTAAAATGACCCAAAATAATATATGGACTCCAAACAATTTGGACCCAAGATTAAAATGCAATTTCAACCCAAAATACCCTATTTTCGAATTTAACAAAATTCAAAATTTTTTTTATTAAATTAAAAATTAGGGCTTGACCCTATTCATCATCTTCCCAAAAGAGAAGAAACCCTAGCCGTCATGTCTGCACTCAGCACCACGCATCGCATGCAACACCAGCTGCCGAACGTCGTCGCCGAGCGATACAACACCTCCCCTCCTTTTTCCGACGAGTTTCAGTGATACATTGACTTTTATTTTCATGGAGGAGCAACCCTTTTGGAAAGAAAGTAAAAAATCGATCGCCAAATCACTCGGAAAATCATGAATTCAGAAGATTTCCGGGAGTCAGGGGCCAAATCGCTCAAGATTTTCTCGAGTCGAGGCTCACAGCGGTGGGGAACATGCGCCGCCGCTGGTCGCTGTTACTTCTCTGGTGATGGCTAGTGGCCGGAAACGATTTCCGGTCAGAATTTGGGTATGGTTTAAAACTCCTTTCATTCCAATTTTCTATGTTTTCCGGATTCTAAAATTTCTGAAAAACTCAAATTAGTCGTGGGAAATGATCTAACAAAGATTAATTATCAAATATACAAATCAAAGCGCAACCTGGCTCGAATATCACTGTTAGGTTTCCGTACCCCGGCGTCAGATCCAAACGCAGCGGAATAAAACATAAACAGATCTAACCCCGGGATGGAGAGATCACGCCTGATTCATATATTAACATGTGCAAATATCAAAATATAAAAGCATGAAAAGAATTATCGTTCACCGACGAGAATCTGATGGTGGTTGTAGGATCGAGCGCTTACCGCTTTACCAATAACTATAGTTAAGGGTAATGGCGCAACATCAATCTTTTCAACCATACACTGGCACAAGCGCCACGTGTTCGACCGATCACAAAGCAGAGGCAATTGTTGAACCCCAACAATCCCTCCCCCAATAATTGCACTCTCTGCAACCCATGGGAATCGAACACGCGACACATTGGCTCTGATACCAATTGTAGGATCGAGCGCTTACCGCTTTACCAATAACTATAGTTAATGGTAATGGCGCAACATCAATCTTTTCAACCATACACTGGCACAAGCGCCACGTGTTCACCGATCACAAAGCAGAGGCAATTGTTGAACCCCAACAGTGGTGACCCTCGAGTCCAATCAACCTGACAATATCTACAAGCCCAGCACCAGTGCTAGTGTGATGTCGGCGTTTCTATGAGATAGAGTTAATTGTATGGAATAATCTAATTAACCCTAGAGATGAACATATATTTATAGGAGTTTGGGTAACTTATTTGGGCTGGGGTTCTTAGGGCCCAACGGGCCAACAATTGACCCGTTGGCTTGTAGGGCATCTTATGCTAACATTTTCTTGGTGGAACTTAGCTAATGTCTTGGTTCAACAAAAAAAAAATCCTACAATTTCTTGTGATTATGGATGTCTTGGTTCAAACCCTTGATTCTTTGGTTGAAATTATAGTTGTTTGATTATCGAATTTTCATTGTGATTTGAAGAAAGAATTTTTGACAAGTTTCTAAATAGTGGAGAATATTAGAAATAAAGTTATACGAACTAAAGTGTAGTAACATGCGGAATGTAATATTGTTTAGGTAGAGTCGCTTTATTGGATTATTGATGTGTTAATATTTATTGATATTGAATTGTTGGATTTGTGTAGATCCTCAACGAACCTTCAGACCAAGGGGGTAGCTTGACTTGGATTGTTGACTGTAAGGTACGTAAGAACGTACGAGCATTATGTAGAGGTTTATTGTACATGTATGTACGGAGGATATAAAAGCTAGTTATGAGATATGAGTTGAATATCATTGTTATGTTGTGCAGGTCGCAAGGCAGGGGCATGAAGCACTGTTATGATATGTGAGTCGCAGGGGAAGGGGCGCGACGTGCTGTTATGATATGCGGGTCGCAGGGACAGGGGCGCGACGCATTGTTATGTTTTGTGGGTCGCAGTCAAGGGTGTGGCACACTGTTATGTTATGCGGGTCGCAGGGGAGGGGCGCGCCGCATTGTTATGTTGTGCATGTCGCAGAGATAGGGTAGGAAATTATATTGGTCATCATGAATTTTGTACTGTGAAATTGTGAAAACATGTATAACTTAAGAGATTTCTTAACATTCAACAGTAACCAGGATGTATCTATTTATCCTACATTAACATTTAGTTTGAACTTTATGATTCATGTAATTGATATAATTGAGATTATCTTTTTCTATATGCTCACTCTGTGTAGGGGGTTGTTTCTCTGAAGCAGGTAACATGTAAAGGCTTTTGAAGGGCTTGAAGGATAGTGTCGGTTGGTTTAAAAGATTAACATAAATCATTTTGAGCTAAATAACTAAAGATTCGTTAGATTCTTGAAATTGATTGAATTCTGGAATCTTTTATCATTATTTTGGGATGTAAATGTTTTATTCAGAACCGCATGTTTATCCTTCATTTTGGAGCCGGTAGTAACTAGAAGTTATATTTTGGTGAACTTTTGAGGATTGATTATATTTATGATTGTTTTGAGGATTTTATTATTGTTCCATATGTTATTTGTGTTTACCCGGTAGTCCAATTTACGGGAAGACTCTGCCCAAAGTTTTATAAAACCCAACACAGTAATTATGAATCATGTATTGTGAGTTTTAAAGACTGGTAGTTTACATATACACATGATGTCATAAATGCTTATTATAACGATGAGACGTTGGGGCACTACTACATTAATGGTATCAGAGCAGTGGTTAGTTGTCTGGGCTAGTTAAAGCTCTAGCATGACTAGAGGAATTGAATACTTATATTGTACACATGTCTATGCATTGGTGAGTATACCATGTTGTATTGATGTGAATAAATGACCTTAGCTGTGTATGCTATGATTCGAAAAGTGTGATTATATTATGTGGAATTAAAATTCTAAATGTTATTGTTAACAATTACGTTACAACATGGTAGCTATGGAATCCAAACAACCACTGGGGGATATAAGGATGCATCTAGTATGAATGCCAGTACCGGGCAAGCAAACCTACTGCCACAACAACCTTTGGGTCAAGGACCTGTTGAGCAGCAGTTATTACCCGGAAAATTGAGTTTGACTCGGTTTCTGGGTTTCATCCGCCATGGTTTGACGGGATTGAAACAGAGGAGCAGGCCGAGGAATGGTTGGAAAGAGTTGAACAAATCTTTGTATCAGCACCATGTGCCAAATCTGCCTGGCTGTGGTTGGCGGAGTTTCAGCTCGCCAAGAAGGCATCTATGTGGTGGACGTCGACTGTAATGGAAGTTAGAGCTCAGGGACGTATTGTCCATTGGATTTATTCCGAGCACGATTCTTGAGTGGATACTTTTCAGCTGCTGCTAGACAAATGAAAGAGGACGAATTTGCAAATCTGAAATAAGGAAACATTTGTATATCTGATTATGCACTGCAATATTCATCATTATTGAGGTGTACCGCACATTGCTACCAATGCTCATGCAAAAATGAGACATTTCCTTAAGGGATTGAGGCCATAACTATTTGATTGGGTTCTCTCTACCTAATTTGATGACGCTTTGACACGGGCTGAACTAGCAGAGATAGGAGTCAGTGCATATGGAATTTAACATAGTCACAGAGACCGACTCCAGAAAGCTTGAGACCTAGAGGTGGACGTTTAAATTCCGAGGAGTATCACCGTCATCATCATCTCGTACAGGTGATCGATGTTTCAGGTCGCATTGGAGACCTCAGGAGTCACGTACAACCTAGTAGAGGGCAAGTAAGCGTATCTCAAGAATTGAAATGCTTTAAATGTGGGGACCTCACCTAGCCAAGGATTGCATAGTTTGTTACGATTGTGGAAGTACGTGCAACATGGCACGACGATGTCCTACCCAAAGCGGACGACAGGACTTCACGAGTAATAGGGGTAGATCCTCGGAGGGAGCAGTTCAACAGTGACAATAATTTGTACCTCGATCCTTTGGAGGACAACCAGGGGGCAAGCACCGCCCCAAGGACAAGTGTATACACTGAACAGGGAGAATGCTGAGGCAGCACGAGAAGAAGTCATTGCGGGTAATTGTTATTTATGTACTTACCCTACTTTTATTGTTATGGATACCGGTGCTTCACATTCTTTTGTCGCATTGAGCTTCGTCACAAAGTTTCATATGTCCTCGTCTCCATTACCCACGCCTCTTGTTGTCTTGATACCCACGGGAAAAGATGTAGTTGCTGCTAGAATGTTAAGTGAAGTAGAGTTTGGGATTGAGTTAATACCAGGTGTGACCCCCATTTCTCGTGCACCATATATGATGGCACCAACGGAACTAAGGGAGCTGAAAGCACAATTACAAGAGTTGATTGACCAATGATACATACGCCCTAGTGTGTTACCTTGGGGTGCTCCGGTATTATTCCTGAAGAAGGATGGTTCTATGTAGCTGTGCATTGACTATCGACAACTTAATAAAGTAACGTTAAAAATAAGTATTCTCTTCCTCGTACCGATGACCTATTTAACCAGTTACATGGGAGCTCTGTTTATTCAAAAATGGATTTGCGATCTGGGTATCATCATATCCATGTGAGGGAGGAGGATATACAGAAGACCGCATTCCGAACAAGGTACATACATTATGAATTTCTAGTTATGCCATTTGGATTAACGAATGCACATGCCATTTTATGGATCTGATGAATCGAATATTTTAGCTGTACCTCGATCAGTTTATAATTGTATTTATTGATGATATATTGGTATATTCGAAGGTTAGAACAAATCATGCATCGCATTTACGAATAATACTATAGATTTTGAGAGACAGACAGTTGTATGCCAAGCTAAATAAATGCAAATTTTGGTTGGAAAGAGTATTTCTTGGACATGTGATATCAAAGGAAGGAATATATGTTGATCCTAAAAAGGTGGAAGCAGTATTGCAGTGGTCTGCTCCGACTTCAGTACCAGAAATTCATAGTTTCTTGGGTCTGGCCGGTTATTACCGACGATTCATTGAGGGGTTCTTTTTAAATTGCTAAACCATTGGCACAATTGACTCATTAAGGGGTTAAATTTCAGTGGCCTGAGGCGTGTGATAAAAGTTTTCAAGAATTAAAACACCGATTGACGACAGCTCAAATATTGAGGCAGAGAATGAAAGATCTGTGTTAAATACTGATGCTTCCTTACAAGGGTTGGTTGTTTACTGATGCAGGATAAACATGTTGTGGCATATGCTTCGAGGCAATTAAAACCACACGAGACTAGGTACCCGGTTCGTGGTTTGGAATTGGCAGCTATTATTTTTGCATTGAAGATTTGACGACATTATTTGTATGGTACCACATTTACCATTTTCACATATCATAAACGTCTAAAATTCTTATTCACTCAAGCAAAATTGAATATGAGACAGAGGAGGTGGATGGATTTATTGAAAGATTATGATTGCTAGATTGAGTACCACCCAGACCGAGCCAATCTGACAAATGATGCTTTGAGTTGTAAGATCCGTCGTACTACCGAGGATGCGAGCCAGTTGTCAACATTGATGAACTCGTATTTCCATCTGGGTTATGACTTCGATATATCTACCTCACCTGTTCAGGTATCAACACTTTTGGCAAAACCAGATATTTTTGAGAGTATCAGGGAGGCTGATGTGACTAGAAATAGACACATCTATTGAGCTTAATTGTTTACGATTTGGTATGTTTTGATAGATAAATTGATGCATATGCTACCTAATCATATATTTGTGTAATTGTAGGTGGAATCGAAGAATTTGAGCTAAAAACGATTTCTAAAGATCAAGGAAAGATATGGAGATGATAAGGACTCAAAGGAGATCAAGAATAAGGCTAAAAATTGTAATTTTGATGAAGAGATCAATCGCCTTTGTACAGAAAGTTGAGCAACAAATTACATGCTGCAGCGATCGATCGCCTCCAGCGATCGATCGCAAGCATGAGGCGATCGATCGCCAACCCTAATGGAGCCAAGCGATCGATCGCTACAAAGAGGCGATTGATCGCCAGAAGAGATTTCCCGAAAAATATAAAGCCAGCGATCGATCGCTGGTCTGAGGCGATCGATCGCTATGCGAGTTTTGGAAATATTGGGAACTTGATTGTTTTACCATCTTGGATAGATTTTACCTACAATATCAGATTCCCACCATCTTTGGACGAAATTGGGGACCTTAAATCAGATGAATAGTCATATTTTAAAAAAAACGAACATAGTTTAGACATTAGATTTTATTTTTCTCTCAACTTTTGAAGAACAACTCGAAGAACGAAGACGGAAGCGACACTCTGGAATCGTGCTTCGCTTTAGTAACTATTTCTTTTATTATTAGTTTGATGTTTTCTAGGGTAGATTTTATTGTTTTTGATTTAATTATGCAAGGCTAAACACCTTTGATTCTTGGTTGAAGGAAGAAAATACCTTGCATTTAATGTTTTTCATGAGATTGATGTTCTTATACTGATTTTATTGAGTATCATGTGCTTTTCTGATTTTAATGCCATGATTGTTGTGTTTTGATTATAAGATTGGCCATCTAATAATTTTTACACGCAATCTAATGCTTGGCCTTTGAAGCAACTAAGATTGATAATTGCCTGTTGTTGGTGTTGTTAAATTCTTAGGAAAAACGCGTAGTAGATTAAACATAAACGCTTGGATTATGTTGTCTAGGTTCATCATTCTTACTAGAATTGAAAGCTATTGTTAATGTTAATCTTAACTGCTGTTGTTTTGATTGATATAACGATACATGTTAATTTAGAACGTTTGGGCTATTTTAACTAGGCATAAGGTAAGATAAGAGTTGAATCTCTAATGATGAATATTCAAGTAAAAATTACATCTTTTGTGATAATCGATGGTTGAATGCATAAATCCAAGGTAAAGTCGACTGAAAACCAAGAATCGCTTTTCTCTCATAACTTTAATCACTTTAATTAATTTTGCTAATTAGTTTAATTCATAGACTTTTCTTAGTAGTAGTTAATCAAATTCAAAAATCCCCTTTTTAATATTTGTTGGCACTATTGACACGAAAAATACATTCTTCCCTGTGGGATCGATCCCTACTCACGCTACTACATATTTACTACTGTTAACTTGAGAAGGGTTAATTTGGGCGTACACAATAAGCGCTACCAAATTTTGCGCCATTGCCGGGGAGGCATTGGTATTATTTTGTGTCGCTTTTTTTTATTATTTGTTATCCCGCACTACTACTTTGGTTTGTTGATGAGTACAGGGGGATCGTTTAATCACGAAGATAACTTTAACTACGATCCTGAGATCGAGAGGACACTACATCAGAGAAGAAGAGAAGCAAGGCTGCTTGAAGAAGAAGAGAGGAACATGATGGCTGCGAATCAAAGCTTGAGGCAGTTGGCGAATCCTAACTTGGATCAACAACCTCTCTGCATCACTTTCCCTGCTCTCGCAAATAACGTAAATTTTGAACTCAAATCTGGTTTAATTCACTTATTGCCATCTTTTCATGGTCTTGCAGGAGAAAATCCGCACAAGCACTTGATGAAATTCCACGTGGTGTGCACTACTATGAAGCCTGCTGGCGTGGCAGAGGAGCAAATAAAACTGCGAGCCTTTCCATTCTCGCTAAAGGATGCTGCAAAGGATTGGCTATTCTACCTGCCCTCCTGATCAATCACCACGTGGACTGATTTACAAAGAGTCTTCCTTGAGAAGTACTTTCCAGCTTCAAGGGCGACTAACTTATGGAAAGAAATCTACGGTGTGAAGCAATACCAAGAGGAGTCATTGCATCAGATAAGTGAACACTTGTTAATTCAATTATTCTATGAAGGTTTGCTTTCTGGTGATAGGAACTTAGTGGATACGGCGAGCGGAGGAGCTTTCATTGACAAGACAGCGGAGGAGGCAATGAACTATAGCTAACATGGCGGCCAACTCCCAACAATTTGGACATGTTTGCCATGGACAACCGCCAAGAAAAGAGGTAAATGTATCCAATTTGGAACAACAACTGATTGATCTAACTTTTCTTGTGCGTAATCTTGCAGGAGGCAACGTGGGGAAGGTGAAGCCATGTGGAATCTGTCTAGCTGTGAACCATTCCACTGATGCATGTCCCTCACTACAAGAGACAGCCACTGAGCACGTGAATGCAGCGGGAGGATTCCCAGGGCCACCACAAAGGGGCTATGACAATCCCTTGAGCAATTACAATCAAGGGTGGAGGGACCATCCAAACCAAGGCTATGGGAACCCACAGATGCACCAACCTCCACAATATAAACCGCCATATCAGAGACCCACCACCTCTAGTGCACCCTCTTTCTGACAGGTTAGAAAATATTATTAAAGTTATTGCTGAAAATAGCTTACAATTTCAACAGGAGATGAGGGCGAGCATCCAGAGCTTGACTACGCAAATGGGACAATTGGCGACTTCGCTCAACAAGATTGAAGTAAGAGTATCAAATGGATTACCTTCACAGCCGAAGGTCAACCCAAGGGAAAATGTGAGTGCCATCACTTTAAAGATGAGCGAAGATGAAGTTAAGGAGAAGGTGGTACTGACGCCACCCGAGATGAAGGAGACGGAGAAGGACGTTGAAGATCCCATACAAGAGGAGGAACCACGGGGTAAGTTCCATAAATTTTCTGAATATAAGATTGAACCCCCATTCCCCCTAGCTTTTAAGGAGAAGAGGAAAGATGAGGATATCAAAGGACTATACGAGGCTTTCCGACGCTATGAGGCAAACGCCCCACTACATGATGAAATGATGAAAATACCTCGATGGGCGAGATTCTTGAAAGAGGTATGAAAAGTGGATCAGAGCAAGAAAAGCAAAGGGTGCCCCAAGATCGAGCTAGGTGAGAATGTTTCGGCGGTCATCCAAAGAAGCATTCCCACAAAGTGCAAAGACCCCAGTATGTTCTCTATTCCTTGTGTGATAGGAACCACTAGAATTGAGAAGGCGATGCTAGATTTAGGATCTTCAATTAATGTCATGCATTACTCAATCTACACTCAACTAAAAGCTGGACCTTTGAAACAAGACCATACTGTGATTCAATTAGCTGATATGTCCACAGTTATTCCTAGGGGGGTAGTAGAGGACGTACTTGTTCATATAGAGAATTTGTCTTCCCCGCCGATTTCTATGTCTTAGACATGGAAAATTGTGATCCATCTAGCCCCATTCTTTTAGGGAGACCATTGAAAACATCAAAATCTGTTATCAAAGTCAATAGCGGCATGTTAACAATGGAGTCTAATGGTGAAATTGCAAAATTTAATATCTATGAACCCATTAAAACTCACGAGCATTCTAGTGACGCTATCGATACAAATGATGAATTTGATGATGATTTTGATAATGATGATTTATGGGAGATGGAAAGGCTACTGATGGCCTTGATGACAAAGGAGGTATGGATTCGAGCCCTGTGCTTACTGTTCATACTATTGCTGCTTTATCTACTCATGATATTGCTGACCCTATCTTTTCTAACTTGCAGGATCGTACCATTGAAAATAAGCAACCTCCGGATCAACCACAACAAGCCACAGATGTTGAAGGAGGAACAAAGACTGAAGACGCCCACTCAAAGGCGAACAAACCAAAATTAAGAGGAGTTAAAAAGATATTGAGGTGGAAGAGGAAAGATAGAGCGACACCGCATCACCCACTTTGATAGAGGACTGGCGTCGGGCCACCAACGTTAAACAGAGGCGCTGCTTGGGAGGCAACCCAAGAGGAGTTAGTTTCCTTTCTCCCTTTTATTTTTATTTTTATTGCTTTAGTAGTTAGACTTTTCTATTTTCTTGTATTTTTTCCTTGGGGAGGGATTAATGGCGTGTTATTGTTTTTCTTATTATAAAAATAAAAAAAAAATTGATTTTTTTGAAAATTTTGAGCTCATAGTTAATAATGAACACATGCTTAGAATCACTAGCCCATGATGAAACCTAATTGATGGCATGCATGCTTTTGAACATAGGTGAATTGTTACCCTTGGAACACTTTGAACTCTAATGCAAATTTTTCTTTAACATAGTAGTTGAATATTTTGAGCACATTATTGTCATTACTTGTGAAGTGTGCATAGCTTAGTGAAGATTGTGTAAATTTTGTGATAGTCTTAAGAAGTCTCTAATACATGATAGAACTTAACTACATGCTCTTTGAGGCGTATGTCTAGACTACTTGCAAACATGAAAGTGATATAGGAAATCTTTGATGCGTTTGAGCCTTTCAAGCCTACCATGTAAAGAAAATCAATCACTAGTACCCTTTTTGAGCTTTAATGCAAAAGAATGGTTGTATGCTAAGCATACAAAAGACTCCCATTCGACATTCTGTGACTAGCTTATCATCCTTCCCTAATGAGCCTAAATATGGATTCTATCCATACCTTTGAAAAGAGTATGATGTGTTTCATTCACATGCACTTAAGTGTTCAGTGATTAAAATGTTTGTGAGATTCATTATGAAAAGAATGAAATGCATGAAAGAAAAAGGATGCCTTGAGAAAATAGATAAAAATATGACTCCAAGGGGAGCCAAGGCACAAAAGAAGAAAAATGTTGAAATAAAAGTTGAAAAATTCAAGCAAGAAGAGAAGCTTTTAGTGTGCATATTATCATTCTCTCTTGTTTGATATGTCTTTTTCCTTTCTTTCATAAGCCAATACCTAGGCCAAGCTACAAGCTAATAAAGACCTACTTGATTTATGTTTGCAAAGTGGCTAAGATAGTGGAGAAGGGTGTGCAAGTAAGCTTATACTTGTGTTAGTGTATGACTTGAACTATTGTGGATTTGCATCTTTTGGATCTATAATTTGTACACAACACTTGTTTATGACCACACACACGTTCACTACTTTGTTAAGTATGAGATGTTTAGGGATTGAACTTGTTCCATTGTTAATTTTTCACCGCCGTTCATTACTATGTATGTTTAAAATTGTTGAGGCATTAAAGTGAGAACAAGTTAGTTGGTTATGATGCTATGAGCCAACAAAAATATTGTAGTTTTGTCTGATTTACTCGAAGTCGAGTAAAGAGTAAGCATGGGGGAGTTTGATGTGACTAGAAATAGACACATCATTGAGCTTAATGTTTACTATTTGGTATGTTTTGATAGATAAATTGATGCATATGCTACCTAATCGTATATTTGTGTAATTGTAGGTGGAATCGAAGAATTCGAGCTAAAAACGATGTATAAAGATCAAGGAAAAATATGGAGATGATAAGGACTCAAAGGAGATCAAGAATAATGCTAAAAGTGTAATTTTGATGAAGAGATCGATCGCATGGAAGAGGAGATCGATCGCCAAACCCTACTGGAGCCAAGCGATCGATCGCTACAAAGAGGCGATCGATCGCCAGAAGAGATTTCCCGAAAAAAATAAAGCCAGCGATCGATCGCTGGTCTGAGGCGATCGATCGCTAGGCGAGTTTTGGAATATTGAGAACTTGATTTTTTTACCATCTTGGATAGATTTTACCTATAATATCAGATTCCCACCATCTTTGGACAAAATTGGGGACCTTAAATCAGATGAATAGTCATATTATAAAAAAAACGAACATAGTTTAGACATTAGATTTTATTTTTCTCTCAACTTTTCAAGAACAACTCGAAGAACGAAGACGGAAGCGACACTCCGGAATCGTGCTTCCCTTTAGTAACTATTTCTTTTATTATTAGTTTGATGTTTTCTAGGGTAGATTTTATTATTTTTGATTTAATTATGCAAGGCTAAACACCTTTGATTCTTGGTTGAAGGAAGAAAATACCTTGGATTTAATGTTTTTCATGAGATTGATGTTCTTATATTTATTTTATTGAGTATCATGTGCTTTTCTGATTTTAATGCCATGACTGTTGTGTTTTGATTATAAGATTGGCCATCTAATAATTTTTACATGCAATCTAATTCAATTCTAGTAACACGTTTTTCCTAATTTTTACACGTTTTTCCTAATTCAATTCTAATTATAAGATTGGCCATCTAATAATTTTGGATTATGTTGTCTAGGTTCATCATTCTTACTAGAATTGAAAGCTATTGTTAATGTTAATCTTAACTGCTGTTGTTTTGATCGATATAATGATACGGGTTAATTTAGAACGTTTGGGCTATTTTAACTAGGCATAAGGTAAGATAAGAGTTGAATCTATAATGATGAATATTCAAGTAAAAATTACATCTTTTGTGATAATCGATGATTGAATGCATAAATCCTAGGTAAAGTCGACTGAAAACCAAGAATCGCTTTTCTCTCATAATTTTAATCACTTTAATTAATTTTGCTAATTAGTTTAATTCATAGACTTTGCTTTGTAGTAGTTAATTAAATTAAAAAATATGGCAGATGGATGTCAAAACAGCTTTCCTTAATGGAAATTTACTTGAGGATGTGTACATGACATAACCTGAGGGTTTTGTCGATCCAATGGATGCTGGAAAGATATGCAAGCTACAACGAGCCATTTATGGATTGAAGCAAGCTTCTCGGAGTTGGAATCTTCGTTTTGATGATGCAGTCAAAGAGTTTGGTTTCATCAAAAACGTAGATGAACCTTGTGTCTACAAGAAGGTCAGTGGGAGCATAATTATCTTCCTAATATTGTATGTAGATGACATACTTCTAATTGAGAATGATATCCCTGCCTTACAATCTGTAAAGATTTGGCTAGAGAATTGCTTTTCTATGAAAGACTTGGGTGAAGCCACCTATGTATTAGGTATCAAGATCTATAGAGATAGATCAAGAAGATTGCTTGGCCTAAGTCAAAGTACATACATAGACAAAGTGCTAAAATGGTTTAGCATGCAAGAATCAAAGAAAGGATTCGTGCCTATGACACATGGGATACATCTCTCTAAGGATCAGTGTCCTTCAACACCAGATGAGAGACAACGCATGAGTAACATTCCATATGCGTCAGCTATTGGATCTATCATGTATGCCATGATATGTACTAGTCCCGATGTCTCGTATGCTTTGAGCATGACGAGCAGATATCAGGTTGATCCAGGTGAAAGTCACTGGATTGCAGTCAAGAATATCCTGAAGTACTTGAGAAGAACTAAGGATACATTCTTGATTTATGGAGGTGAGGAAGAGCTCAATGTAATAGGTTACACTGATGCAAGTTTCCAAACTGACAAAGATGATTTCCGATTGCAATCAGGATATGTGTTTTGCCTAAATGGAGGTGCTGTGAGCTGGAAGAGTTCAAAGCAAGAGACAGTAGCCGATTCTACAACTGAAGCTGAATACATTGCTGCCTCAGATGCAGCAAAGGAAGCTGTTTGGATCAAGAAGTTCATTTCTGAGCTTGGGGTGATGCCTAGCATACTAGATCCGATTGAACTCTATTGTGACAACAATGGAGCCATCGCATTGGCTAAGGAACCTAGATCTCACCAAAGATCCAAGCACATACTTCGGCGCTTTCATTTCATTCGAGAAATCGTTGAAAGAGGAGATGTAAAAATATGCAAAGTACCAACTGATGATAATGTATCTGACCCACTAACGAAGCCACTATCACAGCAGAAGCATGATCGTCATACTAGATCTCTAGGCATTAAGTATATGTCTGATTGGTCTTAGTGCAAGTGGGAGATTTGTTGGGATATGCCCTAAGACAACTCATTAGATGATTGTTTATGACATACAATGTATTATGATTTTCTTAATGGCAATTCATTATTATATATTATTTGTGTATCGGTGTAATATGAATTAATATATAAGTTAATGTCCTTAGAATAATATTGTATTGTTCTTAGAGATTGTCCCTAGTCAAGTATTATCATGAATCGGGATAACGATAATGCATTGAGACTAGTTTGTTTTGATTAATGAATTGTTCATAGATATGAGATATCAAATCAACACACTCTCTCGAGCTATATTGAAACTAGTAATAAATTGACACAAGTAACTCTCGTTCACTTAAACCAATTTAATACCGAATAAATCTCTATGAAAACCGTTGATCTTTAAATCTTTCAATTTAAAGTGACCACGTATGTGATTTAATCTCTCGATCTAAATCTTAAACATACAATATGAATTATTTCAGCGTATTATAATTTCATCTCTCGATCTCAATTATAATTCACAAATTCAATCAAAGGTAGCTAGGCTTTAATAGCATTAAGCATATAATTCATGAACAAAAGGATTAATTCACTCAAACACAACCAAATCAAAGATCCAAACACAATATTCCTTAACTTGATAAAATAAATTTAATTAAATTCAAATCAAATTAACAAGATATTTAATCGTCTCTCAAACTCAAAAACATCAAATAAATCTGAAAATCAAAGTAATTAGAGTTTAGAATTACGATAAATGTAGGAGTGACTCCGTGCGTCGAACGATCTTTCTTCTCTCGCTTCCTTCCTTGCACTTCAAAGGATTTCTTCAACCTTGTTCTTCGGAGATGAAAGGCGGCTAAAGAAATTCAATTTAGGTCTGATAATACTCTGCCAGTGTCGATCGATCGAGAAGGTGTGACCGATCGATCGAGCTAAGCTTTTCTTTGTTGGCCAAAACTTCTGCCTCATTCGATCGATCGCCTTCCTGTTCCGATTGATCGAGCATGCCAGAATTCAGATTCTTCATTTCTTGGCTTGATTTGATCTGTTTTCTTCATTCTAGCTCAATTCTTCCACATTCCACCTAGTTTCCTGAAACAATCAAATAAATACCAAAAAGCATAACATCTTCACTGAATCTACACGAAAATATATACAAATCAAATGCCAAATACACGTAATAATCAACCCTATCAACTCCCCCAAACTTAGATTTGATCGTCGTCGAGCAAACATTAAGATCAAAATGCAAAGTTCATCATCAATACTTTGAAGGAATTAACTTAGCAACTCAATTGTAAAAGCTCAGAAATCACACTAACACTTCAACCATAAGTCAATCCAAAAATTAACAAGAAGTGTTTCCTCTAAAGCCAAGCAATATATCGCAAAAGCGGAACGTGCGTGTGTGTTCATGTCAATCTTGAGTTTCATATATACTTTTAGGATCAAATAATGCTATTAAACTCAAAGTCATGATTACTATTAAACACCCCATAAGCCTACTTTTCAAGCACTTCTCCACTAATATAATTATTCCCTACACTTGGATTAATAGGTCTTTTAAAGCTTGTAATGTTTGGCCTAGGTGTTTGGCTTCAAAGAAAAGATAGGGAAATACAAAGAAGAGAGTATAATCATAGAAAATTCAAATTTTTACCACACTTTGAGCTTCTCTTCTTGTTTTTCTTTTGGCCTTGGCCACTTTGGGTCTTATTTATTCAATTTTTTCTCAACGCTTTTTGTCTATCCTTTTCTTTTCTCATTCAACATTTTTTTCAACAATAAGCTCATCTTAAATGTAGCAATTCAAGTGCATCTAATGAGAATCATTATACTCCCTTAGGGTCAAGATAAAAATCTTCCATTTAGGCTCAAGTAGGTGGTATAATGAGTTTGCCAAAGAATGTTAAATGGGGCTAATAGTATGTTAAACATACTCCATTTTTTTATCATTTAGGCTCAAATTAGGGACTAGAGATTGATATAAACATGGTAAGCTTGAAAGGCTCAAAAGGTCCAAAGATCGCCTAAATCATTTCCAAGTCTAGTTTATAACTATAAAATTTCGCCTCAAAGTGCTCTCAACTAGGTTCTAGAGTGTTTCAAGATCCTCAAGACAAATCATCGTTAACAAAAATTTTCCAACATATAATTCACTCAATCATGACTCAAAAGTGCTCAAAATGTTCCTCAATTTTGAAATATTAACTTAACCTAAGATACTCACAAACAAGTCAAAAATCTTCAAGACTTAAGTTGAGATGGGGATTAATATCATCATGTAATACCATTGCAAGTCTAATTCATTATTTCTAAATGATGAACTCATTTTCAGGGAATTTTTTTTATTTTTTTTTATGTGCCCAAAAACGACCTAATCTCATTATAGACTAGTCATGCAAGGAAGTAACAAAAGATAGCAGAAACCAGTAAACACCCCCCCAAACTTAGTACATGCATTGCCCTCAATGTATATAAACAATAAGTGCAAAAGCAAAACACATACCTCGACGACGATCGTCAGTGATCGTCGTCCTCATCATGCTCCGGAGGTGGTACTCCGTCTCAGTGATCCATTTGTGCTTGCTCCTTTGGGTTTTTCACCGTATCAGTAGGTAGTGTCCGTTGAGCTCGTCCATGAATTATAGCTGCTAGTTGCCCCACTTGAAACTCCAAGTTTTTTACAGATGCATCCTGATTTTGCATCCTTGTTTCAGTCGATGAAATTAACTTGGTCAAGAGCTCCTCCATACTCGGCTTAGGCACATTCCCCGGTTGTTGTTGTGGGTTCAACACGTTGTTTTGGTTGGACCATTGCAAGTTCGGATGATTTCTCCATCCTGGGTTGTAAGTATTGGAGTATGGGTTATTGGGCTGCATGTTTCCTACATAATGAACGGACTCATTAGACTGTATGAATGGATTACCTGCTTGGCACTCAGTGCTTGGATGATTGCTTCCACATAATTCGCAAGTGATAACTTGAGCTTGCATTGCTGTCATGCTCATGCTATCTATCTTTTTGTTCAGCGCTTCCAACTGTGCCGAAAGAGCAGTGATGTCATCAATTTGGTGAACTCCAGCTGGTTTCTTTGGCACATTCCTCTCCGATTGCCATTGATAGCTGTTAGAAGCCATCTCTTCTAAGAGTTCATATGCTGCTTCCGGTGTTTTGCCGCATAATGGATCCTCCTGAGGCTGCATCAATCATAGAACGGTTAGATGAATATAAACCGTTATAAAAAGTCTGTACCTGGAGCCAAATAGGAAGACCATGGTGTGGGCATCTCCTAAGAAAATCCTTGAAACGATCCCACGCCTCATATAATGTTTCAGGGTCATATTGCCCGAATGTGGTGATATCGTTCCTCATCTTTGCCGTTTTGGAAGGGGGAAAGTATTTGGACAAGAATGCTTGTGTCATCCCCTCCCAAGTGGTGATAGATCCTGCAGGTAAAGAATTCAACCAAGCTTTAGCTTTATCTTTTAATGAGAAAGGAAATAACCTTAACCTGATGGCGTCGTCAGAAACGCCGGTATGTTTGAAAGTGTCACAAATCTCCAAGAAGTTGGGATGTGAGCGTTCGGATCATCAGTGGCTACTCCTCCAAACATCACTGAATGCTGGATCATCTGTATTATAGCCGACTTTATTTCAAAATTGTTGGCTTGAATGGTTGGCCTTGTAATGCTTGACAATGATCCATGAAAAGCTGGTTGAGCATAATCCATCATCGATCTTGGATTCAGTACTTCATTGTTAGTGCCCCCTTCCTGAGACACGTAATCTCGATTTCTGGGTCAAACGGCTCAAGTGCGGGGTTGCTACTCCTTAGCATGCACCAATAAGATGACTACCTATAAAAATAAACCAAAAGGAGAAAAACGAATGTAGTAAACCCAACGGTCAACAGTGACAAACAAAACAAAAACAAAAAATTAATGGCTAAATTACAATTAACTAATCTCGTATGATATTATACAAATTAGTCCCCGACAACGGCGCCAAAAACTTGATCGCTTTTTATTTTAAACAATTATTTCTCAGTGTAGCGATTCTACCGCAAGTGCACGGTGGCAAGTTTTAGTATAGTGATATAAAAGAAAAGATGTCGAACCCACAGGGACTAACTTATAAGTACCAAATAAAATAAAATTATATTTAGCCTACGAAAAAGATGATTAATTAACTAATTAAACTACAGACTTAATAAAACTCAAAAATAAAACTACTCCTTGAAGATGCGAAGGAATTCCGCTCGAGAAATCTATCAAGATGTCCGTTCAATTGTGTTATCGAAAATGATTGGTTTGTTAAAACAATTACTAATCAATCAATTCTTAAGGTGGCGGATTTCCGAATATAATCAATACACTCTCTCGAGCTATATTGAAACTAGTAATAAATTGACACAAGTAACTCTCGTTCACTTAAACCAATTTAATACCGAATAAATCTCTATGAAAACTGTTGATATTTAAATTTTTCAATTTAAAGTGACCATGTATGCAATTTAATCTCTCGATCTAAATCTTAAACATACAACATGAATTATTTTAGCGTATTATAATTTCATCTCTCGACTTCAATTATATTCACAAATTCAATCAAAGGTAGCTAGGCTTTGATAGCATTAAGCATATAATTCATGAAAAAAAGGATTAATTCACTCAAACACAACCAAATCAAAGATCCAAACACAATATTCCTTAAACTTGATAAAATAAACTTAATTAAATTCAAATCAAATTAACAAGATGTTTAATCGTCTCTCGACCTCAAACACATCAAATAAATCTGAAAATCAAAGTAATTAGAGTTTAGAAATACGATAAACGTAGGAGTGACTCCGTGCGTCGAACGATCTTTCTTCTCTCGCTTCCTTCCTTGCACCTCAAAGGATTTCTTCAACTTTGTTCTTCGGAGATGAAAGGCGGCTAAAGAAATTCAATTTAGGTCTGATAATACTCTGAATAATCGATGCAAATTTCGTGCCCTCTTTCCTAATTTATAGAGGAGGATGTGTATGGAAGAATTTCCAAAAATCAAACCAAATCAAGACTTTATTTTTCTGAAAATTCTGCGTCTCGATCGATCGGTGCATAAGTTTCGATCGATCGAGCGTCTTCAACTTCCGTTCCTTAATTCCTCTGCCTTGCTCGATCGATCGAGGTGAAGCTTCCGATCGATCGAGCTTCTTCACTTTTTCTTGCCCAATTCTCTGCCAGTGTCGATCGATCGAGAAGGTGTGACCGATCGATCGAGCTAAGCTTTTCTTTGTTGGCCAAAACTTCTGCCTCCTTCGATCGATCGCCTTCCTGTTCCGGTTGATCGAGCATGCCAGAATTCAGATTCTTCATTTCTTGGCTTGATTTGATCTGTTTCTTCATTCTAGCTCAATTCTTCCACATTCCACCTAGATTCCTGAATCAATCAAATAAATACCAAAAAGCATAACATCTTCACAAAATCTACACGAAAATATATACAAATCAAAGCCCAAATACACGTAATAATCAACCCTATCACTGGACCATTGCAGATTTGGATGATTCCTCCATCCTGGGTTGTAAGTGTTTGAGTACGGGTTATCGGGCTGCCTGATTCCTACATAATTAGCAGATTCATTAGACTGAGTACATGGATTACCTGCCTGGCATTCGATGCTTGGATGATTGCTTCCACATAAATCACAAGTGATAGCTTGAGCTTGCATCGCTGTCATGCTCATGCTATCAATCTTTTTGCTCAAAGCTTCTATCTAAGCCGACATTGCAGTGATTTCGTCAATTTGATGAACTCCATTTGGTTTCTTTGGCACATTCCTCTCTGATTGCCATTGATAGCTACTATAAGCCATCTCTTCCAATACTTCATAAGCTGCTTCCGGTGTTTTTCGCATGATGGATCCCCCTGAGGCTGCATCAATCATAGAACTGTTAGCTGAAAATAAACCGTTATAAAAGGTTTGCACCTGGAGCCAAATAGGAAGACCATGCTGTGGCCATCTCCTAAGCAAGTCCTTGAAACATTCCCACGCCTCATATAAAGTTTCAGGGTCATATTGCCCAAAAGTGGTGATATCGTTTCGCATCTTCGCAGTTTTGGAAGGGGGGGATATTTAGACGGGAAAGCTTGAGTCATCCCCTCCCAAGTGGTAATGGATCCTGCAGGTAAAGAATTTAACCACGCTTTAGCTTTATCTTTTAATTAAAAGGGAAATAACCGTAACCTGATAGCATCGTCAGAAACGCCATTGTGTTTAAATGTGTCACAAATCTCCAAGAAGTTTGAGATGTGAGCATTTGGGTCATCAGTGGCTGCTCCCCCAAACATTACTGAATGCTGGATCATCTGAATTATTGCAGGCTTTATCTCAAAATTGTTAGCTTGAATACTTGGCCTCGTTATGCTTGACAGTGATCCATGGAAAGCTGGTTGTGCAAAGTCCATCATTGATCTTGGATTTGGTGCTTCATTATTCTCACCCCCTACTTGATTGTTATCCGCCATCGTTCAAGCTTCCCGTATTCTCCTAAGAAAAGTTCGCTCAATTTATGGGTCAAAAGGCTCGAGTATGGGATGTCTACTCCTTAGCATGCACCAATAAGATGTCTACATGTACAAATCAACCCAAAAGGAGAAAAACAAATAAAGTAAACCAAATAGTCAAAAACGACAAACGAACAAAACAAAAAAAAATTTGGTTAAATTACAATTAACTAATCTCGTATGCTATTATACAAATTAGTCCCCGGCAACGGCGCCAAAAACTTGATCGCTTTTATTTTAAACAATTAATTCCAGTGTAGCGATTTTATACCGCAAGTGCACATTGTCAAGTTTCAGTATAGTGATTTAAAAATAGGGATGGCGTACCCACAGGGACTAACGTATAAGTATCAAATAAAATTAGAAAAATTATATTTAGCCTACGAAATAGATGAATAATTAACTAATCAAAATGAAAACTTAAAAACTGAAAATTAAATAAACTCCTTTGAAGATGCGAAGGAATTCCACTCGAGAAATTTATCAAGATGTCGGTTCACTTGTGTTATCGTCAATGATTCGTTTCGTAAAAGCAATTACTATCCAATTAATTCTGAAGGTGACGGATTCCATTAAAATAATCAATACACTTTCTCAAGCTATATTGAAACTAATATTAAATTGAAACAAGTAACTTTCGTTCACTTAATCACCAATTTAATATTGCATAAATCTCTATGAAAACCGTTACAATCCAAAGTTATCACATATATGATTTAATCTCTCGATCTAAATCGTTAACATACAACATGATTTATTATATCGTATTATAATTCAATCTCTCGGTCTAAATTATAATTATCACAATTCAATCAAAGTTAGCAAGGATTGGATAGCATTAAAACTATAAATCATGCACAAAAGAATTAATCCACTCAATAAACATTCAAATCATCAACTCAAACACAAGCTTCCCTAATCTTGATAAAATAAACTTAGTTCATATTCAAATCAAAATAGCAAGATGAATAATTGTTTCTCAACCAAATAAACATCAAGAAATTCGAAAATCAAAACAAATGAAGTTTAGAAGTACGATAATGAAGGAGTTGAATCCGTGCGTTGCAACGTTGCTTCTTCTCTTCCTTCCTTCCTTGCACTTCAAAAGATTTTTCTCTTAAATTGTATGGATGTTGGAGGATGATAAGAGACTGCTCTGTGGTGTATGATATGATGTTCAACTCTCCAAATTCGTGCCCTAGGTCAGATATTTATAGAAGAGGAGGTGGATGGAAGTGTTCCCAATGGACCAAACTCAATCATGCAATTTTTCTTCAGAAAACTCTGTCGCTCGATCGATCGAGAAAATATCTCGATCGATCGAGCACTTTAATTTCTCGTCCATGACTTTTTCTGCCACGCTTGATCGATCGAGCACTTTAATTTCTCGTCCATGACTTTTTCTGCCACGCTCGATTGATCGATCATCAACTGCCGATCGATAGAGCACTCTTCATTCTCGCTTATGATTTCCCTGCCATGCTCGATCGATCGAGATCAACTACCGATCGATCGATCATCACTTCTTCTCGTTGGCCAAATTCTCTTCCTCGGTCAATCGATCGAGCTCAACAGCCGATCGATCGAGTATGTCAGTTTCCCAAAATCTTCATTTCTAGCCTCAATTTGGTCCGTTTTCGTCTTTCTAGCTTACTTCTTCCACTTCTCACCTAGATTCCTGAAACTAAACAAATAAATACCAAAAAGTGTAACATCATCCTGGAATCATCACGAAAATCAGTACATATTATTGCAAAATAAACGTAATATTCACCCTTATCAACAGTTTTCCAGTGACCTTCACCAGGATCTATCTGATGTCTACTCATTACTCTAAGAACATACATCAGGCCAAGTACATAACATAACATACATTATGCTATTAAAAAATCGAAACATAATGTACCAATGCCATCTTTTCTCTCTCCTCATCAATCTAATGCACATTGACCTCGAGAGATGAACACTATGACAAATTGGGAGGTTATCTGTTTTCGACTATTCCATGCCAAACCCTTTAGCACAGTTTTTATGTACGTAGATTGAGAGAGCTCAAGCATCCTCATAGATCCATCCCTATAGATCTTTATGCCAAGCATATGAGATGCTTCTCTCAAATCTTACATGGAGAAATTAGTAGATATTGATGCTTTAATTGATTAATCCAATACCATTCACAATGAGCATGATATAATCGACTTAAAGCATCACAAATGTAACTGTGCTCCCACTAACTCTTTTTCACACACATGCCACTTCCGGAATTTTAACAAAACCAAACACTTTGATGATGTTATCAAAATGGAAGTTCAAACTTTAGGATGCCTTCTTAGGCCCATAAATGGACAGAATGGACCTTGGAGTTTGCAAACCTTTTGCTCACTCCAAATGGTTGTGAAGTCCTCTGGATGCCTTGTATAAAAGTCTTCACATCCATCTGTTATATCTCATAGTCAATATGAAGATATTCCTAATAAAACTCGAATAGACTTTAGCATCATAACCAATGGAAATTTTTTCACAGACAACTATTTGCCTACGAGAATAATCGTTTCCCACCAGTCAAGCTTTGAAGTTCACACCTTCTCATCCACTCCAAGCCTTCGCTTGTAGATCCATTTGCAGCCAATAAGAACAATTCCCAAAGAGGATCTACTAATACCCATACCTTATTAGAGTACATGGAGTCTATTTCAAATCTTATAGCATCTCGTTAATATCCCGAAACAATGTCCAACATCGTTTCCTTGAAAAGTCCTAGGATCACATCCATGGTCAAAATCATGTTGACTACTTTCTAGGAGTAAATTCAATTTATCAGGAGTTCTTGAAACACTTTCAGATCTCCTTGGTATGTGTAGTTTAAAGGTTATGATTGACTCAATTAATTTCACCATTTTCACTTTTCTAGTGGTTTGTGATTCTTGAACCCTTTCAAGTTATATTATATTGTCATTCCTTTGCGAAACAAACACTTTGTCTCCAATTTATAATATAAATTTTCACAAAATAACATAAGATGGGTCCAACTCATCTCCTACTGGCTGCTTCACATAAGCAGAACAATATCAAATCTGTATTTCGATTTTCTTTCAGTCCATATCGTATATGGAGTTTTCGTCAATGTATTGGTATGAATTATGTTCAACAAATATGTAACTTTAGAGAGTTACTCAGAGAATCACATTCTCTTTAAGATAACTCAACACCCTCTTGCACTAACATTTAGTGCTCCACATATGTCCATATGAATCAATTCAATGGACATTCAGCACATGCTAAAGCTATGTGGGATTTAAGTTATCATTCGTTTTATATTCTTTGAACATAATCATACTAATCGTTCATAAGTTCACCAGATTCAATAAAACATGCATTCTTAAAAATACTGCAAATCACATTCGTAACTTTAAAAGAATATCATTCTCTATCAAAATAGGAACAATGTTCATGATTAAATCTAGAACAAATAAATAATTGCTCAAACCAGTTCCTAACCAGTTTAAGATTTTATATTAAATAAATGTTTCAAACAGCCTTTGCAACAACTCTTGCTACAATGCTTAGCCTCAGGTAGGTTTCACCTTCCTAGGGCTCTCTACTTCTTCTCAACATCCACAACTCTTTGCAGAGATGTGAGCACAATTGATATCATATACCAAAGAAGTAGAAACAATAGAAACATTAATTTTTTTCAAGGAATACACCATTTCCAGAACGCTTCTGGTCTAGATATTCTTTGCAGTTTTACGACAGTGACGAGCAGTGAAAACATAGATGTCTCTCGCTACTATATCCATTTTTGTCTTTTGAGGTTGAGAACCATTCACTTTCCTCTTCTTTATCCTTGAACTCTTCCTACCCATTGGTAGAAGATTCAACAAGAAGAACACGCTTTTCCTTTTGAATCAGTGTCTCATGAGTTTGCAACATTTTGACTATAAGATCAAATCTACAGTTAGCAAATGAGGTATTGTCACATTCTGATTTTCCAATTTCTCAACAAGAGATATTTTTCTTACACCATGCTCATAGACCGAAGCCCCATCTTGCATGTGAAATGAAAAAATCTCTTTTAAATTTGCGAGTCTCAGTAATCGTGTCCGTTCACCAAACAACATTTGTAGGTATTGGAAAATATCAGCAATGTGAGCGAGTTTCTCATATCTGTGTTGAAGCTCATTGGTGACATTGATGCTATCATATATCACCTAGCCGAGAGATCATCATCCCACCACTTCTCAAGTGTGGCGATCTGTGAGACCTCGTTATCACATCAAGATATTAAGGTGCAATTTAGAGAACTAAACATACATGTGATTATATCAGAGTAATGTGCCGTGTTGATTAACCTGAGCTTTAGAGATTACAGTACCAAAATGTTCCAAAAGGAAAGACATACTTCCTACAAAGGTACTACATCATAGTCTTACTCTACTCAGAAGAAGCTATACAAAAACTCTAACATGCTAATCCTGTAGCACTCCTTACAGCTCAGCATATCAACCCCGGCCCTGGTTCTCGTCAACAAAAGCACCTACAAAGACAACCCCCAACACATGAGCATAACACAATTCATATTTAACATAATATGAAAGTAAGGCATAAATGCAAATCTTAAACACAAGCCCTTCCTGTATTTCCAGCATTTATATCGCCCATTGGTTGTCCCTGTACCATAATTCATAATAGAAACACATTATATGAATGTATGGATATGCAATGTCATGACATTCCTTTTCCCTTAAATCCTTATTTCATCCTGAGTCCTTATCATTAGTACATTTTAAGGCTTCTTGCTACTCCATGTAAGCGGAATTCTTCATCGCTTCCAATGGACTTTAGCGTTGCTACTCCATGTAAGCGGAATTCTTCATCGCTTCCAGTGGACTTTAGCGTAAGCCATTAAAATCCTTACTAAGATAACTTTGACTCGTGAAATACACCTCTTATATTTCACAACATACATATGCAAAAACAATGCATAAAAACATGTATCATAACCATAATGCACCACGTTGCATTCATCATGTGTCATAAAGACAAACATAAATTACATGTTACCGTTGGGATGCCCGTACGTCGCTTACGTACCTTTCAAAAATGTGGTGTGTTGCAGGACTCTATCCCCTGCGTTGTGTAGCTACCTGTGAAGGCTCTACACCAGTGTATAACAA
Source organism: Haberlea rhodopensis (assembly GCA_907163345.1). Classification (NCBI taxonomy): domain Eukaryota; kingdom Viridiplantae; phylum Streptophyta; class Magnoliopsida; order Lamiales; family Gesneriaceae; genus Haberlea; species Haberlea rhodopensis. The sequence continues at coordinate 435,743 of CAJQUN010000380.1, read as the reverse complement.
TATTAGATGTCTCATTACAATCCAATATCAAAACTTTAACAAAATATAACAAATTACATTTTTCAACATTCTGGGTCTCTCGATCGATCGGCCCCTCTTCCCGATCGATCGAGAAGACGCCAAAAATCAAAACCAAGATTCTGCCTCGCTCGATCGATCGGGATGAAATGTCGATCGATCGAGACGCTCTGTTCGAGAAATACCAGTCCAGAATTCTCGAACACCTGAAATCACATCCTTAAATCTAACATGTAAAACATACAACATGCCAAAACCAACATGCTAGCAGTTACAACACACTCCCCTGAGTGTATTCATACCAAAATTACACCCCAAACATAAGCCCTCATGCTTAAACGTCGACCACTTATTCAAGCACCGGATCAACTTTTTCTGGAAACAGGGCACATTTTCATTTCCAGAATTCTTGAGCACCTCTTTACATGCTATTAAAACTAACACATATAACATAAACCGTGCTCAACTAAACATGCCATGGGTTTCACAAAACTACCAAGCATATTTTTACATCAAAGTTTCTCCAAAATATAAGCTTATCATGCATGATAACACCTCCTCAAAAACACTCCCAACCCACGTTTTCCAGAAAAACAGAGGAAATCTCTACCCAGATTTTTGAGCACTACGTTTCACAAGCTTAAATCTTCCACATAAAACATGCATCATGCTTAAGGAAAATTACAGAGAGACTCATAAAAACACCATGTAAGCATTTAAATCACAGGTTTCAAGAAACATATGCTAACATGCCGTTTTTCACCATGCTCAAAAGTAGAACCAAACCAGTTTTCCAGAAAGAAACAGGGTAGGTTTCTCACCCTACTTTGCCCCGATTTTTGAAGGATTTCCAGGCGATGGAAATGGAAGGGCTCCTCCTAAAATTGCTTAGCAGCTGCTGGATGGTATTTTGGAAGAGGAGGTTCGAAATTTGGAGTGCTGGAAAGGTGTTAAATTATTGAGCCAAGTGGAAGCATGGCCAGCTCATGCTGAGTCAAAGTATGGGTTGGGGGGGGTGGTTAAGTGTTGGGTGGTTTGATGTGTTATGTTTTGGTCCCGAATTAGCACGATGTATTTAAAATATCCCCACATGATATTTATAGTATTTTCTCAACAAAATACTTCAATTACCCTTTTGCATGCTTTACCAAAACAAACAATACACACCCCAAAAACCCAATACATGTTACATGCACCCTGAAGTAAATCTCCCCAATAAAATTTATCCAATCCCATGAATTAACACCTTAACATCACAATATAACTTAAATGATTAAAATCACATAATCATTTCGGGGATATCACAATACTCCCCTACTTATAGGATTTCGTCCCGAAATCAAACATGCTGCTAACCAGAAATAAAACAGTATATAAACGCATACCAGAAAATAACTCTGGATAGTGCTGCACCATGTGTCGCTCTGTCTCCCACGTGGCCTCCTCGACACCCCTACGATCCCACTGTACCTTGATCATAGGAATAACCTTGTTACGAAGTCTGCGGTCTGCTCTATCCAAAATCCTGATAGGCCGCTCCACATAAGAAACATCGGACTCAATCTGCACCTCTGAAGGCTGCAACACATGTGAGGGATCTGGCTCATACTTCCTCAGCATAGACACATGAAAAACGTCGTGTATGCCAGACAGAGAGGGCGGTAAAGCCAACCGGTACGCCAGAGTACCAATACGCTGTAAGATCTCATACGGCCCTACGTACCTCGGGGATAACTTCCCTCGCATCCCAAACCGTACTACTCCTCTGAAGGGTGAGATCTTTAGAAACACTCTGTCGCCTAACTGAAACTCCAACGGTCTACGCCGCTGATTGGCATATGCTGCCTGTCTATCCTGAGCTGCCTTCATCTTTGTTCTGATAACCTTAACTTTCTCTTCCATTTCCTGAACCAACTCAGGTCCTCCAACCGACTTACGGTCCATGTCATCCCAACACAAGGGTGACCTACAACGCCTACCATAGAGGGCCTCGAAAGGAGCCATCTGAATACTTGCCTGGTAGCTGTTGTTGTAAGAAAATTCCACCAAGGCTATCGAGTCCCGCCATGAAGTGTCGAACTCCAGCACACAAGCCCTCAACATATCTTTGAGCGTCTGTATCGTACGCTCGGTCTGTCCGTCCGTCTGGGGATGATAGGCTGTGCTCAACCTCAACTCTATACCTAGAGCTGTCTGCAGACCCTCCCAAAAGTGAGATGTAAACCGCGGATCTCGATCTGACACAATCGAAACAGGGATCCCGTGCAGTCTCACCACATCTCTGACATATAACTGCGCCATTCTTAAGTGCGTGAAGGTCATACAGTAGGGAATGAAATGAGCACTCTTAGTCAATCTGTCCACGACTACCCAGATGGCATCAAAACCCGAAACAGTCTTCGGCAAGTGGGTCACGAAATCCATAGATACGTGCTGCCACTTCCACTCGGGTACCTCTAAACTTCTTAGTTCACCTCCAGGCCTTTGTCTCTCAGCTTTCACTTGCTGACAAATCAAACAACGCTTGACAAAAGAGGTGACATCCTGTTTCATACGCCTCCACCAGAACTGGCTGCGCAGATCCTTATACATCTTCTTCCCACCTGGATGGATACTCATCCTGCTGCAATGAGCTCACTGTAATATACCTTGGTGCAACTCGGGTGTATCTGGAACCACCCATCTGTCGCCGAGCCTCAGAGAGCCGTCCTCAGCCACTCTGAATCTCGATGGCTGACTTGAATGAACCACTAACATCCATCTTTGAACCTCTGCATCGGTCCCCTGAGCCTTCCTGATGTGATCAAATATGACAGGCTCAGCTAGCAAGGTCAAAACCTGTACTGGTGAAGAAGATACATCATAATCGAATCCCAAATGGCAGTAGGAGCCAAACATAGCTGATAGAGACATAGTATCCTCTGCTGTGCTCCTCACCTTCCGACTCAAAGCGTCGGCTGTCAAATTTGCTTTTCCCGGGTGGTATTCGATTTCACAATCGTAGTCCTTCAGCAGGTCCATCCATCTCCTCTGCCTCATGTTCAGCTCAGCCTGTGTAAACAAGAATTTCAGGCTCTTGTGATCAGTGAAGATGGTAAATGAGGTACCGTATAAGTAGTGTCGCCATATCTTCAAGGCGAACACTATAGCTGCCAACTCCAGATCATGGACTGGATACCTCGTCTCATGTGGCTTCAACTGTCTCGAAGCGTAAGCCACTACATGTCTGTCCTGCATCAGTACGCACCCTAATCCCTGTAGAGATGCATCGGTATAAAGAACAAATCCTTTGTTCTCCTTGGGTATCACTAGAACTGGCGCAGTAGTCAGTCTGTGCTTTAATTCCCGGAAGCTCTGCTCACAAGCCTCTGACCAACAAAATGGAACTCCCTTCTGAGTCAGCTGGGTAAGTGGCTTGGCGATCTTTGAGAAACCCTCGACGAAACGTCGATAATAGCCAGCCAGACCAAGAAAACTTCGAATCTCACTGACTGAAGTAGGGGTAGACCAATCCATAACTGCCTCTATCTTCCTCGGGTCTACTGATATCCCCTCTCGTGATATGATATGGCCCAAAAATGCAACACTGTTCAGCCAAAACTCACACTTGCTGAGTTTGGCGTACAACTGGTGATCTCTGAGGATCTGGAGTACTATCCTCAGATGATCGGCATGATCCTCCTCATTCCTCGAATAGACCAGGATGTCATCAATAAACACGATCACAAACTGATCGAGGTACTCCTGAAATACTCTGTTCATCAGGCTCATAAAGACTGCAGGTGCATTTGTCACACCGAACGGCATCACCAAGAACTCATAGTGTCCATACCGAGTTCTAAAAGCCGTCTTTTGGACATCACCAGCTCTAACCCGTACCTGGTGATAGCCTGACCTCAAATCTATCTTGGAGTACACCTCCGTACCCTGAAGCTGGTCGAACAGATCATCAATCCTCGGAAGCGGATATCTGTTCTTCACTGTAGCCTTGTTCAGTTGCCTGTAGTCAATGCACAGACGCATTGATCCATCCTTCTTTTTCACGAACAAAACTGGCGCACCCCAAGGCGATACACTAGGACGGATGTATCCCTTGTCGAGGAGCTCCTGTAACTGTACCTTCAGCTCCCTCAGCTCTGCCGGTGCCATCCTGTATGGGGCACGAGAAATGGCTGATGTCCCTGGCAGCAGCTCAATAGCAAACTCCACATCCCTGACAGGCGGAAATCCCGGAATCTCATCTGGAAACACATCACTGAACTCTGCCACAACTGGAATGTCCTCGGCTCTCACTTCCTTCTCCTCTGAAGCATCCATAGCATAAATAAGGTACCCAGTATGGCCACGTTCCAATAACCGCGACATCTTAACCGCCGAGATTACTGGTATCTTTGGACGAGAACCGTCCCCATAAAAAGTCCACTGGAACCCCTGATCAGACAGAAAGCGAACCATCCTCTTTTGGCAATCTACCATAGCTCGGTATCTGCTCAACACATCAATGCCGATAATGCAGTCAAAGTCTGCCATCTCTAACTGAATCAAATTGGCCCTCAGATCATTGCCCTCAAAATAAATGAGGCAATCAGATAACTGTCGATCCGCAATCACATGCTTCCCCGTGGGTGTCGAGACCATGAGAGGCGTGGGTAACAGAGACGAGCACAAATGGTGTCCTTCCACAAAGGCAGTAGATACAAAGGAATGGGAAGCACCTGTATCTATCAATATAAGTGCAGGGTACGTAAGTAAATGACACGTACCAGCAATGACCTCCTCTGGGGCTGCCTCGGCCTGCTCCCTGGTCAGTGCATACACCTGTCCCTGCGGCGGTCCTGTCGTCTGACCTCCCAGGGGTCGTGGTGCAAACTGCTGCCTCTGTGGTGCCCTCCCAGCATCAAACCTTGGCCTATTCGGCCCTGAATCCATCTGAACTGCCCGATTGGGGCAACCCCGAGCTATGTGGCCCATCTTGCCACAGATATAGCAACCTCGACAGTCACGTAACAAATGCCATCCTCCACAGTTGGTACACCTGGTTACCTCTGTCCTGCTTTCCTGTGTGTGCCCCCGGGTGTTCTGCTTCTGTCCATGAGACTTCTTCCCACTAAACCTGGAAGATGATGAGGCCCCACGAGCCTTAAACTGATCCCCTCGTGGCCTCAGACTATCAGTAGTAGGCCTCTGTGATGGTACAAAAGGGGGTACAACATCCTTGTATGCGCCTACGGCAATCTCTGCTAACTCTGCCCGTGTCAGGGCGTCGTCAAACGAGCTGGGGTTGTTAGAGATAACCCTATCGAATAGCTCCGGCCTCAGACCTTTCAGAAAGTTCCTCATCTTGGCATGGCTGTTGACAGCAATATGAGGTACATACCTCAGCAGTGAGGAATACTGCATAGCGTAGTCTGCTACGGACATGCTACCCTGCTTCAAACTGTTGAACTCATCCTCCTTCAATTGTCTGGCAGCTGCAGAGAAATACCGGTTAAGGAACCGGGTCCGGAATACAGTCCAGTCAACTGCCATACCTAGAGCTCTCAGCTCCATCACGGTGGTCTTCCACCACATAGCAGGCTTCTTAGCCAGCTGAAACTCTGCTAACCTCAGCCATGCCGTGAGTGCACAAGGTGCAGTCACAAGTATCTGCTCTATACGTTCCAACCACTCCTCAGCTACTTCACCAGACTCAGTCCCCTCAAACATGGGCGGATGGAAACTCAGAAACTGCTTCAAACTGAGCTCCCCTGGCAGTAATATCTGTACACTGGGCTCCACGCCCACAGCAGGTGGTGGTAAAGGGTTCGGCTGAGCAATACTTGCATTTCTACTGTCCACATCTCCTACCTCTTCATTGAGGTTCGCCATGCTGCAACACAATAGTTAACAACAATACCAAAAGCAGTTCATAATATAAGCCGTTAGATAACAAGAGTAAAATATTCAAAGCATGTTAGTATGTCACGTATACAACCATATGCATCACATGCATAAGCATGCCTAAATGAATATCTAGCCAACTTGTCTCTAAGGCTACCCTTCACTCTTCCCTGGTTATCTAACCACTGCTCTGATACCACTAAATGTGAGACCCCGTTATCACATCAAGATATTAAGGTGCAATTTAGAGAACTAAACATACATGTGATTATATCAGAGTAATGTGCCGTGTTGATTAACCTGAGCTTTAGAGATTACAGTACCAAAATGTTCCAAAAGGAAAGACATACTTCCTACAAAGGTACTACATCATAGTCTTACTCTACTCAGAAGAAGCTATACAAAAACTCTAACATGCTAATCCTGTAGCACTCCTTACAGCTCAGCATATCAACCCCGGCCCTGGTTCTCGTCAACAAAAGCACCTACAAAGACAACCCCCAACACATGAGCATAACACAATTCATATTTAACATAATATGAAAGTAAGGCATAAATGCAAATCTTAAACACAAGCCCTTCCTGTATTTCCAGCATTTATATCGCCCATTGGTTGTCCCTGTACCATAATTCATAATAGAAACACATTATATGAATGTATGGATATGCAATGTCATGACATTCCTTTTCCCTTAAATCCTTATTTCATCCTGAGTCCTTATCATTAGTACATTTTAATGCTTCTTGCTACTCCATGTAAGCGGAATTCTTCATCGCTTCCAATGGACTTTAGCGTTGCTACTCCATGTAAGCGGAATTCTTCATCGCTTCCAGTGGACTTTAGCGTAAGCCATTAAAATCCTTACTAAGATAACTTTGACTCGTGAAATACACCTCTTATATTTCACAACATACATATGCAAAAACAATGCATAAAAACATGTATCATAACCATAATGCACCACGTTGCATTCATCATGTGTCATAAAGACAAACATAAAGTACATGTTACCGTTGGGATGCCCGTACGTCGCTTACGTACCTTTCAAAAATGTGGTGTGTTGCAGGACTCTATCCCCTGCGTTGTGTAGCTACCTGTGAAGGCTCTACACCAGTGTATAACACAATATTAGATGTCTCATTACAATCCAATATCAAAACTTTAACAAAATATAACAAATTACATTTTTCAACATTCTGGGTCTCTCGATCGATCGGCCCTTCTTCCCGATCGATCGAGAAGACGCCAAAAATCAAAACCAAGATTCTGCCTCGCTCGATCGATTGGGATGAAATGTCGATCGATCGAGACGCTCTGTTCGAGAAATACCAGTCCAGAATTCTCGAACACCTGAAATCACATCCTTAAATCTAACATGTAAAACATACAACATGCCAAAACCAACATGCTAGCAGTTACAACACACTCCCCTGAGTGTATTCATACCAAAATTACACCCCAAACATAAGCCCTCATGCTTAAACGTCGACCACTTATTCAAGCACCGGATCAACTTTTTCTGGAAACAGGGCACATTTTCATTTCCAGAATTCTTGAGCACCTCTTTACATGCTATTAAAACTAACACATATAACATAAACCGTGCTCAACTAAACATGCCATGGGTTTCACAAAACTACCAAGCATATTTTTACATCAAAGTTTCTCCAAAATATAAGCTTATCATGCATGATAACACCTCCTCAAAAACACTCCCAACCCACGTTTTCCAGAAAAACAGAGGAAATCTCTACCCAGATTTTTGAGCACTACGTTTCACAAGCTTAAATCTTCCACATAAAACATGCATCATGCTTAAGGAAAATTACAGAGAGACTCATAAAAACACCATGTAAGCATTTAAATCACAGGTTTCAAGAAACATATGCTAACATGCCGTTTTTCACCATGCTCAAAAGTAGAACCAAACCAGTTTTCCAGAAAGAAACAGGGTAGGTTTCTCACCCTACTTTGCCCCGATTTTTGAAGGATTTCCAGGCGATGGAAATGGAAGGGCTCCTCCTAAAATTGCTTAGCAGCTGCTGGATGGTATTTTGGAAGAGGAGGTTCGAAATTTGGAGTGCTGGAAAGGTGTTAAATTATTGAGCCAAGTGGAAGCATGGCCAGCTCATGCTGAGTCAAAGTATGGGTTGGGGGGGGTGGTTAAGTGTTGGGTGGTTTGATGTGTTATGTTTTGGTCCCGAATTAGCATGATGTATTTAAAATATCCCCACATGATATTTATAGTATTTTCTCAACAAAATACTTCAATTACCCTTTTGCATGCTTTACCAAAACAAACAATACACACCCCAAAACCCAATACATGTTACATGCACCCTGAAGTAAATCTCCCCAATAACATTTATCCAATCCCATGAATTAACACCTTAACATCACAATATAACTTAAATGATTAAAATCACATAATCATTTCGGGGATATCACACGATCTCTTCATGAGATGAACCGGGAGACACTTCAACAGGAGGCTCCCACCAAGGGTATATAGTAACTTTTTAGAAGCAAGGACTATTTTAAAATTAATAGCCAATCAGAATAATGTGGTGGTTAATTTGTTTATATCGAGAATTGATGTAATCGAATTCACGGCAATCATAATACTGAGAATAAATAGAAAATATATGCAAACCGTTTGATTATTAATTAATTCAAAAACTATGGACTTTAGTTATTGAATGCTCCCACTAAATTTTTGAATTCATCACTCTCATGACAAATGAACGGAAAATCATATTTTCTTAGTGGGCTTGGAGTCCAACTAGCTCATGATAGCCTCGGGCGAGGGTCCAGCCGACCTCATGATACTAAAGGTAGCTCACAATTGCATCACGACATAAAAATCTAACCATTGAAAATTTATACTAATCGATATCGATCATTCACATTTTAAATTCCTTTTCCCTTGATGACGTCAATCATAATATTAACTCCATTTCTTGGTGACATCATCGGATAGCGCAACCAATGATGTCAAAATACAATTTAATATTGCTATTTACGTTCCTTCTCCATTTTTCGGCTGGACTTAAGAGTCCACCACCCGTTTACACATCGTCTTGGATTCTTATTTGCTTTTTGACTAGCACAATTATTATTAAAGTTCATTCCCATTGCGCGAATCATAATCCAGGATGGTTAATTGTTCACATCACGTTTGGTTTACTTTGAGAATGGACATTCACTTGCTAGTTCTCTTTTAAAAAAATGACAAGAAATAATCTTCTTGGTCGGGCAATTTCACGTGTAGTATGATTGGACCCAAAACGTTATTTGATGTTATGCATACAAATCAGGTGGCTCTTCTTATGTCACCTGAACATTAATGGCAATAATATCATTATTTTCTAGGTATCCACATCCCTTTGTTTTGACGATTTATCAAGGGAATTGTTACCTGCAATTTTGGTATGGTAGACGTGTATTTCTTCCAAGCACAAAACAATATATAAAACATAAATGAGACCTGATTTTTACGTGGAAAACCCCAAAATATGGGGAAAAACCACGGGACTTAGTCCAGTATAAATTCCACTATAAACAAATGAGTGATTTACATGTTTTCTTTACAAGAATGAGCTAAGAAACAAAAATGGTGGAGGGGGAAGGGAGCACCGCCGAGAAGGCTGCTGGGAGAGAAGAAATAATCTTCTTGGTCGGGCAATTTCACGTGTAGTATGATTGGACCCAAAACGTTATTTGATGTTATGCATACGAATCATGTGGCTCTTCTTATGTCACCTGAACATTAATGGCAATAATGTAGGGACCCTAGTTCCTTACGTGCGGATTAAAGGCGTAAATAAAGCTAACATGCATCTAAAGAATATAAAGTTTGTGTTGATGCCTTGAGCCGTTAAGATTACAGGCCAAAATAAAATTTTCAAAAGGGATTAATTACATTCCCAACCAGTTGAATGTTAATCCTATAGCTTTACACTACTCCTAGAGTAGAGACTATACAAAAGAATTAAGCCTGCTATGCCAAAAGCACTCCTCACTAGCTCACCGCATCAACCCGCCTTAGCCCGTCCGCCCAAAAGTACCTACAGGAACAACCCCAAAACCATGAGCATGGATATAAACCATATTCACAATAACATGATTGTAATTCAAATGCATAATCCGTTAATACGGTTCACTTCATGTATTTAATACATTTAAAAGCTCCCTTGGTTGTCCATGTACCCCAATCATAATCAATAGATTATAATACCAATAATGTATGTCGAGACATGCACTCATTCCATGTATACCAATGGCCATTTCCAGTCTTATTATATCAGTGGCATAATACCATCGCGTTTACATGACAGCGGCATTAATACCCCTCGCTTCGACATATTAGCGGCATAATATCCCTCGCAATAATAATATGACAGCAGCATGATCCTTCGCTTCGACATATTTGCGGCAAATATTCTTCATCGCTATAATATGACAGCGGCAACTATTCTATCATCGCTTCGACATGAAGGCGGCAAGTATTCTTCATCACTGGAATATAATCTCGACTTACAATCACATGCACCAATGCATCCAATATACACATGCAACCATAATGCATATCCAAACCATGTATGCATAACTAAGACCATGTATGCAACTATAATGCATAATCAATTCAATGCGTAATAAATACGTTTTACCGTCCGATGCCCGTACGTCTCACTACGTACCTTAGTCCCAAAATGTGTTGTGTCGTGGACTTTATCTCCTAAGCTGTGTGGCCACCTGGAATGGTTCTACACATGCACACAAACCAATATTAGGAGTCAATAATTGTCCAATATCAAAAATTCCACAAAAATATCCAAAACATAATTTTTCTGTGTGTCGCGATCGATTGCCGTGAGAGCCTGATCGATCGCGATACCTCTCTGCCCGCTGCCAATTTTTTTTTGTCTTCGGCGATCGATCGCCACAATTGGCGCGATCGATCGTCAACCTTACCGATCGATCGCCAGCCACAACAAACGCGCACTGCCCGCACGCGATCGATAGCCAGAAATGGGCGATCGATCGCCGATGTCTGTTCCTCTAAAAATCGCCATTAATGCACCTCAAACCCTTTCCAAACCATACCAACACTTATACCTTCAAACCAACAACATATAAACACTACAACCTTCAAAAATCACCTTAAAACAACCAAAAATCCAACACCCAACCAAAAATTATACCAACCCAAACAAACCCATTTCAAAACAACAAATACCATTTCAAAACCAAACCAAACACCATAAAAACAATAAGGAGGCATCCATACCTCTTGGGGACTCCAAATCCTACCAATAATCTCACAAACAAGACTTTTGCAAGGATTTCCCCTCCACTTTCAAGCCAAAAACGAAAATGGTGAATGCGTTAGGTTTGGGAGAGTGAATTGGGGATTTGGTAAAGTGATGGGTAAGGTGGGGGTAGTGGGGTTAAAGGGTTAATTAAAATTGTACCCCAACAATTAACATGGTGTATAAAATACCCCAACATGATATTTTATAAGCATTTTACCAAAATGTACGAAAATCTCAGTTAAATCCATGCTTTACCATATAATTATCAACAATCAAAATAAAACCATGATAACCCCCAATTCCCAACATGCATAATCATGCACCCTGAAATGCAACCCCGGGTCACGCCTACCATGTGACTAAGCATTTCTCCAAGATAATTAATTCCAACACATAAACATAATTAATGCCCAATTTGCATATAATTATTTCGGGGATATCACAAATAATATCATTATTTTCTAGGTATCCACATCCCTTTGTTGACGATTTATCATGGGTATTGTTACCTGGAATTTTGGTAGGGTAGACATGTATTTCTTCCAAGCACAAACCAATATATAAAACATAAATGAGACCAGATTTTTTACGTGGAAAACCCCAAAATATGGAGGAAAACAACGGGACTTAGTCGAGTATAAATTCCACTATAAACAAATGAGTGATTTACATGTTTTCTTTAATGAGCTAAGAAACAAAAATGGTGGAGGGGGAAGGGAGCACCGCCGAGAAGGCTGCCGGGAGAGAAGAAATAATCTTCTTGGTCGGGCAATTTCACGTGTAGTATGATTGGACCCAAAACGTTATTTGATGTTATGCATACGAATCACGTGGCTCTTCTTATGTCACCTGAACATTAATGGCAATAATATCATTATTTTCTAGGTATCCACATCCCTTAGTTTTGAGGATTTATCAAGGGTATTGTTACCTGGAATTTTGGTAGTGTAGACGTGTATTTCTTCCAAACACAAAACAATATATAAAACATAAATGAGACCAGAATTTTTACGTGGAAAACACCAAAATATGGGGAAAAACCACGGGACTTAGTCCAGTATAAATTTAACTATAAACAAATGAGTGATTTACATGTTTTCTTTACAAGAATGAGCTAAGCAACAAAAATGGTGGATGGGGAAGGGAGCACGCCGAGAAGGCTGCTGGGAGAGAAGAAATAATCTTCTTGGTCGGGCAATTTTACGTGTAGTATGATTGGACCCAAAATGTTATTTGATATTATGCATACGAATCATGTGGCTCTTCTTATGTCACCTGAACATTAATGGCAATAATATCATTATTTTCTAGGTATCAACATCCCATTGTTTTGACGATTTATCAAGGGTATTGTTACATGGAATTTTGGTAGGGTAGACGTGTATTTCTTCCAAGCACAAAACAATATATAAAACATAAATGAGACCAGATTTTTTACGTGGAAAACCCCAAAATATGGGGAAAAATCACGGGACTTAGTCCAGTATAAATTCCACTATAAACAAATGAATAATTTACATGTTTTCTTTACAAGAATGAGCTAAGAAACAAAAATGGTGGATGGGAAAAGGAGCACCGCCGAGAAGGCTGCTGGGAGAGAAGAAATAATCTTCTTGATCGGGCAATTTTACGTGTAGTATGATTGGACCCAAAACGTTATTTGATAATATGCATAAGAATCATGTGGCTCTTCTTATGTCACCTGAACATTAATGGCAATAATATCATTATTTTCTAGGTATCAACATCCCTTTGTTTTGACGATTTATCAAGGGTATTGTTACCTGGAATTTTGGTATGGTAGACGTGTATTTCTTCCAAACACAAAACAATATATAAAACATAAATGAGACCAGATTTTTTACGTGGAAAACCCCAAAATATAGGGAAAAACCACTGGACTTAGTCCAGTATAAATTCCACTATAAACAATGAGTGATTTACATGTTTTCTTTAAAAGAATGAGCTAAGAAACAAAAATGGTGGAGGGGGAAGGGAGCACCGCCGAGAAGGCTGCTGGGAGAGAAGAAATAATCTTCTTGGTCGGGCAATTTCACGTGTAGTATGATTGGACCCAAAACGTTATTTGATGTTATGCATACGAATCATGTGGCTCTTCTTATGTCACCTGAACATTAATGGCAATAATATCATTATTTTCTAGGTATCCACATCCCTTTGTTTTGACGATTTATCGCGGGTACTGTTACCTGGAATTTTGGTAGGTTAGATGTGTATTTCTTCCAAGCACAAAACAATATATAAAACATAAATGAGACCAGAGTTTTTACGTGGAAAACCCCAAAATATGGGGGAAAACGACGGGACTTCGTCCAGTAAAAATTCCACTATAAACAAATGAGTGATTTACATGTTTTCTTTACTAGAATGAGCTAAGAAACAAAAATGGTGGAGGGGGATGGGAGCACCGCCGAGAAGGCTGCTGGGAGAGAAGAAATAATCTTCTTGGTCGGGCAATTTCACGTGTAGTATGATTGGACGCAAAGCGTTATTTGATTGCATACGAATCATGTGGCTCTTCTTATGTCACCTGAACATTAATGGCAATAATATCATTATTTTCTAGGTATCTAAATCCCTTTGTTTTGACGATTTATCAAGGGTATTGTTACCTGGAATTTTGGTATGGTAGACGTGTATTTCTTCCAAACACAAAACAATATATAAAACATAAATGTGACCAGATTTTTTACGTGGAAAACCCCAAAATATGGAGAAAAACCACGGGACTTAGTCCAATATAAATTACACTATAAACAAATGAGTGATTTACATGTTTTCTTTACAAGAATGAGCTAAGAAACAAAAATGGTGGATGGGGAAGGGAGCACCACCGAGAAGGCTGCTGGGAGAGAAGAAATAATCTTCTTGGTCGGGCAATTTCACGTGTAGTATGATTGGACCCAAAACGTTATTTGATGTTATGCATACGAATCATGTGGCTCTTCTTATGTCACCTGGACATTAATGGCAATAATATCATTATTTTCGTGGTATCCACATCCCTTTGTTTTGACGATTTATCGCGGGTACTGTTACCTGTAATTTTGGTATGGTAGACGTGTATTTCTTCCAAGCACAAAACAATATATAAAACATAAATGAGACCAGAGTTTTAACGTGGAAAACCCCAAAATATGGGGAAAAACCACGGGACTTTGTCCAGTATAAATTCCACTATAAACAAATGAGTGATTTACATGTTATCTTTACAAGAATGTACTAAGAAACAAAAATGGTGGAGGGGAAGGGAGCACCGCCGAGAAGGCTGCTGGGAGAGAAGAAATAATCTTCTTGGTCGGGCAAAACTTTATTTGATGTTATGCATACGAATAATGTGGCTCTTCTTATGTCAACTGAACATTAATGGCAATAATATCATTATTTTCTAGGTATCCACATCCCTTTGTTTTGACAATTTATCTAGGGTATTGTGACCTGTAATTTTGGTAGGGTAGACGTGTATTTCTTCCAAACAAAACAATATATAAAACATAAATGAGACCAGATTTTTTACGTGGAAAACCCCAAAATATGGGGAAATGCCACCGGACTTAGTCCAGTATAAATTTCAATATAAACAAATGAGTGATTTACATGTTTTCTTTACAAGAATGAGCTAAGAAACAAAAATGGTGGATGGGGAATGGAACACCGCCGAGAAGGCTGCTGGGAGAGAATAAATAATCTTCTTGGTCGGGCAATTTTACGTGTAGTATGATTGGACCCAAAACGTTATTTGATGTTATGCATACGAATCATGTGGCTCTTCTTATGTCACCTGAACATTAATGGTAATAATATCATTATTTTCTAGGTATCAACATCCCTTTGTTTTTACGATTTATCAAGGGTATTGTTACATGGAATTTTGGTAGGGTAGGCGTGTATTTCTTCCAAAAACAAAACAATATATAAAACATAAATGAGACAAGATTTTTTAAGTGGAAAACCCCAAAAAATGGGGAAAAAACTCGGGACTTAGTCCAGTATAAATTCCACTATAAACAAATGAGTGATTTACATGTTTTCTTTACAGGAATGAGCTAAGAAACAAAAATGGTGGAGGGGAAAGGGAGCACCGCCGAGAAGGCTGCTGGGAGAGAAGAAATAATCTTCTTGGTCTGGCAATTTCACGTGTAGTATGATTGGACCCAAAACGTTATTTGATGTTATGCATACGAATCATGTAGGTCTTCTTATGTCACCTGAACATTAATGGCAATAATATAATTATTTTCTAGGTATCCACATCCCTTTGTTTTGACGATTTATCGAGGGTTCTGTTACCTGGAATTTTGGTAGGGTAGACGTGTATTTCTTCCAAGCACAAAACAATATATAAAACATAAACGAGACCAGATTTTTTACGTGGAAAACCCCAAAATATGGGGAAAAACCACGGGACTTAGTGCAGTATAAATTCCAGTATAAACAAATGAGTGATTTACATGTTTTCTTTACAAGAATGAGCTAAGAAACAAAAATGGTGGAGGGGGAAGGGAGCACCGCCGAGAATGCTGCTGGGAGAGAAGAAATAATCTTCTTGGTCGGGCAATTTCACATGTAGTATGATTGGATGCAAAATGTTATTTGATGTTTTGCATACGAATCATGTGGCTCTTCTTATGTGACCTGAACATTAATGGCAATAATATCATTATTTTCTACGTATCCACATCCATTTGTTTTGACGATTTATCGAGGGTACTGTTACCTGGAATTTTGGTAGGGTAGATTTGTATTTCTTCCAAGCACAAAACAATATATAAAACATAAATGAGACCAGATGTTTTACGTGGAAAACCCTAAAATACGGGAAAAATCCACGGGACTTAGTCCAGTATAAATTCCACTATAAACAAATGAGTGATTTACATGTTTTCTTTACAAGAATGAGCTAAGAAACAAAAATGGTGGAGGGGGACGGGAGCACCGCCGAGAAGGCTGCTGGGAGAGAAGAAATAATCTTCTTGGTCGGGCAATTTCACGTGTAGTATGATTGGACGCAAAACGTTATTTGATGTTATGCATACGAATCATGTGGCTCTTCTTATGTCACCTGAACATTAATGGCAATAATATCATTATTTTCTAGGTATCCACATCCCTTTGTTTTGACGATTTATCAAGGGTATTGGTACATGGAATTTTGGTAGGGTAGACGTGTATTTCTTCCAAACACAAAACAATATATAAAGCATAAATGAGACCAGATTTTTTACATGGAAAACCCTAAAATATGGGGAAAAACCACTGGACTTAGTCCAGTATAAATTCCACTATAAACAAATGAGTGATTTACATATTTTCCTTAAAAGAATGAGCTAAGAAACAAAAATGGTGGAGGGGGAAGGGAGCACCGCCGAGAAGGCTGCTGGGAGAGAAGAAATAATCTTCTTGGTCTGGCAATTTCACGTGTAGTATGATTGGACCCAAAACGTTATTTGATGTTATGCATACGAATCATGTGGCTCTTCTTATGTCACCTGAACATTAATGGCAATAATATCATTATTTTCTAGGTATCCACATCCCTTTGTTTTGACGATTTATCGAGGGTACTGTTACGTGGAATTTTGGTAGGGTAGACGTGTATTTCTTCCAAGCACAAAACAATATATAAAACATAAATGAGACCAGATTTTTTACGTGGAAAACGCCAAAATATGGGGAAAAACCACGGGACTTAGTCCAGTACAAATTCCCTATAAACAAATGAGTGATTTACATGTTTTCTTTACAAGAATGAGCTAAGAAACAAAAATGGTGGAGCGAGCACCGCCGAGAAGGATGCTGGGAGAGAAGAAATAATCTTCTTGGTCGGGCAATTTCACGTGTAGTATGATTGGACCCAAAACGTTATTTGATGTTATGCATACGAATCATGTGGCTCTTCCTATGTCACCTGAACATTAATGGCAATAATATCATTATTTTCTATGTATCCACATCCCTTTGTTTTGACGATTTATCAAGGGTATTGTTACCTGCAATTTTGGTAGGGTAGACGTGCATTTCTTCCAAACACAAAACAATAAATAAAATATAAATGAGACCAGATATTTTACGTAGAAAATCCCAAATTATGGGGAAAAACCACGGGATTTAGTCCAGTATAAATTCCACTATAAACAAATGAGTGATTTACATGTTTTGTTTACAAGAATGAGCTAAGAAACAAAAATGGTGGATGGGGTAAGGGAGCACCACCGAGAAGGCTGCTGGGAGAGAAGAAATAATCTTCTTGGTCGGGCAATTTCACGTGTAGTATGTTGGACCCAAAACGTTATTTGATGTTATGCATACGAATCATGTGGCTCTTCTTATGTCACCTGAACATTAATGGCAATAATATCATTATTTTCTAGGTATCAACATCCCTTTGTTTTGACGATTTATCAAGGGTATTTTTACCTGGAATTTTGGTAGGGTAGACATGTATTTCTTCCAAGCACAAAACAATATATAAAACAAAAATGAGACCAGATTTTTTACGTGAAAAACCCCAAAATATGGGAAAAAACCACGGACTTAGTCCAGTATAAATTCCACTATAAACAAATGAGTGATTTACATGTTTTCTTTACAAGAATGAGCTAAGAAACAAAAATGGTGGAGGGGGAAGGGAGCACCGCCGAGAAGGCTGCTGGGAGAGAAGAAATAATCTTCTTGGTCGGGCAATTTCACGTGAAGTATGATTGGACCGAAAACGTTATTTGATGTTATGCATACGAATCATGTGGCTCTTCTTATGTCACCTGAACATTAATGGCAATATTTTCTAGGTATCCACATCCCTTTGTTTTGAAAATTTATCGTGGGTACTGTTACCTGTAATTTTGGTAGGGTAGATGTGTATTTCTTCCAAGCACAAAACAATATATAAAAAATAAATGAAACCAGATTTTTTACGTGGTGTTAGAACCGAAGAGGGGGGGGGGGGGTGAATGTGGTCCCTTGGGTACTTTAACATTTTAAAATGAATTTGCAAATAGTCGAGTTTGAGCTGCGGAAGACTTCAAGTCAATCGAACAATAAATAATAAGAATTAATAAATAAATGCGTAAAGTAAATAAAGCGATAAACGACACAAATATTTGTTATAGAAGTTCGGCGATGAATCGCCTACGTCTCCTCTTCCCGGGTAGAAAGCGTCCAACCAAGGTTCAACTAGAACAACTTTGATCTTGGCCTTAAGGGCTCCAAGTTAGCCACAACACAATCTCCCCGAGTAACACTCTTCACGAGTCTCTTGGCCTTAAGGGCTCCAATGATAGCCACACACAAACTCTTCCCGAGTCACACACACTCTTCACGAGTCTTCTTGTCCTTAAGGGCTCCAAGGATAGCCACACCCTTGCACCAACTTCACTTGTTGATGTCTTATACATTTTCCAACTTGTGTCGGTGTTGGAGGACCTTACAATAAATCAAATAACACCTTCACGGTGAAATAACATGAAGATTAAAAGCTCTCACACAAGAAATAAATTACAAACTCCAATACAACACAAATGTATGAAGTTTGCAATGCTAGAATGATTTTGATTTAACACAATTTTCTTGTAGTTTATACTCTTGTTTCTTGTCTTCATCTTGAGCCAAACATCCATATTAATAGTGTAGAAGGCTCCCAAGGCTCCTACTAGCCGTTGCTACACATAAGACTTGAATCACTCCAAGATCGCCTCGGACATCGCCTCGGACACGCCATCGCAGCGCACCAACGATCAAAATCTGCACAGATCACCTCAGGCGATGTATAGATCGCCTCAGGCGATTGTCACCAAAAATCAATGTCGTAGCCTTAAATGATCAAAAATTTCCAACACCTCAAACGAACTCTCCATCGCCTCAAACGAACCATGCATCGCCTCAGGCGATCTCTCCATGCGCGCGGTCCTCGGCGTCGCTTCAGTCGATGAGCGTGGCGATGTCTCTCTTGGCTGCCATCGCCTGGGGCGATGATCACCATCGCCTGGGGCGATCCGCCCATTGCCTTGCATATTTGATCTCCTTCAAACAATCCACTTTTCAACCATCTAACACTGTACACTAAGTAGACACATTAGTATAACAAATGCAAGTTTTGTTGATCATCAAAACTCATAAATAATTCGTCTCCCCCTTTTTTATGATCACAAAACTTGATATATTTGTAGATGAAATATGCATGAAATATGAGTAAACAAGACCCCCCCCTTAACAAATGCATAGCACATACCAGTTTTACCAAGTAAAGCATAATACAAAAACTCTCCCCCTCAAAACATGCATGTATTAAGCTTCAAGTTTATCACAAAATTCTCCCATTTTTTGTGATAATCAAATAGCACAATGTTCAAATAAACATAGCAAAATTATATGTTGACACATAGCCATATTTTAACAATTAACACATGTTCCTCATCAAGCATATAATAGCCATAACAAGCATAAGATTAAATCATTGAAAGAAAGACAAACATGCGTTTATGCGTTAAAGCATAAGGCAATTTACAACAATGAATTCTAAACTGTGCAAAGTGTGTATATGTTCCATAGAAATTCAAGCATTCATGCTCAATAAACATTAAATTGCTCAATGCATCATCATAAACAATTGATAAGAGAGCAAAAACATTTACACAATAAAGATGTATGAAATTTTTAGGCCATATTTCTATGATCTAAAATAGAGCATCTAAACAATTAAAGCATACTTAATCACATTTATTTAATTTTCACATTGAATATTTAAATTTAACTCATGGCACATAATTAGATTTTTACCATTATGAGTTAAGCATAAATCATGCATTTAAACAAATATGCAACAAAGTTCATTATCATAATAATATATCATTTAATTCAATCATATTGTGCAATAACCAAATACGAGCATTTAATCAAGTTATATCAATTTTAACAATCCAATACTCAATTTGCAAAATTCAAGCATATAGGCATATAAGAGTGATTATACAAGAGTTCTAATACATGGAGAATATATGGTCACAAAAATATGCACATGCTAAGGGGAAAGGGGCTAATTTAATAAAATATTATCATTTAAAAAAAAAAATTAAAAAACAGGTTTTTTTTTTTTTTTATAAAACTAATGTAAAACGCATTCCGGGAATGCGTTTTTAAAAACGCGTTCCTGGAATGTGTTTTTTTAAAAATGCGTTCCAGGAACACGTTTTTAAATACGCATTAGTGGAACACGTTTTTAAAAAGTGTTTTTATTTTTTAAAATATGCAAGCTTTTAAATTTATTTTCGATGTTAATTTTTTGTTTAAAAGATATATTGGGTCACAGTGGTTACTTATGGCCTAGAAGATAATTATATTATATAGCCTAGAAAATCTTTTTGAGCGACTTCATACATATTTTATTGTTTTCAAAAATTAATTTATCTACTAATATATCTACGAAATTATACACAAAATAATTATTAAAAAACATATTATACATCAATTTCACCAAATAACAATAATATTATCTATGGGTGATCATTCGGTTAATTCGATTACCGACCGAACCAAATTAATCGAAACCGAGAAAACCAATTTCTTTTACAAAATCGAACCGACCGAACTTTTTTAAAATGAAAACCGATAACCAATATTTTTAAAATAATAATAATAATAAAAACCAGTTAAATCGGTTAAGTCGGTTAATCAATATTTTTAAAATCAAAACCGATAACCGATTTTGTAAACAAAATAAAATGATTTGTTTTGTAGAACAATAATAATGTGTAAAGTAACAAAATAAAAATAGAGAAATTTAACTTTGTAAAGTAATAAAATAAAATAAGAAAGGGTCAAGCAATATTCAAACTTGTGCTGCTGGGTTAGGGGTGCAAAGTCCCCACCAGTAGAGCACATGACCGTACTTGAGAAAATTGTTACTAACAAATATATAATAACCTATTTAACCGATATCGGTTTTGATTTTAAAAATATCGGTTAACCGATTTAACTGAATGATCACCCCTAGATAATATTATTGTTATTTGGCGAAATTGATGTATAATTTGTTTTTGAATAATTATTTGGTGTATAATTTGGTAGATATATTAGTAGATAAATTAATATAATATATTAGTAGATAAATTAATATAATTTGGTAGATATATTAGTAGATATATTTGGTGTATGGAGTCGCTCAAAAAGATTTTCTAGGCTATAGAATATAATAATCTCATGTGTAACAACTGTGACCCACTGTAGTTTTTAAACAAAAAATAAACATCGAAACTAAATTTAAAAGGTTGCATATTTAAAAAAAAACGCATTCCAAGAATGTGTTTTTTTAAAAAACCCGCCATAAGTAACTACTGTGACCCATTGTATTTTTTAACCCAAAAAATTAACATTGAAACTAAATTTTAAAGCTTACATATATCTTTTTAAAAAATAAATAAGAGCGCACCACGGTAAAAAACGCATTCCCAGAATGCGTTTTTAAAAACACATACGTGGAATGCGTTTTTAAAAACGTATTCCCGGAGTGCGTTTTTAAAAACGCAGTCTCGGAGTGCGTTTTACCATAGTTTGGTAAAAAAAAATTAACATTATTTTTAAAATTTGTTTAAAAAATGGCAATTTTTTTTATTAACTTAGCCGGAGAAATGCAATTTACTATCAATAAATATTGAGCTTTATTATTTATTGGTCACAATTAATTTGTGCCAATGAAATTTTGTAATTGCTCTATTAAATGCACAATATAATTAGCTCCCCCTAAATATGATATCATAATAATGTACTTAAAATTCAATTTCCCAAAGATCACCTTCAAAGTAATTGAATTTCACCACATAATTATAATATACAATTCAAGGAATATTAACCAAGCAAAAGAGCTAATTATGCTATTATGATGCTCAAAATAATTTACCTTGGATGATAAGAATGAATTCATATCATCGATCATTTACCTCGCGCTTCCTCTATTGTGATGCATTTGATGATTTCCTCCCTTGAGGTGCTAGTTTCTTCATCCTCTATCCCTATGTTGTTCCTACAAAACAAGTTTTTAATTGGAGGTTCTTTGGTACCCATTTATTTTTGGGTCCTTGCGGGTTAGCTTTCATCGGTGCTTTTGGAGTCCATGTCCACCTCTTGTTTGGTTGGTATTGATTTTTAACAAATCTACATTTGTTTCTTATACAACAATAAGTGCAAGTAGGGGAATTATGCTTAGCTTTAGCCAACAAGCTTGAAAGAGTTTTAGATTTGCTTGAAAAGCCTAGTCCGGCTTCATCAACACTATATCGTTGCAAGCCAAGCAATTCTTCCAATTTTAAACTACTTTAACTAAACTTGCAAAATGATTTCTTCAAAGAACTTAATTCAATTTTCAATGAATTATTTTCTTCATCTCTCTTGGCTAACTCAAGTTTGAGCAATTTGTTACTCATCTTGGTTTTGCCAAGAACATCAATAAGCTCATTATATGTTTCTAATAACTCATCAAAAGATGGTACCTCATCCTCGCTTTCCTCTTCCTTGTCATTTGCATCATCTTTGGCCATGAGGCATATATTTGTTTCTTCTTCTTCTTCATCGGAGTCACTATCACTCCATGTGGCCATTAGAGCTTTCTTCTTCCCCTTATCATCATTCTTCTTCCTAGGACATTCATTAGCATAATGACCTTTATATTGACAATTATAACATGTTACCTCTTGTTTGGAATCATGTTTGGTGGCAGCGGAGGTCTTTGGCTTGTTGTATTTGTTGTAGAATTTCTTGAACTTTCTTGTGAACAAGATCATCTCTTCATCATCTTCATCATCGGATTGTTCTTTCCTCCCGACCAAGTCTATCCCCTTTCTTATGGATCTAACTTCCTCCTTTAATCCCTTCCGGGTTGACATTTCAAGCTCATGAGTCCCTAAGGTTCCATGGAGTTCATCAAGATCATATGACTCACTATCTCCTTTGTTGGATTCAATGATAGCCGTCCTCTTGGCATCCCATTTTTTGGTAAAGCTCTAAGGCTCTTCTCCATATTTTCTTTGGAGGATACTTTTCTCCAAGTTGGGCAAAGCTCATTGATGATTTGAGTGAGCCTTCTAAACATTGAGTCAACATTTTCTTCGGACTCCATCTCAAATGTTTCGTACTTGAGTTGTAGAAGATCTATCTTTGTCTCCTTTACTTGATTGGTTCCCTCATGACAAATTTGAAGTTTGTCCCAAATCTCTTTGGCGGTTGAGCACATCGAAATCCCTTTGTACTCCTTCATATCTAAAGCACAATGTAAAATATTAATAGCTTTAGCATTTTGAGAAATTAAAATCATATCCGGCCTTGTAAAGTCGTCCATTTCTTTGGGAACATTCTTCCCCTCAACTTCCTTTAAAGGAATATGTGGACCTTTTACAATAATCTTCCATAGGTCATAATCTATGAATTGAATATATAGAGAAATTCTATTCTTCCAATATCCGTAGTTATCTCCCGCGAAGAGCGGAGGCTGATTGGTCGATTGACCTTGAGCAAACTCATTTGCTAGATTAGCCATAAAAATTTTGGTTTAAAAATAAAAACAAAGTGGCTCTGATACCACTTGTTGGAACCGAAGAGGGGGGGGGGGGGGGGGGGGGTGGTGGTGAATGAGGTTCCTTGACTACTTTAGCGTTTTAAAATGAATTTACAAATAGTCGAGTTTGCGCTGCGGAAGACTTCAAGTCAATCGAACAATAAATAATAAGAAATAATAAAAAATGCGTAAAGTAAATAAAGCGATGAACGACAAAATATTTGTTATAGAAGTTCGGCGATGAGTCACCTACGTCTCCTCTTCCCGGCTAGAAAACGTCCAACCGAGGTTCCACTAGAACAACTTTGAACTTGGCCTTAAGGGCTCCACGTTAGCTACAACACACTCTTCCCGAGTAACTTACTCTTCAGAGTCTTCTTGGACTTAAGGTCTCCAAGGATAGCCTCACACAAACTCTTCTCGAGTCACACACACTCTTCACGAGTCTTCTTGGCCTTAAGGGCTCCGATGATAGCCACGCCCTTGCACCAACTTCACTTGTTGATGTCTTATACAATTTCCAACTTGCTTCGGTGTTGGAGGACTTTACAATAAATCAAATAACACCTTCCTGGTGAAACAACATGAAGAATCAAAAGCTCTCACACAAAAAATAAATTACAAACTCCAATACAACACAAATGTATGAAGTTTGCAATGCTAGAATGATTTTGATTGAACACAACTTTCTTGTAGTTTATACTCTTGTTTCTTGTCTTCATCTTGAGCCAAACATCCATATTTATAGTGTAGAAGGCTCCCAAGGCTCCTACTATCCGTTGCTACACATAAGGCTTGAATCACTCCAAGATCGCCTCGGACATCGCCTCGGGCGATCGCCATCGCCGCGCACCAACGATCGAAATCTGCACAGATCGCCTCAGGTGATGTATAGATCGCCTCAGGCGATCGTCACCAAAAATCAATGTCGTAGCCTTAAATGTTCAAAAATTTTCATCGCCTCAAATGAACTCTCCATCACCTCAAACGAACCATGCATCGCCTCAGGCGTTCTACCCATCGCCTCAGGCGATCTCTCCATGAGAGCGGTCCTCGGCGTCACTTCAGTCGATGAGCGTGGTGATGTCTCCCTTGGCTGCCATCGCCTGGGGCGATCCGCCCATTGCCTTGCATATTTGATCCTTCAAACAATCAACTTTTCAACCATCTAACACTGTACACTAAGTAGACACATTAGTATAACAAATACAAGTTTTGTTGATCATCAAAACTCATAAATAATTCGGACATAATTAAGCTTTAAACTAAACAATGTGTTTAAGGCTCAACACGTGGAAAACCCCAAAATATGGGAAAAAATCACGGGACCTAGTCCAGTATAAATTCAACTATAAACAAATGAGTGCTTTACATGTTTTCTTTACAAGAATGAGCTAAGAAACAAAAATGGTGGAGGGGGGAGGTGCAACGCCGAGAAGGCTGCTGGGAGAGAAGAAAAAGAGACGACCTCCCCTAACCCTACTGTTCCTTCACTATTTATATTAATGATAAATGGGCATCTAATGGGTTAATTAAATAGTATGATAACGGGCCTAGTAAAAGGAAAATGGACCAAGGCAAACGGGCCAAGGTAGGATAGTCTCTAGTGTCTTATGAGACTGGGCCGAGCTGGAGGTCTTCCTCGAAGCCGACCTGGGGTGGCCGAGATTGAGGTCATTCTCGAGGCCGAGCTGGGGTCCCCGAGATGTAGGTCATTCTCGAGGCCGACCTGGGGTGGCCGAGCTGGAGGTATTGCCCAAGTCAGGTCTTGGAGAGTACATACTTTCACCAGGGTAACACCAGTATCCCTCAAAGGATGATCTCTAGTATCTTGCAAGACCGGGTCGAGGCCATAGAGTTCGGGTCTGAACCACACCGGATATCAGGGTATCACAAGTATCCCCCCTCTAGTCGAGATAAAGTAATGCTGTCCCGACTCAGACTGGTCAGGTGAGGACCCGGATCGGTAGTCACTTCAAATGTCTAACTATGATCTGATCTTGTGAAGTAATCACTGAGGGGTATAATCACAAGCGTCGTGCCGAGTTCCCAAGTCATGTTGTCGGTAGAGCAATGACAATTCGAATGCTGATCCTTGATAAAGTAGGCGGCTCGTAGAACCCATACAAGGAACCGACGTAATCATAGCACTGAGAGCTCGTGTCAATAACGGCAGGTTGGACTGGGTAGTAGGAGTCAAAACTGAAGCTACTATAATCGAGAATTCCGGGCTGAAAAGGTGATCGAGAGACCCGAGGTGATAAAACTGAGCTGAGAAGCAAATAAGCATATATCTGAACTCCATGAATAAGAAATATTCCGAGCAGATAAAACAAATACGGACTATGTTTATCTTGGTTGGGCCGACCTGAGCAAATAAAGCTCATCCGACCTGAGCTCCTGAGATAATGTATGAGCTAATAATATTGGTCCGACCTGATCTGAACTCCACGATAAATATAAGCAAATAATGCTCGGCCGACCTAATCTGAGCTCCGAAACAAGTAAGAGCAAATAATGCTCGCCTGAACTCCATAATCAATAAAGCCTAGCTCAGTTCCATAGCAGATAAAACTCGCCGAACTCCAGAGCTAATAAACATCTAGACATCCAGAGCTTAATAAAAATGTCGTGCGAGCCGAGGAGTAAATAAGTTGATGTGAGCTCCAGAGACGAGATATATCGAGCAAATGACACCTTTCTGAACTCACGAAATAGTAGTCATGCTTTGAGTAAATAGATACAGCCAAGCTCCAGACAATTAACATGGATCAATAAGACTCCAGAGTGTCGAAACTGAGCTGGCATGTTGTCTTGTAAGGATGACATGTTATCTCGGCCAGGATGACCTGTTACCTGTGCAAGGCTGACCTCTTATCTTAGCAGGGTTGACCTGCTATATCACGCTGGAATCTGAGCAAATAAACTTCAAGGCGGACCTTAACTTTTTCATAGTCAGGGCGGACCTTAACTTTTTCAGTCAGGGCCTTAACTTTTTCATAGTCAGGGCGGACCTTAACTTTTTCAGTCAGGGAGGACCTTAAGTTTTTCATAGTCAGGGCGGACCTTAACTTTTTCATAGTCACGGCGGACCTTAACTTTATCAGTCAGGGCGGACCTTAACTTTTTCATAGTCAAGGCGGACCTTAACTTTTTCATAGTCAGGGCGGACCTTAACTAAATATTTGCCAGAGCCTCATACACATGGGCTTCCTACGAATATCCCATCCGAACTCCCCATCATCATATCATCCTTATAAGTTCATCCAAAATCCAGAACAAATAAAGATCCCAAGATGACGAATAAGGCCTTACTGCGAGATCGCCTGTCTGAGTTGATATAATAGGAGCTTACTGCTTAATAGAATGCCCGAGTTGTAGTGGTAGGGGATTATTGCGAGATTGCATGCCCGAGTTGAACTCCTGAACAAGGGCTTATTGGACAGGAACAACCGTAATTAAGGCATAATGACCTCCAAAGTCGAGTCTGGTTGCTGCGGCCGAGCTGAGGTGGATGAGGCCGAGCTCACATGGATGAGTCCGAGCTGGAACTCATACGGCCGAGGTGGAGCTCATTTGGCCGAGGTTGCTGAGCAGAGACCGAGGTGGATGAGATGAGGCTGAGGTTGAGCTCATACGGCCGACGGATGAGGCCGAGCTCACATGGACGTGGTCGATATGGAACTCATACGGCCGAGGTGGATCACATTTAGCCGAGGTGGATGAGATGAGGCCGAGGTGGAACTCATACGGCTGAGGTGGAGATCATTTGACCGAGGTGGCCGAGCTGGATGAGCTGAGGCCAAGGTGGAGCTCATACGACCGAGGTGGATGAGCTGAGGCCGAGGGGGAGCTCATTTGGCCGAGGTGGCCGAGCTGGATGAGCTGAGGCTTTCCGAGCTGAGGCCGATGAGGCCGAGCTCACATGGACGAGGCCGAGCTGGAACTCATACGACTGAGATGTATCTCATTTGGCCGAGGTGGATGAGATGAGGCCGATGCGGAGCTCATACGGCCGAGGTGGATTCCCAACCGAGGACCTATACGGGTGTTCATATCGGGTGAATCGAATTATACCTTTGACGCGTGTTTGAGCAGAATCCACGAAGCAGCAAGACCTCGAGTCACGAGTAAAGCTATGTAACTTTTCTTCGACTGTATCCACGATCAAATCGAAAGAGATGTTGAAGAACAAGCTGCTAGACTTGATCTTCAACTGTGAAGGGATGAGTGACGCCGAATCAGAAGTGGCAGCCGTCCCTCTTTGCTAGGTTTTATTAATTCTTTTTACGTTAATCTTATTAACGTCAGAAAACTATATATATCTTTAACCTAGTGCAGGCTTATTTATATACATACGTGAGGCAGCTAATTTTATTAGGAATAGGGTTTTCAAAAAAACTCTCTGGCCCATCCATTATCCCCTTCGTACGTGTATTTTGATTATATATATATATATATATATATATATATATATATATCATATATTTATATATAAACGGCCCAGAATAATATAACATATTATTATTATATAATTAGAAATCTTCCTAATCAATTAATTCATCCAATGAATTATATCTCCCTTTATCGATTTAATCTTTTGTGTGACCCGTCAGGATCTTGCAACGTTGGCAGTGATATAAAATCTCATTTTATTTCACAAGAAAAGAGCGGTATCTAGCAACACATCAAAGCTGCCCAAGTTACAAGAATGTCATTGACTCGACATAACCTATGGCCTGTGATAATATTCACCATGTAATTTAATCCCTTTGTCCTGTGTGTTTAGATTAAACACGAGTCATGGAATAGTCATACTCGTATAGTTCAATCTTTTATTTCTTGATCCCCAAGTAGATTAGAATAAACGAATAAGCTCGATATCACATATCGACTCATTCGAGCATGGCCATGCATTTTAGTCTTACTTGATCAAGGACCCAAACACTTCTCATGTTATATAGGAGGGACAAATCCTATCCTGATCACTCAACATCCCTCTACATAATTCATGGTGTATCCAATGATTGTCTTTATAGTTTACCCTATTACAGGTAACGTTAGACAATATCAAGATACACGACTCCTTATGTTGGGATCTCGGGTGATCTCAAGTCGTAAGGATTACATACATTATTATCACTATGAGAATTGCTTATGACGTTCATATAACTATCCATGTAACATTCTCATGGTGGGTCTGTCCAGTACATCGTTCTCTAACATGCGCCCATGTGTTGATTTGATATCTTATATCCATGAACAATTCATCAATCAATACATACTAGTCTCAATGCATTATCATTATCCTTATTCATGATAATACTTGACTAGGGACAATATTTAAGAATAATACAATATTATTCTAAGGACATTAACATATATATATATTCATATTACACAGATACTGGAATAATATATAATAATAAATTGCCTTTATTAAAATCATATTACATTGTATGCCAAAATCAATCATCTAATGAGTTGTCTTAGGGCATATCCCAACAAATCTCCCACTTGCACTAAGACCAATCAAACATGTACCTAATGCCTAAAGATCTAGTATGATGATCATGCTTCTGCTGTGACATAGGTTTCGTCAGTGGGTCAGATACATTATCATCAGTTGGTACTTTGCATATTTTCACATCTCCTCTTTCAACGATTTCTCGAATGAAAAGAAAGCACCAAAGTATGTGTTTGGATCGCTGGTGAGATCTGGGTTCCTTAGCCAATGTGATGGCTCCATTGTTGTCACAATAGAGTTCAATCGGATCTAGTATGCTAGGCATAACCCCAAGCTCAGAAATGAACTTCTTGATCCAAACGGCTTCCTTTGCTGCATCTGAGGCAACAATATACTCAGCTTCAGTTGTAGAATCTGCTACTATCTCTTGCTTTGAACTCTTCCAGCTCACATCACCTCCATTTAGGCAAAACACATATCCAGATTGCGATCGGAAATCATCCTTGTCGGTTTGGAAGCTTGCATCAGTGTAACCTATTACATTGAGTTCTTCCTCACCTCCATATATCAAGAATGTATCCTTAGTTCTTCTCAAGTACTTTAGGATATTCTTGACAGCGATCCAGTGACATTCACCTGGATCAACTTGATATCTGCTCGTCATGTTCGAAGCATACGAGACATCGGGATGAGTACATATCATGGCATACATGATAGATCCAATAGCTGACGCATATGGAATCTTACTCATGCGTTGTCTCTCATCTTGTGTTGAAGGACACTGATCCTTCGAGAGATATATTCCATGTGTCATAGGCACGAATCCTTTCTTTGATTCTTGCATGCTAAACCGTTTTAGCATTTTATCTATGTATGTACTTTGACTTAGGCCAAGTAATCTTCTTGATCTATCTCTATAGATCTTGATACCTAACACGTAGGTGGCTTCACCCAAGTCTTTTATAGAAAAAACAATTCCCTAGCCAAATCTTTACAGATTGCAAGGCGGGGATATCATTTCCAATGAGAAGTATGTCATCTACATACAACACTAGAAAGATAATTATGCTCCCATTGACCTTCTTGTGGACACAAGGTTCATCTACGTTCTTGATGAAACCAAACTCTTTGATTGCATCATCAAAACAAAGATTTCAACTCCGAGAAGCTCGCTTTAATCAATAAATGGATCGTTGTAGCTTGCATATCTTTCCAGCATCCTTTGGATCGACAAAACCTTCGGGTTGTGTCATGTACACATCCTCAAGTAAATTTCCATTAAGGAAAGCTGTTTTGACATCCATCTGCCAGATTTCATAATCATGAAATGCAGCTATTGCAAGTAAGATCCTAATGGATTTAACCATGGCAACTGACGAAAAGGTTTCATCATAGACAATACCATGAATTTGATTGAAGCCTTTAGCAACCAGTCGTCCTTTAAAGGTTTGTACATTACCATCCATATCGGTCTTTTTCTTGAAAATCCATTTGCACCCTATGGGTCTTACCCCTTCAGGTGGGTCAACCAAAGTCCATACTTGGTTTACATAAATGGATTCCATCTCAGATTTCATGGCATCTTGCCATTTCTCAGAATCATGGCCCATTATTGCTTCTTGATAGGATGACGGCTCATCCTCATCAATGAGTAGTAACTCACCTTGTTGAGTCACAAGATATTCATATCTCTGTGGCTCCCGGTGTACTCTTACAGACCTACGTTGGGCTTGTGTCTCTTAAGCAGGCATTTCATCCACAACAACTTGTGGTGACTGCTCTTCCATCTCAATATCATGTTCAGTGTTTTCTTGTGGTTGTACTTCACTAAGTTATATTTGTCTCCCACTGGTTCTTCTAGAAATAAATTCTCTTTCAAGAAAGACACCAGTCCGAGCAACAACTACTTTGTTCTCGGTGGGATATTAGAAATAGTATCCTTTCGTTTCCTTAGGATACCAGATTTGGGTCCAAGTTTATTGGAGGCGTGACGTCTCACGTAAGCCTCACAACCCCAAATCTTCATAAAAGACATACTAGGATGCTTCTTAGTCCATATCTCATATGGTGTCTTTTCAACTGATTTACATGGAACACAGTTCAGTATAAATATTGTTGTTTCTAAACCATGTCCCCAAAAGGAAATCGGAAGATCTGCATGACTCATCATAGATCGAACCATGTCCAACAAAGTTCGATTCCACCTTTCAGATACGCCATTCCATTGTGCAGTATATGGAGGTGTGAGTTGTGGGACTATCCCACACTCCTTTAGATAGTCATGAAACTCTTGGTTTAAGTATTCACCTCCTCGATCTGATCGAAGGATTTTGATACTTCTGCCAAACTGGATTTGTACTTCATTCTTGAAATCCTTGAACTTTTCAAAGGTTTCATGTTTGTGTTTCATTAGGTACACATACCCATATCTACTGAAGTCATCAGTAAATGTAACGAAGTATTGAAAACCACCTCTAGCTTATGTGCTTATTGGGCCACATACATCACTATGTATGAGACTCAATAAATCACTTGCCCTTTCAACATGTCCCTTGAAAGGGGCTTTAGTCATCTTGCCCATTAAACAAGATTCACAGGTTCATATGATTCAAAATCAAATGAATCTAAAGCTCCATCCTTATGAAGTTTTGATATGTGATTCTCGTTTATATGGCCCAAGCGACAATGCCAGAGATAAGTTGGATTAGAATCATTATTCTTAATCCTTTTAGTATTTATGTTATAGACAGACATATCAAGATTTAAAACATGAAGACCATTAATTAATTGTGCACTAGCATAAAACATCTCATTCAAATAAATGGAGCAACATTTGTCCTTTATAATAAATGAAAAACCAATCTTGTCCAAACAAGAAATTGAAATAATGTTTCTATTAATCGACGGCACAAAATAACAGTCTTTTAAATCTAATATTAAATCAGAAGGCAAAGTTAATGAATAATCTCCAATAGCTAATGCAACAACTCTTGCTCCATTTCCCACTCGGAGGTCAACTTCGCCTTTAGCCAAAACTGTACTCCTTTTGAGATCCTGCACATTAACACAAATGTGAGAACCACATCCAATATCTAATACCCATGATGAAGAAGTAGATAAATTGACTTCTATAACAAAAATACCTGAAGTAGAAGTCACACTTCCCTTCGTCTTCTTAAGATCTTCCAGGTATAACTAGCAGTTTCTCTTCCAATGATCGGTCTCACCGCAATGGAAGCAGTTTCCTTCCTTAGCCACTTCTCCCTTTGGCTTAAGTGCAGTAGCATGAGGCTTAGGTTTGACAAAGACTTTCTTGTTCCTTTTAATGCCTTTTGCTTTAGCCTTTCCCTTGCCCTTATTCACAATAAGTACGTTTGTGGGCTTAGACTTCTTTGAGTTTGCTTCGTAAGTTCTCAACATACCAAGCAACTGTGGTAGAGTCTTCTCAATTTCAATCATATTGTAATTCAAAACAAATTGACTGTAGCTATCAGGCAACGATTGCAAGATCACGTCAGTGGCCAACTCTTGGTCCAACGTAAAACCTAGTTTCTCAAGATTCTCTATGTATCCAATCATCTTGAGTACACGAGATCCAACTAGGGTTCCTTCTACCATTCTGCACTGAAATAACGCTTTAGAGATGTCATACCTCTCTTGTCTAGCTTGTTGTTGGTAAAGTTGCTTCAGATGTTCAATCATATTGAACGCATCCATTTCCTCATGTTGCTTCTAAAGCTCAGAGTTCATGGTTGCTAGCATTAAACAACCAACATAAAGTGCGTCATTTTGATGCTTCTTGTAAGCATCTTTATCGGCCCTCGCGGCCGTAACGGGAGGTTCCTCAGCAGGTAAGGGTTCCTCAAGGAAATATTTTTTTTTTTCTTGTTTGAGGACAATCCTTAGATTCCTATACCAGTCTAGGAAATTTGTCCCATTCAATTTGTCCTTCTCAAGGACCGATCGCAATGAAAGTGTACTTGTAACATTGTTTGATGCCATGGATATCTACAATATAAATATGCAAAATAAGTTTATTATTTTAATCATTTAATAAGGTCTTATATTAAATGATAGTCCCACTATTTAGTTAAAAACATCAACCCTAAAAAACTATTAGTGGGCCAAGATCCATATTTCACCCAACCTTGAGTTAGCTTTGGCTAATCACCCAAGACTCGGTTATTTAGGTAGACATTTGTCAATTACATCACATGTAACTCTTGGATGGTTGGTGAACAACACTTTGTTCTAATTCATCTAATGAATTATTTCCCAACCCCATGCCTCTAGGTTCCCAATCCTATTGGGATAACGCTAGTTAAGTCGAACCCAATTTAAAATAACACGGATATCACTTTTATCCTATCGCGCCTTACTAAGATTGTCACGGTGCTTTGCTTTGGCAAACCCACACATGTTCAATCGAAGTCTTGACGAGTATTTTTAATTGGAAGGCCTCTTGATTGACTTAATATTATTAGAGGGATTTAAAGATCTCATGATTTTATTAATATTGAAAATATGTCGGGTACATATACATATATAAATATCAAGCATCAATATTAAATAAAACGATAAACATGCATCACATACATCAACATAAAATAAACGTGACATGGTTAATGATTGTCTCAAGCCAATGAGAAAATCTAAAAGGGTTAACCTAAGGGTAACTTCTCTAAGCACCTCTTTGGTCGTTTTGTGAATGGCCTCCTTGTCCCTGCACCATGGTCCATCTTCATTGATCTCCATCAATAAAACTCTAACTATACTAAATAACAATTAAATGATATAGAGAAGTCCTAGAGTTACATTCGAGGGGGAGCATAGGGGAGGGAATACATTCAGAAAAATAGAGAAGGCACGACTTGCAGGCCGTATTTAACATTACAATCATTCACAAAATTCATATCTAATAGGTCATTGGGTTATAACCATGCACCATGCTCAAACAACACATAAAACATGCTTGCACATAAATGAATTAAATTCTAAACAATTTAAAATTTAATTCTAAGATTATAATACTGTAAAATAAAATTTTGGAAATTATCGCACAGACATCAAATGTCTCGGACCCAACGGACATCAAATGTCTCGGACCCGCGCACGAGAGAGCGGCGCGCCCGCCCACATAGGGGCGGGTCGCCCGCCCCTTCATGTGGGCGGTCGCCCAGCCACCTTGGGCGGTCGCCCGCCCACATAGGGGCGGTCGCCCGCCCCTTCTTGTGGACGGTCGCCCGCCCCTTTTGGGCGGCGCCCGCCTTGCGAACCCTGCTCACTCGACGTTCGAGATGCGGTCGCCTGCCTCATGTGCTACATTCACCCGAATTTCGAGCTACGTTCGCCCGCCTTGCTATATCAGTCGCGCGCATACATGTATCCAATATATAAAATTTATCAATATATCATATATATATATTTACGATGATTTTCACAATGTTATTATAACATATCATATAAGTTTTACAGTTTATAAAATGCATGAAAGCAATAACTCATAATGTGATAAAACAATTTATCATGCAACCCCGATATGAGCTTCGTACACTGTAAGGAATCCAACATGCAAATACGCAGTGGAAATAAAATTTTGGATTCCCAATCGAGGACCTATACGGGTGTTCATATCGGACGCATGTTTGAGCAGATTCCACGAAGCAGCAAGTCCTCGAGTCACGAGCAAAGCTATGCAACTTTGCCTCTACGGTATCCACGATCAAATCAAAAAGAGATGTTGAAGAACAAGTTGCTGGACTTGATCTTCAACTGTGAAGGGATGAGTGACGCAGAATCAGAAGTGGCGGCTGTCCCTCTTTGCTAGGGTTTTATTAATTCCTTTTACGTTAATCTTATTAAGGCCAGAAACAATATATATCTTTAACCTAGTGCAGGCTTATTTATATACGTACATGAGGCGGCTAATGTTTTTAGGAATAGGGTTTTCAAAAAAACTCTCTGGCCCATCCATAATATAACATATTATTATTATATAATTAGGACTCTTCCTAATCAACTTAATTCATCCAATGAATTATATCTCCCTTTATCGATTTAATCTTTTGTGTGACCTGTTAGGATCTTGCTGCTGGGATATGCCCTAAGACACTCATTAGATGACTGATTTTGGCATACAATGTAATATGATTTTAATAAAGGTAATTCATTATTATATATTATTCCAGTATCTGTGTAATATGAATATATATATATATATGTTAATGTCCTTAGAATAATATTGTATTATTCTTAAAGATTGTCCCTAATCAAGTATTATCATGAATAAGGATAATGATAATGCATTGAGACTAGTATGTATTGATTGATGAATTGTTCATGGATATGAGATATCAAATCAACACATGGGTGCATGTTAGAGAACGATGTACTGGACAGACCCACCATGAGAATGCTACATGGATAGTTATATGAACGCCATAAGCAATTCTCATAGTGATAATAATGTATGTTTTCCTTACGACTTGAGATCACCAGAGTTCCCAACATAAGGAGTCGTGTATCTTGATATTGTCAAACGTTACCTGTAACAGGGTAAACTATAAAGACAATCATTGGATACACCACGAATTATGTAGAGGGATGTTGAGTGATCAAGATAGGATTTGTCCCTCCTATATAACAGGAGAAGTGTTTGGGCCCTTGATCAAGTAAGACTAAAATGCATGGCCATGCTCGAATGAGTCGATATGTGATATCGAGCTTATTCGTTTATTCTAGTCAACTTGGGGATCAAGAAATAAAAGATTGAACTATACGAGTATGACTATTCCATGACTCGTGTTTAATCTAAACACATAGGACAAAGGGATTAAGTTACATGGTTAATATTATCACAGGCCATAGGTTATGTCGAGTCAATGACATTCTTGTAACTTGGGTAGCCTTGATGTGTTGCTAGATACCGCTCATTGCTTGTGACATAAAATTAGATTTTATGTCACTGCCAACGTTGCAAGATCCTAACGGGTCGCACAAAAGATTAAATCGATATAGGGAGATATAATTCATTGGATGAATTAAGTTGATTAGGAAGAGTCCTAATCATAAAATAATAATATATGATATTATTTGGGCCGAACAAATATATATATATTAGATATATATATAAGTTTGCTACATATATATAAATATACGGGTAATGGGCTTAAGGTTTTTGAGAAAAACTAAACCTGATTATGTCAGCCGCCTATATATATATATGAGCATTAGGTTATTAAGCACTGAGGTTAACTGCGAATTAACAAGAACCCTAAACCTAGCAGACCATTCGGTAGACGCTGCCGCCATCTTGTTTCTCGGTGGCTCGTCACTTTCCGGTTAAAGATCAAGTCTAGCAACTTGTTCTTCAACATCCCTTCATCGAGTTGATCGTGTGGATACCGTAGAGGCAAAACTAGAAAGTTTTGCTACTGACTCGAGGATGTGTTGGACGTGCTGCTTCGTGGATTCTGCTCAAACACGCTACAAAGTTATAACTATTGACACGCGATATGAACACCCGTATAGGTCCTCGGTTGGGAATCCAAATACTTTATTTTTCCGCTGCGTATTTGCTGTTGGATTCCTAACAGTGGCATCAAAGCCGTGTACGAAGCTCATATCGGGGTTGCATGATAATTGTGTTATCAGATTATGAGTTAATGATTTCGTGCTTATTATAAACTGTAAAACATATATGATATGTTATAATATCACAGATTATGAGTTAATGCTTTCGTGCTTATTATAAACTGTAAAACATATATGATATGTTATAATAACATTGTGGAAATCATCGTAAAAATATATATGTGATATATTGATAAATTTTATGTATTGGATACATGTATGCGCGCTACTGGGTTAGCAAGGCGGGCGAACGTAGGTCGATTGTATGGCGAACGTAGCACGCGAGGCATGCGACAGTATCTCGAAATTAGAGTGAACATGTTCGCAAGGCGGGCGACCGCGCCCACAAGCAGGGGCGGGCGACCGCCCACATGGAGGGGCGGGCGCGCCGCTCTCGTGCGCGGGCTCCGAGATATTTGATGTTCGCGGGGTCCGAGACATTTGATGTCCATGCGATAATTTCCGTAATTTTATTTTACAGTATTATCTTAGAATTAAATTTTAAATTGTTTAGAATTTAATTCATTTATGTCCAAGCATGTTTTATGTGTTGTTTGAGCATGGTGCATGGTTATAGCCCTATGACCTATTAGATAGGAATTTTGTGAATGATTGTAATTTTAAATACGGCCTGCGTGTCGTGCCTTCTCTATTTTTCTGAATGTATTCCCGCCCCTATGCTCCCCCTCGAATGTAACTCGAGGACTTCTCTATATCATGTAATTGTTATATAGTATAGTTAGAATTGTTTTGATGGAGATCAATGAAGATGGACCATGGTGCCGGGACGAGGAGGCCATTCACAAAAGGACCAAACAGGTGCTTGAAGAAGTTACCTTTAGGTTGACCTTTTAGATTTCTCATTGGCTTGAGAAAATCTTTAGTTGGGCTATACCAATGTCACGTTTATTTTATGTTGATGTATGAGATGCATGTTTATCGTTTTCTTTAATATTGATGATTGATATTGTGATATCCCCGAAATGATTATGTGATTTTAATCATTTAAGTTATATTGTGATGTTAATGTGTTAATTCATGGGATTGGATAAATTATATTGGGGAGAATTACTTCAGGGTGCATGTAACATGTATTGGGTTTTTGGGGTGTGTATTGTTGTTTTGGTAAAGCATGCAAAAAGGGTAATTGAAGTATTTTGTTGAGAAAATACTATAAATATCATGTGGGGATTTTTTAAGTACATCGTGCCAAATCGGGACCAAAACATAACACATCAACCCACCCAACACTTAACCACCCCCCCCAACCCATACTTTGACTCAGCATGAGCTGGCCATGCTTCCACTTGGCTCAATAATTTAACACCTTTCCAGCACTCCAAATTTCGAACCTCCTCTTCCAAAATACCATCCAGCAGCTGCTAAGCAATTTTAGGAGGAGCCCTTCCATTTCCATCGCCTGGAAATCCTTCAAAAATCGGGGTAAAGTAGGGTGAGGAACTACCCTGTTTCTTTCTGGGAAAAAACTGGTTTGGTTCTACTTTTGAGCATGGTGAAAAACGGCATGTTAGCATATGTTTCTTGAAACCTGTGATTTAAATGCTTACATGGTGTTTTTATGAGTCTCCCTGTAATTTTCCTTAAGCATGATGCATGTTTTATGTGGAAGATTTAAGCTTGTGAAAAGTAGTGCTCAAAAATCTGGGTAGAGATTTACTCTGTTTTTCTGGAAAACGTGGGTTGGGAGTGTTTTTGAGGAGGTGTTATCATGCATGATAAGCTTATATATTGGAGAAACTTTGATGTAAAAACATTCTTGGTAGTTTTGTGAAACCCATGGCATGTTTAGTTGAGCACGGTTTATGTTATATGTGTTAGTTTTGATAGCATGTAAAGAGGTGCTCAAGAATTCTGGAAATGAAAATGTGCCCTGTTTCCAGAAAAAGTTGATCCGGTACTTGTTTAAATGATCGATGTTTATGCATGTAGGTTTATGCTAAGGGTGTATATTTGGTTTGAATACACTCAGGGTAGTGTAGTTCTAATGCTAGCATGATGATCTTAGTATGTATTATGTCCTACATGTTAGATTTAAGGGTATGATTATCGGTGTTAAGCAATTCTGGAAAATCGCCAAAGGAACGAGGTTGGCGATCGATCGCCAAGGAGGCGCGATCGATCGCGACGTTCCAGTGGGTTTTGGCGATCGATCGCCAATATGGGGCGATCGATCGCTGAATGTTTTTTTTTGGTATGCGAGGCAGTAGCATCTCGCGATCGATCGGGGCTCATGGGCGATCGATCGCGAGATGATATTGAAGGATTAATTTGGTTTTTTATTTGGTTTTGCTTCCGGATTATTATGAGGTGCCTAATATTGTGTTGTGTGGCTATGTAGAACCATCCCAGGTGCCAGCACAACCGAGGAGATAAAGTCGATTGACTCCTCTATCTTTTGAAAGGTACGTAAGCGACGTACGGGCATCCCAACGGTAACATGTACTTTATGTTTGTCTTTATGACACATGATGAATGCAATGTGGTGCATTAAGATTATGATACATGTTTTTATGCATTGTTTTTGCATATGTATGTTGTGAAATATAAGAGGTGTATTTCACGAGTCAAAGTTATCTTAGTAAGGATTTTAATGGCTTACGCTAAAGTCCATTGGAAGCGATGAAGAATTCCGCTTACATGGAGTAGCAACGCTAAAGTCCATTGGAAGCGATGAAGAATTCCGCTTACATGGAGTAGCAACGCTAAAGTCCATTGGAAGCGATGAAGAATTCCGCTTACATGGAGTAGCAAGAAGCATTAAAATGTACTAATGATAAGGGCTCAGGATGAAATAAGGATTTAAGGGAAAAGGAATGTCATGACATTGCATATCCATACATTCATATAATGTGTTTCTATTATGAATTATGGTACAGGGACAACCAATGGGCGATATAAATGCTGGAAATACAGGAAGGACTTGTGTTTAAGATTTGCATTTATGCCTTACTTTCATATTATGTTAAATATGAATTGTGTTATGCTCATGTGTTGGGGGTTGTCTTTGTAGGTGCTTTTGTTGACGAGAACCAGGGCCGGGGTTGATATGCTGAGCTGTAAGGAGTGCTACAGAATTAGCATGTTAGAGTTTTTGTATAGCTTCTACTGAGTAGAGTAAGACTATGATGTAGTACCTTTGTAGGAAGTACGTCTTTCCTTTTGGAACATTTTGGTACTGTAATCTCTAAAGCTCAGGTTAATCAACACGGCACATTACTCTGATATAATCGCATGTATGTTTAGTTCTCTAAATTGCACCTTAATATCTTGTTGTGATAACGGGGTCTCACATTTTAGTGGTATCAGAGCAGTGGTTAGATAACCAGGGAAGAGTGAAGGGTAGCCTTTAGAGACAAGTTGGCTAGGTATTCATTTAGGCATGCTTATGCATGTGATGCATATGGTTGTATACGTGATATACTAACATGCTTTGAATATTTTACTCTTGTTATCTAACGGCTTATATTATGAACTGCTTTTGGTATTGTTGTTAACTATTGTGTTGCAGCATGGCGGACCTCAATGAAGAGGTAGGAGATATGGACAGTAGACATGCCAGTATTGCTCAACCGAACCCCTTACCACCACCTGCTGTGGGCGTGGAGCCCAGTGTACAGATATTACTGCCAGGGGAGCTCAGTTTGAAGCAGTTTCTGAGTTTCCATCCGCCCATGTTTGAGGGGACTGAGTCTGGTGAAGTAGCTGAGGAATGGTTGGAACGTATAGAGCAGATACTTGTGACTGCACCTTGTGCACTCACGGCATGGCTGAGGTTAGCAGAGTTTCAGCTGGCTAAGAAGCCTGCTATGTGGTGGAAGACCACCGTGATGGAGCTGAGAGCTCTAGGTATGGCAGTTGACTGGACTGTATTCCGGACCCGGTTCCTTAACCGGTATTTCTCTGCAGCTGCCAGACAATTGAAGGAAGATGAGTTCAACAGTTTGAAGCAGGGTAGCATGTCCGTAGCGGACTACGCTATGCAGTATTCCTCACTGCTGAGGTATGTACCTCATATTGCTGTCAGCAGCCATGCCAAGATGAGGAACTTTCTGAAAGGTCTGAGGCCGGAGCTATTCGATAGGGTTATCTCTAACAACCCCAGCTCGTTTGACGACGCCCTGACACGGGCAGAGTTGGCAGAGATTGCCGTAGACGCATACAAGGATGTTGTACCCCCCTTTTGTACCATCACAGAGGCCTACTACTGATAGTCTGAGGCCACGAGGGGATCAGTTTAAGGCTCGTGGGGCCTCATCATCTTCCAGGTTTAGTGGGAAGAAGTCTCATGGACAGAAGCAGAACACCCGGGGGCACACACAAGGAAACAGGACAGAGGTAACCAGGTGTACCAACTGTGGAGGATGGCATTTGTTACGTGACTGTCGAGGTTGCTATATCTGTGGCAAGATGGGCCACATAGCTCGGGGTTGCCCCAATCGGGCAGTTCAGACGGATTCAGGGCCGAATAGGCCAAGGTTTGATGCTGGGAGGGCACCACAGAGGCAGCAGTTTGCACCACGACCCCTGGGAGGTCAGACGACAGGACCGCCGCAGGGACAGGTGTATGCACTGACCAGGGAGCAGGCCGAGGCAGCCCCAGAGGAGGTCATTGCTGGTACGTGTTATTTACTTACGTACCCTGCACTTATATTGATAGATACAGGTGCTTCCCATTCCTTTGTATCTACTGCCTTTGTGGAAGGACACCATTTGTGCTCGTCTCTGTTACCCACGCCTCTCATGGTCTCGACACCCACGGGGAAGCATGTGATTGCGGATCGACAGTTATCAGATTGCCTCATTTATTTTGAGGGCAATGATCTGAGGGCCGATTTGATTCAGTTAGAGATGGCAGACTTTGACTGCATTATCGGCATTGATGTGTTGAGCAGATACCGAGCTATGGTAGATTGCCAAAAGAGGATGGTTCGTTTTCTGTCTGATCAGGGGTTCCAGTGGACTTTTTATGGGGACGGCTCTCGTCCAAGGATACCAGTAATCTCGGCGGTTAAGATGTCGCAGTTATTGGAACGTGGCCATACTGGGTACCTTATTTATGCTATGGATGCTTCAGAGGAGAAGGAAGTGAGAGCCGAGGACATTCCAGTTGTGGCGGAGTTCAGTGATGTGTTTCCAGATGAGATTCCGGGATTTCCGCCTGTCAGGGATGTGGAGTTTGCTATTGAGCTGCTGCCAGGGACATCAGCCATTTCTCGTGCCCCATACAGGATGGCACCGGCAGAACTGAGGGAGCTGAAGGTACAGTTACAGGAGCTCCTCGACAAGGGATACATCCGTCCTAGTGTATCGCCTTGGGGTGCGCCAGTTTTGTTCGTGAAAAAGAAGGATGGATCAATGCGTCTGTGCATTGACTACAGGCAACTGAACAAGGCTACAGTGAAGAACAGATATCCGCTTCCGAGGATTGATGATCTGTTCGACCAGCTTCAGGGTACGGAGGTGTACTCCAAGATAGATTTGAGGTCAGGCTATCACCAGGTACGGGTTAGAACTGGTGATGTCCAAAAGACGGCTTTTAGAACTCGGTATGGACACTATGAGTTCTTGGTAATGCCGTTCGGTGTGACAAATGCACCTGCAGTCTTTATGAGCCTGATGAACAGAGTATTTCAGGAGTACCTCGATCAGTTTGTGATCGTGTTTATTGATGACATCCTAGTCTATTCGAGGAATGAGGAGGATCATGCCGATCATCTGAGGATAGTACTCCAGATCCTCAGAGATCATCAGTTGTACGCCAAACTCAGCAAGTGTGAGTTTTGGCTGAACAGTGTTGCATTTTTGGGCCATATCATATCACGAGAGGGGATATCAGTAGACCCGAGGAAGATAGAGGCAGTTATGGATTGGTCTACCCCTACTTCAGTCAGTGAGATTCGAAGTTTTCTTGGTCTGGCTGGCTATTATCGACGTTTCGTCGAGGGTTTCTCAAAGATCGCCAAGCCACTTACCCAGCTGACTCAGAAGGGAGTCCCATTTTGTTGGTCAGAGGCTTGTGAGCAGAGCTTCCGGGAATTAAAGCACAGACTGACTACTGCGCCAGTTCTAGTGATACCCAAGGAGAATAAAGGATTTGTTCTTTATACCGATGCATCTCTACAGGGATTAGGGTGCGTGCTGATGCAGGACAGACATGTAGTGGCTTACGCTTCAAGACAGTTGAAGCCACATGAGATGAGGTATCCAGTCCATGATCTGGAGTTGGCAGCTATAGTGTTCGCCTTGAAGATATGGCGACACTACTTATACGGTACCTCATTTACCATCTTCACTGATCACAAGAGCCTGAAATTCTTGTTTACACAGGCTGAGCTGAACATGAGGCAGAGGAGATGGATGGACCTGCTGAAGGACTACGATTGTGAAATCGAA
Organism: Haberlea rhodopensis; assembly: GCA_907163345.1. Lineage (NCBI taxonomy): Eukaryota > Viridiplantae > Streptophyta > Magnoliopsida > Lamiales > Gesneriaceae > Haberlea > Haberlea rhodopensis. The sequence goes on along the minus strand of CAJQUN010000380.1, from coordinate 392,454 downwards.
TATCACCCGGGAAAAGCAAATTTGACAGCCGACGCTTTGAGTCGGAAGGTGAGGAGCACAGCAGAGGATACTATGTCTCTGTCAGCTATGTTTGGCTCCTACTGCCATTTGGGATTCGATTATGATGTATCTTCTTCACCAGTACAGGTTTTGACCTTGCTAGCTGAGCCTGTTATATTTGATCACATCAGGAAGGCTCAGGGGACCGATGTAGAGGTTCAGAGATGGATGTTAGTGGTTCTTTCAGGACAGCCATCGAGATTCAGAGTGGCTGATGACGGTTCTCTGAGGCTCGGCGACAGATGGGTGGTTCCAGATACACCCGAGTTGCGCCAAGGTATATTACAGCGAGCTCATTGCAGCAGGATGAGTGTCCATCCAGGTGGGAAGAAGATGTATAAGGATCTACGCAGCCAGTTCTGGTGGAGGCGTATGAAACAGGATGTCACCTCTTTTGTCAAGCGTTGTTTGATTTGTCAGCAAGTGAAAGCTGAGAGACAAAGGCCTGGAGGTGAACTAAGAAGTTTAGAGGTACCCGAGTGGAAGTGGCAGCACGTATCTATGGATTTCGTGACCCACTTGCCGAGGACTGTTTCGGGTTTTGATGCCATCTGGGTAGTCGTGGACAGGTTGACTAAGAGTGCTCATTTCATTCCCTACTGTATGACCTTCACGCACTTAAGAATGGCGCAGTTATATGTCAGAGATGTGGTGAGATTGCACGGGATCCCTGTTTCGATTGTGTCAGATCGAGATCCGCGGTTTACATCTCACTTTTGGGAGGGTCTGCAGACAGCTCTAGGTACAGAGTTGAGGTTGAGCACAGCCTATCATCCCCAGACGGACGGACAGACCGAGCGTACGATACAGACGCTCGAAGACATGTTGAGGGCTTGTGTGCTGGAGTTTGACACTTCATGGCAGGACTCGATAGCCTTGGTGGAATTTTCTTACAACAACAGCTACCAGGCAAGTATTCAGATGGCTCCTTTCGAGGCCCTCTATGGTAGGCGTTGTAGGTCACCCTTGTGTTGGGATGACATGGACCGTAAGTCGGTTGGAGGACCTGAGTTGGTTCAGGAAATGGAAGAGAAAGTTAAGGTTATCAGAACAAAGATGAAGGCAGCTCAGGATAGACAGGCAGCATATGCCAATCAGCGGCGTAGACCGTTGGAGTTTCAGTTAGGCGACAGAGTGTTTTTAAAGATCTCACCCTTCAGAGGCGTAGTACGGTTTGGGATGCGAGGGAAGTTATCCCCGAGGTATGTAGGGCCGTATGAGATCTTACAGCGTATTGGTACTCTGGCGTACCGGTTGGCTTTACCGCCCTCTCTGTCTGGCATACACGACGTTTTTCATGTGTCTATGCTGAGGAAGTATGAGCCAGATCCCTCACATGTGTTGCAGCCTTCAGAGGTTCAGATTGAGTCCGATGTTTCTTATGTGGAGCGGCCTATCAGGATTTTGGATAGAGCAGACCGCAGACTTCGGAACAAGGTTATTCCTATGATCAAGGTACAGTGGGATCGTAGGGGTGTCGAGGAGGCCACGTGGGAGACAGAGCGACACATGGTGCAGTACTATCCAGAACTGTTTTCTGGTATGCGTTTATTTACTGTTTTATTTCTGGTTAGTAGCATGTTTGATTTCGGGACGAAATCCTATAAGTAGGGGAGTATTGTGATATCCCCGAAATGATTATGTGATTTTAATCATTTAAGTTATATTGTGATGTTAATGTGTTAATTCATGGGATTGGATAAATTATATTGGGGAGAATTACTTCAGGGTGCATGTAACATGTATTGGGTTTTTGGGGTGTGTATTGTTGTTTTGGTAAAGCATGCAAAAAGGGTAATTGAAGTATTTTGTTGAGAAAATACTATAAATATCATGTGGGGATTTTTTAAGTACATCGTGCCAAATCGGGACCAAAACATAACACATCAACCCACCCAACACTTAACCACCCCCCCCAACACATACTTTGACTCAGCATGAGCTGGCCATGCTTCCACTTGGCTCAATAATTTAACACCTTTCCAGCACTCCAAATTTCGAACCTCCTCTTCCAAAATACCATCCAGCAGCTGCTAAGCAATTTTAGGAGGAGCCCTTCCATTTCCATCGCCTGGAAATCCTTCAAAAATCGGGGCAAAGTAGGGTGAGGAACTACCCTGTTTCTTTCTGGGAAAAAACTGGTTTGGTTCTACTTTTGAGCATGGTGAAAAACGGCATGTTAGCATATGTTTCTTGAAACCTGTGATTTAAATGCTTACATGGTGTTTTTATGAGTCTCCCTGTAATTTTCCTTAAGCATGATGCATGTTTTATGTGGAAGATTTAAGCTTGTGAAAAGTAGTGCTCAAAAATCTGGGTAGAGATTTACTCTGTTTTTCTGGAAAACGTGGGTTGGGAGTGTTTTTGAGGAGGTGTTATCATGCATGATAAGCTTATATATTGGAGAAACTTTGATGTAAAAACATTCTTGGTAGTTTTGTGAAACCCATGGCATGTTTAGTTGAGCACGGTTTATGTTATATGTGTTAGTTTTGATAGCATGTAAAGAGGTGCTCAAGAATTCTGGAAATGAAAATGTGCCCTGTTTCCAGAAAAAGTTGATCCGGTACTTGTTTAAATGATCGATGTTTATGCATGTAGGTTTATGCTAAGGGTGTATATTTGGTTTGAATACACTCAGGGTAGTGTAGTTCTAATGCTAGCATGATGATCTTAGTATGTATTATGTCCTACATGTTAGATTTAAGGGTATGATTATCGGTGTTAAGCAATTCTGGAAAATCGCCAAAGGAACGAGGTTGGCGATCGATCGCCAAGGAGGCGCGATCGATCGCGACGTTCCAGTGGGTTTTGGCGATCGATCGCCAATATGGGGCGATCGATCGCTGAATGTTTTTTTTTGGTATGCGAGGCAGTAGCATCTCGCGATCGATCGGGGCTCATGGGCGATCGATCGCGAGATGATATTGAAGGATTAATTTGGTTTTTTATTTGGTTTTGCTTCCGGATTATTATGAGGTGCCTAATATTGTGTTGTGTGGCTATGTAGAACCATCCCAGGTGCCAGCACAACCGAGGAGATAAAGTCGATTGACTCCTCTATCTTTTGAAAGGTACGTAAGCGACGTACGGGCATCCCAACGGTAACATGTACTTTATGTTTGTCTTTATGACACATGATGAATGCAATGTGGTGCATTAAGATTATGATACATGTTTTTATGCATTGTTTTTGCATATGTATGTTGTGAAATATAAGAGGTGTATTTCACGAGTCAAAGTTATCTTAGTAAGGATTTTAATGGCTTACGCTAAAGTCCATTGGAAGCGATGAAGAATTCCGCTTACATGGAGTAGCAACGCTAAAGTCCATTGGAAGCGATGAAGAATTCCGCTTACATGGAGTAGCAACGCTAAAGTCCATTGGAAGCGATGAAGAATTCCGCTTACATGGAGTAGCAAGAAGCATTAAAATGTACTAATGATAAGGGCTCAGGATGAAATAAGGATTTAAGGGAAAAGGAATGTCATGACATTGCATATCCATACATTCATATAATGTGTTTCTATTATGAATTATGGTACAGGGACAACCAATGGGCGATATAAATGCTGGAAATACAGGAAGGACTTGTGTTTAAGATTTGCATTTATGCCTTACTTTCATATTATGTTAAATATGAATTGTGTTATGCTCATGTGTTGGGGGTTGTCTTTGTAGGTGCTTTTGTTGACGAGAACCAGGGCCGGGGTTGATATGCTGAGCTGTAAGGAGTGCTACAGAATTAGCATGTTAGAGTTTTTGTATAGCTTCTACTGAGTAGAGTAAGACTATGATGTAGTACCTTTGTAGGAAGTACGTCTTTCCTTTTGGAACATTTTGGTACTGTAATCTCTAAAGCTCAGGTTAATCAACACGGCACATTACTCTGATATAATCGCATGTATGTTTAGTTCTCTAAATTGCACCTTAATATCTTGTTGTGATAACGGGGTCTCACAGATATACATATATGTTGATATGTATATATGTATATGTACCAGACATATTTTCAATATTAATAAAATCATGAGATCTTTAAATCCCTCTAATAATATTAAGTCAATCAAGATGCCTTCCAATTAAAAATACTCGTCAAGACTTCGATTGAACATGTGTGGGTTTGCCAAAGCAAAGCACTGTGACAATCTTAGTAAGGCGCGATAGGATAAAAGTGATATCCGTGTTATTTTAAATTGGGTTCGACATAACTAGGGTTATCTCAATAGGATTGGGAACCTAGAGGCATGGGGTTGGGTAATAATTCATTAGATGAATTAGAATAAAGTGTTGTTCTCCAACCATCCAAGAGTTACATGTGATGTAATTGACAAAATGTTGTCAACCTAAATAACCGGGTCTTGGGTGATTAGCCAAAGCTAACTCAAGGTTAGGTGAAATATGGATATTGGTCCACTAATAGTTTTGAGGGTTGATGTTTTTAACTAAATAGTGGGAGTATCATTTAATATAAGACCTTATTAAATGATTAAAATCATGAACTTATTTTGCATATTTATATTGTAGATATCCATGCCATCAAACAATGTTACAAGCACACTTTCATTGCGATCGGTCCTTGAGAAGGACAAATTAAATGGAACAAATTTCCTAGACTGGTATCGGAATTTGAGGATTGTCCTCAAACAAGAGAAAAACCAATATGTCTTTGAGGAACCCTTACCTGCTGAGGAACCTCCCATTACGGCCGCGATGGCCGATAAGGATGCTTACAAGAAGCATCAAAATGATGCACTTGATGTTGGTTGTTTAATGCTTGCAACCATGAACTCTGAGCTTCAGAACCAACATGAGGAAATGGATGTGTTCAATATGATTGAACATCTAAAGCAACTTTACCAACAACAAGCTAGACAAGAGAGGTATGATGTCTCTAAAGCGTTATTTCAGTGCAGAATGGTAGAAGGAACCCTTGTTGGATTTCATGTACTCAAGACGATTGGATGCATAGAGAATCTTGAGAAACTAGGTTTTCCGTTGGACCAAGAGTTGGCCACAGACGTGATCTTGCAATCGTTGCCTGATAGCTACAGTCAATTTGTTTTGAATTACAATATGATTGAAATTGAGAAGACTTTACCACAGTTGCTTGGTATGTCGAGAACTTACGAAGCAAACTCAAAGAAGTCTAAGCCCACAAATGTACTTATTGTGAATAAGGGCAAGGGAAAGGCTAAAGCAAAAGTCATTAAAAGGAACAAGAAAGTCTTTGTCAAACTAAGCCTCATGCTACTGCACTTAAGCCAAAGGGAAGAGTGGCTAAGGAAGGAAATTGCTTCCATTGCGGTGAGACCGGTCATTGGAAAGAAACTGCAAGTTATACCTGGAAGATCTTAAGAAGACGAAGGGAAGTGTGACTTCTACTTCAGGTATTTTTGTTATAGAAGTCAATTTATCTACTTCTTCATCATGTGTATTAGATACTGGATGTGGTTCTCACATTTGTGTTAATGTGCAGGATCTCAAATGGAGTAGAGTTTTGGCTAAAGGCGAAGTTGACCTCCGAGTGAGAAATGGAGCAAGAGTTGCTGCATTAGCTATTGGAGATTATTCATTAACTTCGCCTTCTGGTTTAATATTAGATTTTACAAGACTGTTATTTTGTGCCATCTATTACTAGAAACATTATTTCAATTTCTTGTTTGGACAAGATTGATTTTTCATTTATTATAAAGGACAAATGTTGCTCCATTTATTTGAATGAGATGTTTTATGCTAGTGCACAATTAATTAATGGTCTTTATGTTTTAAATCTTGATATGCCTGTCTATAACATAAATACTAAAAGGATTAAGAATAATGATTCTAATCCAACTTATCTCTGGCATTGTCGCTTGGGCCATATAAACGAGAATCGCATATCAAAATTTCATAAGGATGGAGCTTTTGATTCATTTGATTTTGAATCATATGAAACATGTGAATCTTTTTTATGGGCAAGATGACTAAAGCCCCTTTCAAGGGACATGTTGAAAGGGCAAGTGATTTATTGAGTCTCATACATAGTGATGTATGTGGCCCAATAAGCACACAAGCTAGAGGTGGTTTTCAATACTTCGTTACATTTACTGATGACTTCAGTAGATATGGGTATGTGTACCTAATGAAACACAAACATGAAACCTTTGAAAAGTTCAAGGATTTCAAGGATGAAGTACAAAACCAGCTTGGCAAAAGTATCAAAATCCTTCAATCAGATCGAGGAGGGGAATACTTAAACCAAGAGTTTCATGACTATCTAAAGGAGTGTGAGATAGTCCCACAACTCACACCTTCGTATACTCCACAATGGAAAGGCATATCTGAAAGGAGGAATCGAACTTTGTTGGACATGGTTCGATCTATGATGAGTCATGCAGATCTTCCGATTTCCTTTTGGGGACATGCTTTAGAAACAGCAATATTTATACTGAACTGTGTTCCATCTAAATCAGTTGAAAAGACACTATATGAGATATGGACTAAGAAGCGTCCTATTATGTCTTTTATGAAGATTTGGGGTTGTGAGGCTTACGTGAGACGTCACGCCTCCAATAAACTTGGACCCAAATCTGATAAATGTTTATTTGTGGGGTATCCTGAGGAAACGAAAGGATACTATTTCTATTATCCCAGCGAGAACAAAGTAGTTGTTGCTCGGACCGGTGTCTTTCTTGAAAGAGAATTTATTTCTAGAAGAACCAGTGGGAGACAAATAGAACTTAGTGAAGTACAACCACAAGAAAACACTGAACATGATATTGAGATAGAAACAGAGCAGTCACCACAAGTTGTTCTGGATGAAATGCCTGCTCAAGAGACACAATCCCAGCGTAGGTCTGTAAGAGTACACCGGGAGCACAAAGATATTGATTTCTTGTGACTCAACAAGGTGACTTACTACTCATTGATGACGATGAGCCGTCATCCTATCAAGAAGCTATAATGGGCCCTGATTCTGAGAAATGGCAAGAGGCCATGAAATATGAGATGGAATCCATGTATGTGAACCAAGTATGGACTTTGACCCACCTGAAGGGGTAAGACCCAAAGGGTGCAAATGGATCTTCAAGAGAAAGACCAGTATGGATGGTAATGTACAAACCTTTAAAGGACTACTGGTTGCTAATCTTCAAACAAATTCATGGTATTGACTATGATGAAACCTTTTTGCCAGTTTCCATGGTTAATTCCATTAGGATCTTACTTGCAATAGCTACATTTCATGATTATGAAATCTGGCAGATGGATGTCAAAAATAGCTTTCCTTAATGGAAATTTACTTGAGGATGTGTACATGACACAACCCGAGGGTTTTGTCGATCCAAATGATGCTGGAAAGATATGCAAGCTACAACGATCCATTAATGGATTAAAGCAAGCTTCTCGGAGTTGGAATCTTCGTTTTGATGATGCAATCAAAGAGTTTGGTTTCATCAAGAACGTAGATGAACCTTGTGTCTACAAGAAGGTCAGTGGGAGCATAATTATCTTTCTAGTGTTGTATGTAGATGACATACATCTCATTGGAAATGATATCCCTGCCTTGCAATCTGTAAACATTTGGCTAGGGAATTGCTTTTCTATGAAAGACTAGGGTGAAGCAACCTACGTGTTAGGTATCAAGATCTATAGAGATAGATCAAGAATATTATTTAGCCTAAGTCAAAGTTCATACATAGATAAAGTGCTAAAACGATTTAGCATGCAAGAATCAAAGAAAGGATTCGTGCCTATGACACATGGAATATCTCTCTCGAAGGATCAGTGTCCTTCAACACAAGATGAGAGACAACGCATGAGTAAGATTCCATATGCGTCAGCTATTGGATCTATCATGTATGCCATGATATGTACTCGTCCCAATATCTCGTATGCTTTGAGCATGACGAGCAGATATCAAGTTGATCCAGGTGAATGTCACTGGATCGCTGTCAAGAATATCCTAAAGTACTTGAGAAGAACTAAGGATACATTCTTGATTTATGGAGGTGAGGAAGAACTCAATGTAATAGGTTACACTGATGCAAGCTTCCAAACCGACAAGGATGATTTCCGATCGCAATCAGGATATGTGTTTTGCCTAAATGGAGGTGCTGTGAGCTGGAAGAGTTCAAATCAAGAGACAGTAGCCGATTCTACAACTGAAGCTGAGTATATTGCTGCCTCAGATGCAGCAAAGGAAGCCGTTTGGATCAAGAAGTTCATTTCTGAGCTTGGGGTGATTCCTAGCATACTAGATCCGATTGAACTATATTGTGACAACAATGGAGCCATCGCATTGGCTAAGGAACCCAGATCTCACCAGCGATCCAAACACATACATCGGTGCTTTCATTTCATTCGAGAAATCGTTGGAAGAGGAGATGTGAAAATATGCAAAGTACCAACTGATGATAATGTATCTGACCCACTGACGAAACCTCTGTCACAGCAGAAGCATGATTGTCATACTAGATCTTTAGGCTTTAAGTACATGTTTGATTGGTCTTAGTGCAAGTGGGAGATTTGTTGGGATATGCCCTAAGACACTCATTAGATGATTGATTTTGGCACACAATGTAATATGATTTTAATAAAGGCAATTCATTGTTATATATTATTCCAGTATCTGTGTAATATGAATATATATATATATATATATATGTTAATGTCCTTAGAATAATATTTTATTATTCTTAAAGATTGTCCCTAGTCAAGTATTATCATGAATAAGGATAATGATAATGCAATGAGACTAGCATGTTTTGATTGATGAATTGTTCATGGATATGAGATATCAAATCAACACATGGGTGCATGTTAGAGAACAATGTACTGGACAGACCCACCATGAGAATGCTACATGGATAGTTATATGAACGTCGTAAGCAATTCTCATAGTGATAATAATGTATGTATCCTTACGACTTGAGATCACCAGAGATCCCAACATAAGGAGTCGTGTATCTTGATATTGTCAAACGTTATCTGTAACAGGATAAACTATAAAGACAATCATTGGATACACCAAAATTATGTAGAGGGATGTTGAGTGATCAAGATAGGATTTGTCCCTCCTATATAACAGGAGAAATGTTTGGGCCCTTGATCAAGTAAGACTAAAATGCATGGCCATGCTCGAATGAGTCGATATGTGATATCGAGCTTATTCGTTATTAAGTCAACTTGGGGATCAAGAAATAAAAGATTGAACTATACGAGTATGACTATTCCATGACTCGTGTTTAATCTAAACACATAGGATAAAGGGATTAAGTTACATGGTTAATATTATCACAGGCCCTAGGTTATGTCGAGTCAATGACATTCTTGCAACTTGGGTAGCCTTGATGTGTTGCTAGATACCGCTCATTGCTTGTGACATAAAATTAGATTTTATGTCACTGCAACGTTGCAAGATCCTAACGGGTCGCATAAAAGATTAAATCGATATAGGGAGATATAATTCATTGGATGAATTAAGTTGATTAGGAAGAGTCCTAATCATAAAATAATAATATATTATATTATTTGGGCCGAACAAATATATATATATATATATATATATATATTAGATATATATATAAGTTTGCTACATATATATAAATATACGGGTAATGGGCTTAAGGTTTTTGAGAAAAACTAAACCTGATTATGTCAGCCGCCTATATATATATATATATATATATATATATATATATATATATATATATATATATATATATATATTTGAGCATTAGGTTATTAAGCACTGAGGTTAATTGTGAATTAACAAGAACCCTAAACCTAGCAGACCATTCGGTAGACGCTGCTTCCATCTCGTTTCTTGGTGGCTCATCACTTCCTGTTGAAGATCAAGTCTAGCAACTTGTTCTTCAACATCCCTTTATCGAGTTGATAGTGTGGATACCGTAGAGACAAAACTAGAAAAGTTTTGCTACTGACTCGAGGACGCGTTGGACGTGCTGCTTCGTGGATTCTGCTCAAACACGCTACAAAGGTATAACTCTTGACACCCGATATGAACACCCGTATAGGTCCTCGGTTGGGAATCCAAATATTTTATTTTTCCACTGCGTATGTGAGGGCCCGATCCTAATGTGGTGTTTAGTTATCACACAGTGATTAATTTACGTAAACAGCGGAAGAATAATTTCAAATGTCTTGTTAAATGGCCCAAAAATTTTTTCGCATTTTAAGTGATATATATATATATATATTTATATCAAAATATATATAAGATTCTAGTTAAGCCATTCATTTGCAGATAGTAAAACAACATGATTCAATGTTATGGCAAAGTCCCAAAAATATCAGATCCCGAGTACAATATGCACGGGGCATACCCCGGTAAATTTATTTTGTTTTAAAAAAAGCCATACGATTACTGGGAAAGAAAAACCAAACATAACCTGAGCTCTTCATCATGGAGCTTGGTTATCTCTTGATGCGTCACCAAAAGCATCATCACCACGTCCTCCTGTAAAGCCTGTCATGCCCGAACAACAAAAGACATGACAGCCCCCCACAAAGGGGGTCAGTACCCCAGTATGAGAAATAAATAAATCATGTCAAATGACAAAGTATCATGCAATGCATACCATGTATGAATGCGATGTATGAATGTGTACAAGGAATCGAATATCAAGATACCAAAAATCGGATTCCAAAGGAAGGTATCATCAAATCATCAAAGCTCGAGCAGAGGGTGACAGTATACGTACATTGGACTAGGAAAAACTCATCCTATGTACGTTACTGCATCCAGCCCTCGTGTCTAGGTCCGGTCGCACCTGCACGTGACTACAGTTACTACCTATACTGCCTGTCATCGACATGCTCGTCGTACCCGACACTCAGAGTAAGTCAACTCAGTCAAAATCATGGATATCAAGGAAACGATAGCTCAATATGATATGCCATGAATCATTATGCATTAATGACATATGCAACTCATATATCATGCAATCATATGTGAACATAAATCCATGTCAAGTAATCTCACATATCATGAAATCCAAACCATCAAATCATATAAGACATCATATAGTGACAATTAATTCGATTTATCAAGTAATGTCAAAAAGGGTCATACAATGGTATCATTGCATGCCTTTGCCAGACGTCATGATAAACCTATCTCAACGTACCTCGGACCAACTTTACTTTACTGAGTGCTCCTCAATAATCCCGGAATTAATAAACCTGGTCATATACTATAAATATTATCACTAAGTGTTTAAATGATACAAAAGCTAAAAGAAGTTTTTAAAGGTGTTTTCCTACTGATTTTTCCTTCAAAATCAGACTGACCAGTTTTAGTATAAAATTCATAATAAAATCATATGACTTTCAAATGACCTGATTCTAGTGCTCAAAGTTCAAAAACTCAAAGGAATTCATTTTCATGTCTAAGAATGCTGAGCTAATATTTCCATTAAAAGTAGTTAAAACGCCAAAGACATAGCTTTCAAAATTCTGTTTTCCAGCTCGAGCAGAGTTCGTAAAATCATCATAACTTTTTCATTGTACATCCAAAATGGTTAATTCCGGTGGCAAAGGATCAAAAACTCAAAGTACTAAAATACGTCTTTCTGGAGAGTTTTCGAAATTCCTAGCCCAAAATGCTCAGGAACTCGAAATATACACTGCATGGCATTTCCGTCCACATGCAGGACATGATTTGTACACTTAAAGTATAAAATTCATAACTAATTGAAAATGAGTCCAAAATAGGTCATTATTTTTTTAAATTCAAGAGAAAGAAAATATCTACACGTTCATATGAAAACGACCACAAATTTGAAAAAAAACTTTGTGAAAAGTTCTAAATTCTACACTGCATGTGCATTTCCAGCACATGCAGAGTTGAATCTGGCATGCTTTAGTAAAATAAGTATAGATTACTCATATCAAGTCCAAATGGTCTCAAATTTCAACCATAGAACCGTGACGCATATATCTACAACTTTTGTGTTTTGCTCAACTTCAGATTCGGAAGTTACAGAACTCGAACGTATGGGACAAATTTCTGCATGCAACCATAGTTTCTGCTGAAACTTAGGATAGCATGAGTTACTCTTCTTTTTGCAAAACAAGACTCAAAAATTCGACCCCTTTCTGAATAAAATCGAAGATTAGAAATAAAAAGAGGATGAATATACCTCTCAAGCTTTCAAAAACACCAAATCCTTGAAGCTCTTCCTAAATCCTATCCAAAACCAAGCTTGCATGCAAGGTTTGGGAAGATTTTTGATGGAGGAAAATGGGGGATGAAGTTTCGAATTTTAATGGAGGAGAGGAGAGAAGGTTGGCTTGCTTTTTGGAGTGGAGAAGATGATAGATATCAGATATGATCAAGACATGCAATTCCAATGCATAAAAAGAGTGATGGGCGTGAGTTACAAAGCCTTCCCATTACAATTTTTTTATTATTTTCTCCACTTCTAAGGCCATGTGTCCCCATGATGTGTCCATGGTAATGTGGACATAGTGGTGGCCGAAAATATAGCATTAAAAATGTATAATTTGATGTATTTTATGTTAGTTATAATTAGGTGTTGTGATCCGGAACACTTCAACTCGAATTCTTCGCTTTTTAATGACCCGGGTTTACTAACTCGAGGTTAAGCGTACTTAATTAATAACGGGGCCTTACACTTCTTCCCCTCTTAAAAGATTTCGTCCTCGAAATCAAAAGGTAAGAATTTATTCAACTTAGATTATTTCCATTCGATTACAGATACATTGGATAATCATAAGTACAAGGCATGGAATACAAAAGAGTATCTTCAAATAGATGTGGCCATTCTTGTCTCATTTTGGCCTTTAATTCCCATGTCGACTCTTCTGTACCATGACGACTCCATTGTACCAAAACCAATGGAATGGTTTTATTTCGTAGCACTTTCTCCTTCCTATTCAAAATCACGACAGGTTGTTCAACATAGGATAAGGAACTGTCTACTTCAATCTCCTCGGGTTGAAGAACATGAGAGGGATCTGGTTCATACTTCCTTAGCATGGATACATGAAACACATCATGAATTAACGATAAATGTTGTGGCAATGCTAAATGGTATGCCAACGAACCAATCCTCTCGAGAATCTGATAAGGTCCAATGTATCGAGGTGACAACTTCCCACGACGCCCAAAACACATTGTTCCCCGGAAAGGCGATACTTTGAGAAAAACCCTATCCCCAACTTGAAATTCTAAGGGTCTTCTTCATTTATTAGCATAACTGGCTTGTCTGTCTTGAGATGCTTTCATGCGTTTTCGAATCAATTCTATTTTTCCTTGCATCTCATCAGCAAATTCGGGTTGAGCCAACTGCCTGTTAGGATCGAGGTAGTGTTTAGAAGGGGGGGGGGGGGGGGGGGGTTGAATAAACACTAGATTCAATTTCGATTTTTCTCGGGTTAACTGCAGACTGTTAAGTGCTACAGTAGCTTCTCAATATAAGGTAAGTCAGCAGACACTGATTATAGTGCGGAAGACGTATGTTGGACTTGTGAGGAGTAAAACTGAATAGTAAATAAGTAATAAGTAAAGAACGCAATTATTGTTTCTGGAAGTTCGAAGCACAACGCTTCTACTTCTCCCCTTCTTCCTTTGCAGGAAGGATTCACTAGAAGACTTGGTTTACACTTTACAGTATACAACCTTCTTAGGCACTCACACAACTTGGCCTAAACTCCTAGCAATCACAACTTCTTAATTTGATTACAAAAGTTTCTATGACAATCTTTACAAAATAAAATTTATAGCTTCCAGTGTTCTTGAGCAGCAGACTTCAGTTGGAAATAATCTGTCACAGATTCAGTTGCACTGCTTGTCTGCTCTTTTGCTGAACTTTTAGAATATCAGTAAGTTGATTTTCTGTTTTGATGAAGTGTTCCTCTTTGATTGAATAAATCACTCAGCTAACATCTCCATTCTTTGCTTGGACGTATTTATAGATTCAGTGGTCCAACGGTAGCTTTTCTGTATTAGGAAGAGATCAGCTTTCCAAATTTAGATTGTCTTCTTTCCTATTTGTTAAGCAACGGCTCTTTGTTCTGACGGTAATGGTGGCGGAGATATAGCAGCGTGCGCGCGCTCTGTTGTACCTTTGTCAGAGAATGTTGTACTTATTTTGTCTCGTTGCTTAGTGCTCTTACTGGATGTTTAGACTTCTGCTGGTCTTCTTTGTTCAACTGGTCGTTCATCATCTTGTGACCAGTAGATGTCTTTGTTCAGTGTGAGAGTATACGGTTGATGGTTGTCCAGTAGATGTCCATCCGGTTGATGTCTGTATCCAGTTGATAGCCATCCAGTTGATGTCTGTCCGGTTGGTAGCCATCCAGTTGATGTCTGTCCGGTTGATGTCTATCCAGTTGATAACCATCCAGTTGATGTCTGTCCGGTTGGTAGCCATCCTGTTGATGTCTGTCCGGTTGGTAGCCATCCTGTTGATGTCTGTCCGGTTGAAGTCTATCCAGTTGATGTCTGTCCGGTTGGTAGCCATCCAGTTGATGCCTGTCCGGTTGATGTCTATCACCCGGTAAGTCTTCAACATCTGGTAGGTGTTCATCCAGTAGGTGTTTGTCATCCGGTTGGTTTTTATCACCCGGTAAGTCTTTATCACCCGGTAAGTCTTCAACATTTGGTAGGTGTTCATCCAGTAGGTGTTTGTCATCACCAAAACTTAGAAATCGTTTCCCAACACTGCCTTTCTCCAATTTCATCCCAACATACCGGTGTTCGACACTTCTTGCCATATAAAGCCTCAAATGGAGCCATCCCGATAGTTTCTTGGAAACTATTATTGTAGGAGAATTCCACCAATGGTAGTGATTCTTGCCAATTACGACCAAAATCCATCACCACAGAACGCAACATATCTTCTAATGTCTGAATAGTTCTTTCAGTCTGTCCGTCTGTCTGTGGGTGATAGGCAGTACTCATTGCCAATCTGGTACCCATGGCGTTTTGAAAACTGCTCCAAAACTTTGATACAAACCTCGGATCTCTGTCCGAAACAATAGAAACTGGAACTCCATGTATCCGAACTATATTATCCACATATAGTCGTGCCATCTTCTTGTAGGAGTAAGTACGATCAAATGGGATAAAATGTGCTGACTTGGACAATCGGTCAACTATAACCCAAATTGCATCACATCCCCTGTTTGATCGGGGTACATGGGTCACGAAATCCATTGCAATATGCTCCCAATTCCATTGAGGTAATTCCAAACCTTGAAGTAAACCACCAGGTCTCATTCTCTCTACCTTGACTTGTTGACAAGTCAGACATTTTGATACGAAATCAACAATATCTTTCTTCATACCTTTCCACCAAAAGATGTGGTCTCAGTGTATGGTACATTTTTCGACTTCCTGGATGGATACTAAAATGACTACAATGAGCTTCTTGGAATAGAGCCTCTTTTAATTCCACTAAATTTGGCACTACCAATCTTTTATCCATTTGTAACCAACCACTTGGTGATATGCTAAATCTCGTGGTTTGATTTGACATTACTAGTTCCTTTAAGTGGTGAATAAAAGGATCTGTCTCTTGGGCTTTTCTGATCCTTGAGATAATTTGCAGTTCCACTTGTAAAGTCGACACAACGAAATAATCTTGTTGTGGTTGATATGTCCATCCTGAAGTGCACAACTCATCATAATTTTGCCATGTATGAATGGATGCTATCATGGCATTTTGCACTTTCCGACTCAACGCATCTGCTACTTGATTCATTTTTCCTGGTTGATACTGTATCTCACAATCAAAATCTTTTAGTAAATCCAACCATCTTCTCTGTCTCATGTTTAACTCGGATTGAGTAAATATACTTCAAACTTTTATGGTCAGAGTATATAATAAATTTCTCCCCATATAGGTAATGACGCCATATCTTCAAGGCAAAAATGATGGCGGCTAACTCGAGATCATGAACAGGATATCGTGTCTCATGAGATTTTAATTGTCTTGACGCATAAGCGATCACCTTTCCTTGCTGCATGAGTACACAACCCAATCCTTTAATTGATGCATCGGCACAAACTACAAATCCTCCTGATCCAGATGGCAGGGCCAATACTGGGGCTGTAGTCAATCTTTGTTTCAACTCTTGAAAACTACTTTCGCAATCGTCTGACCAGATGAAACTCTGATTTTTCTTGGTCAAATGGGTAATAGGCTTGGCTATTTGAGAGAATCCCTCGATAAAACGCCTGTAATAACCTGCCAAACCCATGAAACTTTGAATCTCTGGCACAGTTGTTGGTCTTGGCCAATTTAATACTGCTTCCACTTTACTTGGATCTACAGAAACTCCTTGGGAAGATATCACATGTCCCAAAAACATGACTCGATCCAGCCACAATTCACAGTTCGATAATTTTGCATACAGTTGGGCCGAACGAAGAGTCTGGAGTACTAACCGTAAATGTTCTTTGTGGTCTTTCTTGGTTTTTGAGTGTACCAAGATATCATCAATGAATACAATCACAAAATCGATCCAAGAATTTTCTGAATACTCTATTCATCATATCCATAAATACCGCTGGTGCGTTCGTCAGACCAAATGGCATTACCAGGAATTCGAAATGTCCATACCTGGTTCGAAAAGCCGTCTTCGGAATATCCTCCTCCCAAACTCGAAGTTGATAATAACCTGATCGCAAATCAATTTTTGAATAAACCGAAGTTCCTTGAAGCTGGTCAAACAAATCATCAATTCTGGGTAACGGGTATTTATTCTTGACGGTAACCCGATTGAGTTGTCTGTAGTCGATACACATTCGCATTGTACCATATTTCTTCCTTACGAAAAGTACAGGTGCTCCCCAAGGCGACATACTCGGTCGTATATAACCTTTGTCAAGAAGGTCCTGCAATTCTCTTTCAATTCTTTGAGTTCTGCTGGTGCCATTCTATAAGGTGCTTTGGAAATTGGTGCGGTACCAGGCATCAACTCAATGCTAAAATCAATCTCCCTCTCCGGTGGAAAACCCGGAATTTCATCTGGAAATACATCTGCAAACTCCCTTACCACCGAAATGTCTGACAAAAGTGGCTCTTTCTTTGTACCATCGATCGCATTAATAATATATCCCTCATTTCCTAGGGATAACAATCTAAACATTTCCATTGCTGATACCAAATGTATTTTAGCCTGCGATCCTCGGCCATGGAAATTCCATTTGGGGCCATGATAAGGTCGAAATCGAACCACCCCCTTAAAGCAATCAACGGTAGCCCGATAGTTTGTGAGAGTATCCATACCAATAATACAGTCAAAGTCGTTCATGGGTAAAACCATCAAATTAGTGATCATAATACTCTCTTCAAATTGTAGTATGCAGTTCAGCACAACATAGCTAGATAGAATAATTCTACCAGCTGGTGTAGATACAGTTGAAGTTTCATGCAGTGATACTGTTTCTAAATTATGCTCATCAACAAATCTAAATGAAATGAATGAATGCGATGCTCCTGTATCAAACAGAACTCGAGCAGTATTACCAAAAATAATACAGTTACCTGCAATCACACCTCCAGGCGCCTCTCTGGCTTGATCCTCGGTCAAAGCATAAACTCGTGCTTGTTGGGGACCTGGAAAAGTAGGAGGAGTAGTACCCCTAATCTGCGGGTAACTGGACTGCTGAAAGGACTGTACATGTCTAGACTTTGAACCACCTTGAAATTTTCCCCTAGCATGAGGCATTGTCTGTTGTGGCTTGCACTGGTCCTTGATCTCTTAATGGACATGCTCGTGAGTAGTGTACAGTCTGTCCACAATTATAATAAGTTCCTCTCATTCCTAGACACTGGTCAATGGAATGTCTACCTCCACATGATGCACAAAGAATACCAGGAGTTGGTGCTCCTCCAGAACCCCATGAACCGCTGGAACTTGAAGAGCTTGATCTGAACTTCTTAAACTTCTTACCCTTTGGTTTGAAACTTTGTTGCTTATGAAACTGATGTGGCCTCGTCTGCTGCTGGCGCGGTGGGGGATGTTGCTGGAAAGGACCCAGAGAAGAAGGTATATTTCCCTGAGGTAATTGGGGAACAAACTGCAAACCCCCTCTCCTCAGTCCAACTTCAGCTCTTTTTGCCCTCTCAACTGCCTCAGGATATGTAGTGATATCCCTAGAAGTTACAAACGTGTAGATAGAAGGATGCAGTCCATCCATGAATCTAGTATACATCGCCCTAGAATTTGTCGCCACATAAGGTACATAGCTCAAAAGTGCAAAAAATTGTGATGCATACTCAGCCACAGACAAATTTCCTTGAACAAGATTATTGAATTCAGCTTCCTTTGCAGTGTAGTAGGATGGAGGGGAATACTGTTCCAAGAATTTCATTTGAAATACCTCCCAAGTGATAGTAATTCCAGACTCAATCAATCCTTTCCTCGCGGCTTCCCACCACAGTTGGGCTCTCTCTTTCAACTGATAAACTGCGAGCTTCAAACGTATAGACGGTGCGTAATTGACAAGGTCAAATAAATATTCCATTTCTCGGATCCACGATTCAGCTTTTTCTCCAGAATCAATTCCATTGAATCTTGATGGACGCATATTCTGGAAACGAGCTACAACTGACTCCATATCCAACTCTTGAACTTGTTGTGTTAAATCATCCACATCATCAGCATGATGAGTGTTAGATGCAGATTCATGCATCACACCTTTCCCCTTTCGACCTCTAGCTCCAGA
The DNA here is from genome assembly GCA_907163345.1 of Haberlea rhodopensis. Lineage (NCBI taxonomy): Eukaryota > Viridiplantae > Streptophyta > Magnoliopsida > Lamiales > Gesneriaceae > Haberlea > Haberlea rhodopensis. Next base: position 373,687 of record CAJQUN010000380.1, on the reverse strand, counting down.
TGCCATTGTCCCGATCCCAAAAATCTATTCCTAATCAGAATAGTATAGCATAAAAGGTTTTATAGGAAGTTCACCTATAATTTGATACAAATAATTTCATAACATAATGGAATTCAACATATAAACCAAGTACGGAACAGGTACAATCATAAAAGGACATGTAGTCAATCACATGCACAAACATTTTATTTGTGACTAAACTTAGTGTCCTAACTCTATTTCGAGCGTATCCCAGACTACGCGATACCATAATGTGAGGGCCCGATCCTAATGTGGTGTTTAGTTATCACACAGTGATTAATTTACGTAAACAGCGGAAGAATAATTTCAAATGTCTTGTTAAATGGCCCTAAAAAAAAATTTGCATTTTAAGTGATACATATATATATTTATATCAAAATATATATACGATTCTAGTTAAGCCATTCATTTGCAGATAGTAAAACAAAATGATTAAATGTTATTGCAAAGTCCCGAAAATATCAGATCCCGAGTACAATATGCACGGGGCATACCCCGGTAAATTTATTTTGTTTTAAAAAAAAACCATACGATTACTGGGAAAGAAAAACCAAACATAACCCGAGCTCTTCATCATGGAGCTCGGTTATCTCTTGATGCGTCACCAAAAGCATCATCACCACGTCCTCGTGTAAAGCCTGTCATGCCCGAACAACAAAAGACATGACAGCCCCCCACAAAGGGGGTCAGTACCCCAGTACGAGAAATAAATAAATCATGTCAAATGACAAAGTATCATGCAATGCATACCATGTATGAATGCGATGTATGAATGGTTACAAGGAATCAAATATCAAGATACCAAAAATCGGAGTCCAAAGGAAGGTATCATCAAATCAAAGCTCGAGCAGAGGGTGACAGTATACATACATTGCGCTAGGAAAAACTCATCCTATGTACGTTACTGCATCCAGCCCTCGTGTCTAGGTCCGGTCGCACCTGCACGTGACTACAGTTACTACCTATACTGCTTTCATCGCCATGCTCGTCGTACCCGACACTCAGAGTAAGTCAACTCAATCAAAATCATGGATATCAAGGAAACGATAGCTCAATATGATATGCCCATGAATCATTATGCATTAATGACATATGAAACTCAATATATCATGCAATCATATGTGAACATAAATCCATGTCAAGTAATCTCTCATATCATGAAATCCAAACCATCAAATCATATAAGACATCATATAGTGACAATTAATTCGATTTATCAAGTAATGTCAAAAAGGGTCATACAATGGTATCATTGCATGCCTTTGTCAGACGTCATGATAAACATATCTCAACGTACCTCGGACCAACTTTACTTTACCGAGTGCTCCTCAATAATCCTGGAATTAATAAATCTGGTCATATACTATGTTAGTTCCGGATTTTAACGATGACAAAACATATCAGACCAGATCGATAGATATCAGACTGACCAGATCGATCGCTCAAAATAGATCAAGCTGATATGGTATATCGCAAATCAGATCGGATCGATGGAAATCAGCCTGACCAGATCGAAGCTTCAGATCGATATCATCTACTATCAGATCAGAGCAGTCAAGGCTGAATAAGAATTGGTTCTTCAGTCCGAATCATTAACGTCTATTTATTGAAGCATTTAATGTTGCAATTAATGCTGAAAAAGACCAAAGACTGAAGATTACCATAAAAGGTAAGAAGACAAAGAAGAGCTTACCTGACAGTCGCCGAAAGCATGAACCAGAACGGCAACTACCCTAAAGAAGAAGACTGCAGCTTACTCAGAGTTTAAGCAGAGTCAAGAGTTGCACATTAAGGGAAATAATGTCATTGGTACATGCAACTATATAAGGATGGAACAGAAGAGCTCAAGCAGGGAGTCTGATCAATCGAAAAACGCAAAAGAAAGCAAAACAGCACAAGCTTACAAGCTCAGACTTTTTCGAGCTGAAAATCTTCATAAGCACAAGCATATTGTAATATTTGATCACATTAGGATCACTGTGTGCATAGACTAATTTAGTCTATCTTGTGTATTCTGTACTGAGAGATATAGAAGTGAGAATCAATTGTAACTGTCAGACAGAGTGTGTCTGAACAGATCGAGAGACTAGGAGTTTCAGTCTGGTAGTGAGGTAAATCCAGCTGAATCGGGTTTGTACAACAGGATTGTATAAATCAAAGTCTTCTAGTGGAATACTTCCTTAATTGGAAGAAGGGGAGACGTAGAAGGATTACACCACCTTCGAACTTCCAGAAACATATTCCGTGTTTTATCATTCTGCATTCGCTATACTATTCAAGCCATCGAGCCGTTCTTACTAATCTAAGAACAGACCGTTCCGCACTAAAATATTCAGTGGTTTGTTCTGCAGAAGAGTTGATTAAGAAACAGATTTCCTTCACTAAACCGAAAGAAATCACAAGGGATTAATTTTTAATAGGAGTGTTCATTCACCCCCCCCCCCCCCCCCTCTAAACACTCCGGACCGATCCTAACAAGTGGTATCAGAGCAGGTCGTCTTAATCATCACAAAGACACTTGAGCTGATGGCATTATTCAACAAAATTCCTATGTTCACAAAAGAAGACTATGATGATTGGAGAATCAGAATGCAAGCTCATCTGGCAGCACAGGATGACGATATGTGGTTCATCATCACTGATGGACCAATGAAGATTCTGAAAGTCAATACAGCAGCCTCCATTACTGGTGGTGAACCCCAAATGGTCGAGAATGACAGATCCCTCTGGACGAATGAAGAAAGAAAGAAAGCAAATCTAGACAACGTTGCTAAAGACATCTTGTTCAAGACGTTGGACAAGAATATGTTCAGTAAAATCAAAATGTGCTCTACTGCCAAAGAAATTTGGGAGAAGATAGCACAGTTATGTGAAGGGAACGATCAGACCAAGGAAAACAAGCTGACTGTTGCTCTTCAAAGATTTGAGAGCATAAAAATGAAGATTGGAGAAACTCTAAATGAGTTTGATGAAAGAGTTACTGGTATCATCAATGAACTGAATGGTCTGGGCAAGGAATACTCAAATAGAGAGATCGCTCTGAAAGTAATGAGAGCCCTGCCAAAAGAATTGGATGTAAAGACCATCGCAATGAGGGAATCTAAAGATCTGAACAAAGTTGAACTTCATGATCTATTCTAAGATCTTAAGGCTTATGAGTTCGAACTGATCACCAGAGGTGAAGCAGAGCCATTCATCTCTCAACCAAACAAAGCCCTGGCAGCCATTCCAGACCAGACAGCCCCCACAACAGATCGATCTATCGAACAGATAAGTAATGATGCTATGTCATTATTTATCAAGAAATTCGGTAAATTTATGTCTAAGAATAAAAGGAATTTTAAACCTTCTCATCATTATAAATCAAGAAAGGACGATGCTGTTCATGATCAGGCTTGCTACAATTGTGGTAAGACCGGACATTTTATTGTAGATTGCACCAGACCGAAGAAAGAAGAGCGTAAAGAAAAGCATCGTGATGACAAGAAAAAGAAGCACTACAAAGATCGTAAAAGTCATCATGGGAAGTCCCAAAAAGTCATAGTAGCAGAGGAAGGAAACAGCAAGTGGGCTCAGACTGATTCAGATTCAGAAAGCTCCGAATATTCTTCCAGCGAAAGCGAAGAAGATATTCAATGTCTAATGGCAGACGAAGAAATGAGTCAAACAGACGAGGTATTCGATCTTGACTCAAATGAATTTACACGTGAAGAGCTTATGTCTGCACTGCAAGACATAATAATTATAGAATCCTAGCTGAATCATTTGAGAAAAATAAAGCTAAAGCCAATGATCAATTGGATGAGCACAACAAACCAAGCTGCTCTGAGCAAGGTGAGTGCAATAATCTACAGATCGAGCTGAACAAGCTGAAAATCTCCTATGATCAGCTCCATGAAGAAAACAAGAGGATTAGCACACAAAATGCTAAGCTTTCTCATATTTTCAAAACATAGACAAAATCAAGAGCATCATTGGAAGAATTGCAAGAGGTACAAAGAAATGTCGGTGATGTCACCGGCATAGGCTTTGATATCAAAGAATGCACCAAAGATGAATCTGAACTGTTGCTGGTAAAGAACAAAATCAAACAAATGACATTTGTTAAATCCAGCACAGTATATGAGACTGAAGCACCTACAATTCAAACGGGAGTCTCCTTCGTGAATCAAGGTTTGAGAAGAGGAATTGGGTACGTTAACCAAGCCAAAGAAAAGGCACCAGCAAGCTTTGTGTCCTTCAGACCAAATCTAAAGGTGCATGATCTAAGGCAAGGAAGACCATCCAATTACTACAACTCAAAACCAGTTCAACGAAGATATAGACTACCTCATAAGAATCAAAGGTTTCCATATCGCACACATTATCACACACAACATCGAAACAGATCAGCTCACAGCACACCAGACACACACAAACCATTAAAGCTGATACAGGTGTGGGTTCCCAAAGGGCTAATCCTTTCTGGACCCAAGTAGGATTGGGTACCAACAATAATTATGTTTGATGACAGGTACCGAAGAATCTTGTATCAGACTGGTACTTAGACAGTGGGTGTTCTCGTCACATGACTGGAAACATCGAGCTGCTGTCTGAAGTCACAAAATGTACTGGACCCAAGATCATATTCGGGGATAACTCAAAGGGTAAGACCGTGGGCAAGGGTAAGATTGTCCATGGTAATAGTATTATCAATGATGTGCTGTTAGTTGAAAATCTTTGCTATAATTTGAGTATAAGTCAACTATGTGATAATGGTTATGCTGTAGAATTTCACAAACACACTTGCACTGTTAAATCATCAGAAGGTATGACCATGCTTGTAGGAATCAGAAATGGAAATACGTATAAGATTAACTGGAATTCTGCTCAACCTGATAATCCTACATGCTTCATCGCGAATAATGATAATAAACACTGGCTATGGCATAAACGCTTGAATCATCTCAATTTTAAGACTATTTCTAGCCTGTGTAAACATGATTTAGTCGTCGGTCTGCCCAAGATCGACTTTGCTAAGGATAAGATCTGTGAAGCTTGCCAAATAGGCAAACAGATCAGATCATCCTTAAAAAACAAGAATGTCAAATCCTCCTCACGCTGCTTAGAACTATTGCATATGGACTTGTTTGGTCCTATACCAATAACAAGTTTAGGGTGAATGCGGTATACTCTCGTTGTTATTGATGATTACTCACGCTTTACTTGGACTATATTTTTGAGCAGTAAAGATCAGACCGGTCCGAAATTGATCAAGCTGCTGAAACGCACTCAGAATGAGAAATCATCAAGCATAGACAGGATTCGAAGTGACAAAGGCACTAAATTTTCAAATCAGAATCTTGAATCCTTTCTAGAAGATCAAGGAATTAAGCATGAATTTTCAGCTGCTCGAACTCCTCAACAAAATGGAGTTGCAGAACGAAGGAACAGAACGCTTAAAGAGGCAGCAAGAACAATGCTTGCTGATTCTGGAATTTCGCAAAAGTTCTGGGCAGAAGCTGTAAATACTGCTTGCTACACTCAAAATCGGTCTATGATTAACACGAAGTTGAATCTTACTCCATATGAAGTATGGACTGGTAACAGACCGTCTATCTCTCATCTTCATGTATTTGGCTGCAAATGCTTCGTTCACAACAATGGTAAGAATCATCTTACAGCATTTGAAGCTAAATCAGATAATGGGATATTTTTAGGATATTCATCAAATAGCAAAGCTTTTCGAGTTTTCAATAATCACACTTTAACTGTAGAAGAATCAGTTCATGTAGTTTTTGATGAATCTTTATGTATTGAGGGTAACAAGGAATCAATTCAAAATCAGATGGAAAATATCCATCTCGAAGCTAACAGTGATGATGAGATTGTAGCTAACAGGTCAAGAGACAATCCACCGGAACCTGAAGTACCAGAAAGACCGGATCAAGGCAATGAAGCTCCTTTAGATCGAGCCGATCCGGATGGTCCTAACTCTAATGTTAAAGCAGATGCTGATAGTACTGCTGCTACTCACTCTTCTGGACCAGATAATCCGGAATCAAGCTATCGATGGACAAAGAGGCATCCACCTGATCTAGTGATTGGAAGTCCTTCTGCACCTATTAGAACCAGAGGACAGATGATGGACGAATTCACTCATGCCGCTTTCATATCAAATCTGGAACCTAAAAAGATTGATGAAGCTTTGACTGATTACAACTGGATTAAAGCCATGCAAGAAGAGCTTAATCAATTTGAACAAAATCAAGTTTGGAGTCTAACCCCCAGACCAAGCGATCTGCCTGTTATTGGAACCAGATGGGTTTTCAAAAACAAGCTGGACGCAGATGGAGTTGTGGTTAGAAACAAAGCCAGACTGGTGGCGCAAGGATTCCGACAAGAAGAAGGAATTGACTTCGATGAATCTTTTGCACCAGTCGCCAGACTTGAAGCAATCCGAATATTTCTTGCTTATGCTGCTTTTAAAGACTTCAAGGTATATCAAATGGACGTTAAGAGTGTCTTTCTTAATGGTAAGCTTCAGGAGGAAGTCTACATTGAGCAACCTCCTGGATTTCAGAACCACTCATTCCCAGATCATGTATATCTACTGAATAAAGCAATATATGGACTGAAACAAGCTCCAAGAGCCTGGTATTACACTCTGTCTCAATTTCTGCTGAACCATGACTTTCAGATCGGCTCAGTGGATAAAACTCTGTTTAAATTTATTAAGGGGGAACATACTTTGTTAGTTCAAATTTATGTTGACGATATCATTTTTGGGTCAACTAACCCCAAATTATGCGAGAAATTCTCTAAGTTAATGCAGGGACAGTTTGAGATGAGTATGATGGGAGAACTTTCATTCTTTCTGGGTCTCCAAGTCAAACAGCTCAGCAATGGCATTTTCATAAATCAAACCAAGTATACCAAAGAGCTTCTCAAGAGATTCGGAATGGAAACTTGTTCAACTGCATCAACTCCAATGAGTCCTTCAATCAAACTAGATAAAGACGAAGGGGGAACAACAGTTGAAGTAACTATGTATCGAGGACTGATCGGATCGCTCTTATATCTTACAGCGAGCCGGCTTGATATAATGTTCTCAGTCTGTATGTGCGCTAGATTCCAGTCAGATCCAAAGCAATCACACTTTATTGCTGCTAAGTGTATTCTGAAATACTTAAAAGGATCTCAGAAAGTTGGTCTTTGGTATTCCAAAGATTCAAACTTCAGCTTAATCGGATATTCAGATGCTGACTATGCTGGATGTAAGATTGATCGTAAAAGCACCAGTGGAACTTGTCAATTCTTAGGTGAAAGATTGAACTCTTGGTTTAGTAAGAAGCAAACATCTATTGCCACATCTACAGCTGAAGCAGAATATCTTGCCGCTGGAAGCTGTTGCGCTCAAATGCTCTGGATTCAACACCAGCTCAAAGACTATGGCATTCAAGCTGTTGAATCTCCGGTATTTTGTGACAACACAAGTGCAATTGCTATAACGTATAATCCAGTTTTGCACTCTAGAACCAAGCATATTGATATCAGACATCATTTTAATCGAGATCATGTTGGCAAAAAGGAAATTCGGATCGAGCATATTTCAACAGAACAGCAAGCAGCATATATTTTCACCAAACTACTTCCTGAGGCTAAGTTTAATTATTTCGTCAAATTCTTGGTTTAATAGACTTATCTTGATGTTTTAGAAGTATCCTTCTTTTAGCTTTTAAAGATTGTATGCTGGCACAGATCGATAATACAATGATCAGAACGACACAGACCGGTCCGAACTTTCAGACCGATCTATGTCAAATCTGATGTTATCCCATGATCTGTCTGGTCAACAAATCTTTAAATAAAGTAATTATTTAAAACAGCCCGGACTGATCGCAATTTTAACCGCCTTATCTCTCTTTCATCCTGTCCGTTTATTTTGAATTCTTTAATTATCAGTCATCGAGATAAAGACACGTGTCTTCTCTCTCCTATTTAGCGGGCTGAATATTTTACTTTCATTCACTATTTACGAATTATTGTTGTCTGCTCTCTACCTCTCAAATATTTTTTTCACACTCTCCGCATTCTTCACTTCACTCAAATGGCTACTATCACTCACAATTCTTTATCTGTAGAGTTCAATGAAATATACAGGGCTGAAGATCCGGAAATGGTCTCTATGTTCAAATCCTTAGAGTCTTCCGGATTAAGGAACTTTCTGGAATGCGGGACGGTGGTTTACGAATCGGAGATCCGAGAACTGTTTGCAAATGCTGTATCTCAGAAGACGTTCATCTCCACCACCGTCAAGGGCAAATCGTTTGACATCTCTCCGTCGACGCTGGCAAAGACCTTTTGTCTTCCCAACACCGGACTGATTGACTTTGGCCATATTCCTCAGGCCACTATCACTGATCTTCAGGGGAAGATATCCATCTTTGGCCATCGTCTGCAGCGAAGAAGGAAATGCTTTTTCATTTTCAAGTGTCATGCGAGATTGTTGGCAAGCCATTATTGGGCAAAGCCGGAAGCTATGATGCTGTTACTGCTGAGAAATTCCGGGTCATGGCTGCTATTCACTCAGGGCAGAAGATGAATTGGTCTGCAATTTTATTTGGAGTTTTGCTTGAGACAGTCATCGCCTCCAAGCAGGCTGTCTGCTTTGCTGTTCCTCTAAGCAAGCTTCTGGAGACACTGGACATCGAGCTGGGGAAGCCGTCTGCTCTGAGTCCGTTCAAAATTCTCAACCCTAAGGGATTGGCTCTCCTGAAGTCCAAAAGTGCTCCACCCACTCCTTCCGATCTGGTGGCTGTCAAGATCGAACAAGGAGAATAACAGGCTGCTGCTCGAAGACCTCGAGTCAAGCGCAAATTGACCATTCAGACTGACTCCGAGGAAACTCAGTCTGCTCCTTCGTCTCTAGCCAAGCCCCCTCCTAAAAAGCCACGAACCCAGATCACCAAGCCAATCAAAACCTTACCTCTCAAAACCTTACCCATATTGCCTTCCACAAAAGCCACCCCTGCACCCCAAACTACAACCCAACCTTCAACAGCTTCAACCACTGTACCCAAACTAACCATCAGAGTCCCCTCTGCCATTCCTCTGGTCAAAGGGATTGTTTAACTGAATTGAGAGACTACACCCAATCAGGGATCAAGTCCCCGTCTTCCACCGGCAAGGGCAAGGCCATTCTCACTGAACCCCTCTCCTCAAAACCCAAATCTGCCGCTCAAACAGCCATCGACATCGCTATGGAGGATGTTGAAGAGAAGGTCAAGGCGCTCATTGTGGTATTGATGAATATGTCGAGTACAGAACGATCAACCACATTGATATGTTCTTTGGCAAGCTGAGAAGACTACATAAAATGGAAGAATAAGTCCTTAAGGGGACCGAGACAGACGATGTAAGAGTTGTTGTGCTTCGCAAAGATCTGTTCCAAGCCAACCAGAGATTCAGACTGGCAAATCTGCTCCTTGCAGCTAAGAAGGAGAACTTGGATCCGAGCAACCCGACTGCCAAAGATGATGGTGCAGTCATTGCTCAGCTGGAAATGGATGTTCATGCTCTTAATTTGGATGTTCGTTTTCAACGACAGAAGCTTAACATCTCTACTCCTGTTCCCAGCCCGGATCACCCGTCTGCGAGCAAGACTTTGGCTGAACCTTTCATAGCGCCAATTCCCTCTGGAACAGCGGATCAGTCAGCAGAATAGACAGCGGAGCAGCCACTGACCAATGCTCCGTCTGCCGCAGAAACTGAAGCCATGAATGTTCTGCTAGATTCCCCAACAACTTCTATTCCTCTGGGATCTTCAGTCTCCCACACTCAGCACCGTCCAACCGCAGCACTTACAACAGTCATCTCACCAGCTTTCGTCGATCCAGATCTGGTGGTGTCCACCCTTGTTGCAGCTTTACAGGTTGAGGAGCCTTCGAGACCTAGCACTCCTCCAGACCAATCTGCTGAAGATATGGCATTCTTAGAAGAATTTTCTTCGGACTTGGTCACCTTGATCCGGTCCGAAACACGCAAATCTGCTATGTCTTCACTGATACACATTGCCGCAGAAGCTGATCACACCTTCTCGTCATCTGATCACTCTCCAAGCCAGTTATCTGATGCAGCTCCATCCTTGGCAAGGTCCCTTCAACACCTCTCTAATAACTGTCTATCTCTCTCTCAACGAGTCATAGAAGTTCATCAGAGTCAGATGACTACATTTTTGGATTTTGAATCTTTCAAGGAGAAGATGACCGCCAATATTAGCAGCATTCAGTGAGGACTGAATGATCTGTTCTCTCATCAAGCTACTTATAAGAACAGTCTGCGAAAAGAGCAGATCGAGCTGGCCACTGAAGTTCGAGCATCCGTAGCCAATTCCCTTCGTGCTCAAGACACTCGTCTTGATGCTATCAGCGCTCAGCTAGCACAAATTGTCGACTTTCTTCAAGAGATTGATGCTGACAAAAAGGGGGAAAAGAGAAAAGATATCAGACCGGATCGATAGATATCAGACTGACCAGATCGATCGCTCAAAACAGATCAAGCTGATATGGTATATCGCAAATCAGATCGGATCGATGGAAATCAGCCTGACCAGATCGAAGCTTCAGATCGATATCATCTACTATCAGATCAGAGCAGTCAAGCCTGAATAAGAATTGGTTCTTCAGTCCGTATCATTAACGGCTATTTATTGAAGCATTTAATGTTGCAATTAATGCTGAAAAAGACCAAAGACTGAAGATTACCATAAAAGGTAAGAAGACAAAGAAGAGCTTACCTGACAGTCGCCGAAAGCCTGAACCAGAACGACAAGTACCCTAAAGAAGAATACTGCAGCTTACTCAGAGTTTAAGCAGAGTCAAGAGTTGCACATTAAGGGAAATAATGTCGTTGGTACATGCAACTATATAAGATGGAACAGAAGAGCTCAAGCAGGGAGTCTGATCAATCGAAAAAACGCAAAAGAAAGCAAAACAGCACAAGCTTACAAGCTTAGACTTTTTCGAGCTGAAAATCTTCATAAGCACAAGCATATTGTAATATTTGATCACATTAGACCACCTTCGAACTTCCAGAAACATATTCCGTGTTTTATCATTCTGCATTCGCTATACTATTCAAGCCATCAAGCCGTTCTTACTAATCTAAGAACAGACCGTTCCGCACTAAAATATTCAGTGGTTTGTTCTGCAAAAGAGTTGATTAAGAAACAGATTTCCTTCACTAAACCGAAAGAAATCACAAGGGATTAATTTTTAATAGGAGTGTTCATTCACCCCCCCCCCCCCTAAACACTCTGGACCGATCCTAACATACTATAAATATTATCACTAAGTGTTTAAATGACACAAAAGCTAAAAGAAGTTTTTAAAGGTGTTTTCCTACTGATTTTTCCTTCCAAATCAGACTGACCAGTTTTAGTAGAAAATTCATAATAAAATCATATGACTTTCAAATGACCCGATTCTAGTGCTCGAAGTTCAAAAACGCAAAGTACTTCATTTTCATGTCTAAGAATGCTGAGCTAGTTTTTCCATTAAAAGTAGTTAAAATGCCAAATACATAGCTTTCAAAATTCTATTTTCCAGCTCGAGCAGAGTTCGTAAAATCATCATAACATTTTCATTATACATCCAAAATGGTAAATTCCGGTGGTAAAAGATCCAAAACTCAAAGTACTAAAATACTTATTTCTGGAGAATTTTCGAAATTCCTAGCCCAAAATGCTCAGGAACTCGAAATATACACTGCATGGCATTTTCGCCCACATGCAGGACATGATTTGTACACTTAAAGTATAAAATTCATAACTAATTGAAAATGAGTCCAAAATAGGTCATTAGTTTTTTTAAATTCAAGAGAAAGAAAAGATCTACACGGTCATATGAAAATCGACCACAAATTTGAAAATTAACTTTGTGAAAAGTTCGACCCCTTTCTGAATAAAATCGAAGATTAGAAATAAAAAGAGGATGATATACCTCTCAAGCTTTCAAAAACACCAAATCCTTGAAGCTCTTCCTAAATCCTATCCAAAACCAAGCTTGCATGCAAGGTTTGGGAAGATTTTTGATGGAGGAAAATGGGGGATGAAGTTTTGAATTTTAATGGAGGAGAGGAGAGAAGGTTGGCTTGCTTTTTGGAGTGGAGAAGATGATAGATATCAGATATGATCAAGACATGCAATTCCAATGCATAAATAAAGTGATGGGGGTGAGTTACAAAGCCTTCCCATGACAATTTTTTTATTATTTTCCTCCACTTCTAAGGCCATGTGTCCCCATGATGTGTCCATGGTAATGTGGACATAGTGGTGGCCGGAAATATAGCATTAAAAATGTATAATTTGATGTATTTTATGTTAGTTATAATTAGGTGTTATGATCCAGAACACTTCAACTCGAATTCTTCGCTTTTTAATGACCCGGGTTTACTAACTCGAGGTTAAGCGTCCTTAATTAATAACGGGGCCTTACAGCGTATTTGCTGTTGGATTCCTAACACTTGCAACGTTGGCAGTGATATAAAATCTCATTTTATGTCACAAGCAAAGAGCAGTATCTAGCAACACATCAAGGCTACCCAAGTTACAAGAATATCATTGACTCGACGTAACCTATGGCCTGTGATAATATTCACCATGTAACTTAATCCCCTTGTAAGGACCCTAATCCTTAAGTGCGGATCAAAGGCATAAATAGAGCTAATATAAATGATCAGAGTGAATTAATCGTGTTGAGTCTATGAGCTTTAAGAATTACATGCCAAAATGAGGACTATCAATGGATTAATTACATTCCCCATCAAATGAATGTTATCAAACTATAGTTTTACACTACTCCTAGAGTAGACACTATACAAAATAATCCTGTCCTTCATCTACCAAAAGTGCTCTTCAAGCTCACGGTCTCAACCCGTCTTAGCCCCCTTCATATCATGCCAAAAGTACCTACAAGGACAACCCCCAAACATGAGCAATAATATCATTCATATTCAACACAATATGAATATAAAGCGTAAATGCATAAAACACAATTAAAACACTTCCTGTTTTCCCATGCATTTCAAAACGCTTCCAGTTTGGTTGTCCCTGTACCATAACTCATGAGTATAATCAATAGATTATTTTTAATGGTCTAGACATGTCATGACACAATACCATCTCATCAATATCAAATACCGGTCACCATTCCCTAGTCTGTCCATCACAATGTATTTTAATGCCCCTCGCTTATTTACATATAGGCGGCATAGAATAACCTCGCTCAATGGACATGCGGTACTCCCACCCCTCGCCTCACATTGAGCGGCAAATATCCTTTCCTCGCCTTATATGACAACCACGCTCAAATGTGACATGCGGCGCTCCCACCCCTCGCTTCACATTTAGCGGAACCAAAACAAATAGCGGCAAGCATTAAAATCATCAAGGGATGACCACGACTCATGGGATGTGCACCAATAATCATATGCATCTACAATCATCATGCATAATTCAACATGTATTTGCATCCACAATGCATAATCACATATATACTCGCATCCACGATGCATAAACAATGAGTATATTAGATACATGTACCGTTGGGTGCCCGTACGTCCTCTACGTACCTTTCCAAAAAGTGGAATTGATATGGCTTCAGTTCCTTGGTTGCGTTGCTACCTGAGATGGTTCTACACAATCACACAACCCCATATTAGAAGCCAAATAATAGTCAAATGTCAAAAATTCGACAAAAGAAAGCATTTTCCAAAATTCCACAGTTGGCGATCGATCGCTTGGCTGAGGCGATCGATCGCCTCAATTTTTTCTTCGCGGCGATCGATCGCCTAAACCTTGGATTGGCTACTGCCTCTCGGCGATCGGTCCCCTCATAACAGGCGATCGATCGCCTGTCCCGAAATTTTGGTACTGCTCTTCGGCGATCGATCACGCCATTTCAGGCGGTCGATCGCCTCGCACAGACTCGCGATTTTTCACCATTTTTGCATACCAAAACCTTCCAATCCATACCAATACTTAAACCAACCAACCAACAACATAAATATCAACATAAACCTTCAAAATACACCTCAAAACAAACATAAATCTAACCCTTAACCAAAACCACAACAACCCAATACAAACCCATTTTAAAATCCTTCAAAACCATACCAAACTTAAACAAAACACTTCAAAATCAACAATGAGGTATCCATACCTCTTGGGGACCTCAAATCTCCCAATAAACTTCACAAACTCAAACTTTGGAAGGATTTCTCCCCACCTTTTTGCTTCTACTCGAAAATGAGGAGGGGGAAGGGTTTGGGTGGTGATTTGGTAAAGTAAAAGTGAAAGTGTATTGAGTGGGGTTGGGGTAAAAAGGGGTTGGGTTTTAATTAAAAGCATTTCTCAAATCCATGGCGTATAAAACACCCCAACATGATATTTTCAAAAGCATTAATCCAAAATGCACCAAAATATCCATTAAACTCATGATTTCCAAATAATTGCTAATCATGGCAAATAAATCATGCTAAAAGCAATTTTCCCCAACATGCACAACATGCACCCTGAAATGCACTCCCGGGTCATCCTTTCCATGTGACCATGCATTTCCACACATTAAATAAATCCAGCACATAATCAATTAATTACCACCATGATTAATCATATAAACACAATTAATGTCCAAATTGCAATTAATCATTTCGGGGATATCACAATACTCCCCTACTTATAAGATTTCGTCCTCGAAATCACATGCACTTACCCCAAATTGAAACTAAACATAATCACATACCAGAGAATAGTTCCGGGTAGTGCTGCACCATATGCCGCTCCGTCTCCCACGTAGCCTCCTCGACACCCCTGCGATCCCACTGAACCTTGATCATAGGTATCACTTTGTTCCGAAGTCTACGGTCTGCTCGATCCAGAATTCTGACAGGCCGTTCCACATAAGACACATCGGACTCTAACTGAACTTCGGAAGGCTGTAACACATGAGATGGATACGGCTCATACTTCCGCAACATCGATACATGAAACACATCATGTATACCAGATAAAGAAGGCGGCAGAGCTAGTCGGTAAGCTAAGGTGCCAATGCGCTGTCAAAATCTCATACGGTCAAACATACATCGGAGACAGTTTCCCGCGCATCCCAAATCGCATGACGCCCCTGAAAGGCGAGATCTTCAAAAAGACCTTATCTCCCAACTGAAATTCCAACGGTCTCCGCCGTTTGTTCGCATAAGCTGCCTGTCTGTCTTGGACTGCTTTCATTTTCTGCCTTATCATCTTTATCTTCTCTTCCATCTCCCGAATCAATTCCGGTCCTCCGACCGATTTACGGTCCAAATCATCCCAACACAAGGGTGATCTACACAGTCTGCCATAAAGAGCTTCAAAAGGAGCCATCTGAATACTCGCCTGGTAGCTATTATTATAAGAGAACTCTACCAAAGGCACTGAATCTTGCCAAGAAACATCGAACTCCAAAACACAAGCTCTCAACATGTCCTCGAGCGTCTGGATAGTACGCTCGGTCTGGCCATCCGTCTGAGGATGATAAGCAGTGCTCAATCTGACTTCAGTTCCCAAGGCTGACTGAAGACCTTCCCAAAAATGAGATGTGAATCGTGGATCTCGATCCGACACTATGGAAATGGGGATCCCATGCAATCTCACCACATCTCGAATGTACAACTGCGCCATCCTCAAAAAGGTGAAAGTCATGCTATAGGGGATGAAATGAGCTACCTTAGTCAATCGATCCACAATCACCCAAATAGCATCAAAGCCTGAAGCACTCCTCGGCAGGTGAGTCACGAAGTCCATGGAAATGTGTTCCCACTTCCACTTCGGTATCTCCAAGCTTTTCAACTCGCCGCCAGGTCTCTGTCTCTCTGCCTTAACCTGCTGGCAGATCAAGCACCTCTTTACAAAAGCGACGACATCACTCTTCATCCTTTTCCACCAAAACTGACCACGTAGATCTTTATACATCTTCTTCCCGCCTGGGTGGATGCTAAGTCTGCTACTATGAGCTCGCTCCAAGATTCCTCTACGCAACTCCGGCGTAATCGGAACCACCCAACGGTCACCCAATCTCAAAGATCCGTCATCGGCCACTCTGAATTTCGTTGGCTGACCAAGATGTTCTAAAGATAACCACCTCTGAACCTCATCATCTGACCTCTGAGCTCTCCTGATGTTCTCATAGATATCTGGCTCAGCTAACAAGGTCGATACATACACAGGTGATGCATCGATGTCAAAATCATAGCCCAGATGGCAATAGGAGGTCATCATGGCTGACAAATGGATGACGTCCTCGGCAGAACTCCTCACTTTCTGGCTCAAAGCATCTGCTGTCAAATTAGATTTTCCGGGATGGTACTCAATTTCACAATCATAGTCTTTGAGTAAGTCCATCCACCTCCTCTGCCTCATGTTCAGCTCCGCCTGAGTGAATAAAAACTTGAGGCTCTTGTGATCCGTGTAAATGGTAAACGACGTACCATACAAATAATGCCTCCAAATCTTCAGGGCGAAGATGATAGCCGCCAGTTCCAAGTCATGGACTGGGTATCTCGTCTCATGCGGCTTCAACTGCCTCGATGCATAAGCTACCACATGCCTATCTTGCATCAGTACACACCCAAGGTCCTGGAGTGATGCATCGGTATACAAAACAAATCTGGAGTTCTCCGTAGGGATCGCTAACACTGGCGCCGTCGTCAAACGGTGCTTCAACTCCTGGAAGCTCTCCTCACAAGCTTCTGACCAGAAGAAAGGTACTCCCTTCTGGGTCAACTGTGTCAACAGCTTGGCAATCTTCGAAAAGCCCTCGACGAAGCGTCGATAATATCCGGCCAAACCAAGGAAGCTCCGAATCTCAGGCACAGAAGTGGGGGCAGCCCACTCCATCACAACTTCGATCTTCCTGGGATCCACAGATATTCCGCTGCTCGATATGACATGGCCCAGAAATACTACACTGCTCAACCAAAACTCACACTTACTGAGCTTGGCATACACCTGGTGATCTCGGAGAATCTGGAGTACTGTCCTCAAGTGTTTCACGTGCTCTTCCTCGCTCCGGGAATAGATGAGAATGTCGTCGATGAACACGATGACGAACTGATCAAGATACGGCTGAAACACTCTGTTCATCAAGCTCATAAAGACCGCTGGAGCATTCGTCACACCGAACGGCATCACTAGGAACTCATGTCCATATCGAGTCCGAAACGCTGTCTTCTGCACATCTTCCTCTCTGACTCGAATCTGATGGTACCCGGACCTCAAATCAATCTTGCTATACAGTCTGGTACCTTGCAACTGGTCAAACAGATCATCAATCCTTGGGAGAGGATACTTGTTCTTTACTGTAGGCTTTATTCAGTTGCCGGTAATCGATGCACAACCGCATCGAACCGTCCTTCTTCTTCACAAAGAGAACCGGTGCGCCCCATGGCGATACGCTCGGGCGTATATCCCTTGTCAAGGAGATCCTGCAACTGTTCCTTCAATTCCCTCAACTCCGCCGGTGCCATCCTGTAAGGTGCACGAGAGATAGCGGATGTCCCCGGTAACAACTCGAACCCAAACTCAACTTCTCTAGCCGGTGGGAATCCTGGGATCTCTTCTGGGAACACATCAGCAAACTCTGCTACTACTGGTACATCCTCAACTCTCAATTCCTTATTCTTCCCAGACGTGTCCACGGCATAGATGAGATAGCCCGTGTGGCCACGTTCCAATAACTGAGTCATCTTGATCGCTGAAATCAACGGAATCTTCGCACGAGAACCGTTGCCATTGAAAGTCCACTGACTACCCAAATCAGGCCTGAACTTCACTGTCTTCTGCCGGCAATCTACCAGTGCCTGATATCTGTTCAGAATATCAATGCCCAAGATGCAGTCGAAGTCCGACATACCCAACACAATCAAGTCTGTCTTCAACTCGTTGCCCTCAAAATAAATGAGGCAATCTGCCATGAACTGATCAGCAACGACATTTCTTCCAGTGGGTGTCGAGACAAGGAGAGGCGTGGGTAGAGAAGACGTGCGCATATGGTGTCTCTCCACAAAACCAACAGATACAAAAGAGTGGGAGGCACATGTATCTATCAAAATAAAAGCAGGGTACGTAAATAAATGACACGTACCGGCGATCACCTCCTCTGGGGCTGCCTGGGCCTGCTCTCTAGTCAGCGCATACACCTGTCCCTGGGGCGGTCCCACTGTCTGACCTCCCGATGGTCGAGGCCCAAACTGCTGCCTCTGGTGTACAGTCCTATCATCAAACCTCGGCCTGTTGCCCTGAAACTCTGACTGTCCTCCCCGGGTGGGGCAATACCGAGAGATGTGGCCCATCTTGCCACAGCTATAATAGGCAGGGCACTTACTTGAAGAATGTGGTCCTCCACAGTTGTCGCACCTCGGCTCTCCCGGCCTATTCCCTTGTGAAGACCCTCGATTGGCGGACCAATTGCTCTTCTTATTCTCCTGTTTCTGACCAAAGTACTTCTTTCCACCAAACCGTGAAGATGAAGAGGCACCACGAGGTTTAAATGGCTCTTCTCGGGGCCTCAAGCTGTCATTAGTCTGCCTCTGTTGTGGTACTTGTGGTGGCACAGCACTAGGATAAGCTCCCACTCCAAGCTCGGAAAGCTCCGTTCTTGTGAGAGCATCATCAAAAGAAGTTGGGTTATTGGTGATAATCCGGTCATAGAGCTCCGGTCGCAACCCCTTCATAAAACTCCTCATCTTTGCGTGCCCATTGGTGGCAATGTGGGGAACATACCTCAGCAACGAAGAGTACCGCGTGGCATAGTCTGACACTGTCATGTTCCCCTTTTTCAAACTTGTAAACTCGTCCTCCTTCGTCTGTCTCGCCGCTGCGGAGAAGTACCGGTTCAGAAACCGGGTCCTGAAGAGTGTCCAATCGATCACAGTACCCAATGCTCTTAGCTCCATTACAGTGCCCCTCCACCACATTAGAGGTTTCTTAGCTAACTGGAACTCCGCCAGTCCCAGCCACGCTGTAACAGCACAAGGAGCCGACACAAATATCTGCTCAAGTCTCTCCAGCCACTCCTCAGCTTCCTCCCCTGATTCTGTTCCCTCAAACCGGGGCGGGTGGTAAGACAGAAACTGAGTCAAGTTAATCTCACCCGGTAGCAATAATTGAGCCACTGGCTCCAAGCCTACTACTGGTGGAGGTAGAGGGTTCACTTGTCCAACGCTAGCGTTAACACTGCCCACATCGCCAACTTCTTCGTTAAGGTTCCCCGCATTCATAGCAGCCATGCTGTAACACAAAGGTTAACAACAATTCCAAAACAAATATCCATGTTATGCCGTTAGATAACAGGAATGATAATAAGCATGTTAGTGTAACAGAATATACATCAATATGCACCACATGCATAAACATGCTTCAAGTGTAAGCACCTAGCCAATCATGCTAAGGCTACCCTTCACTCGTTCCCGGGTTCTCTAACCATTGCTCTGATACCACTAATGTAAGGACCCTAATCCTTAAGTGCGGATCAAAGGCATAAATAGAGCTAATATAAATGATCAGAGTGAATTAATCGTGTTGAGTCTATGAGCTTTAAGAATTACATGCCAAAATGAGGACTATCAATGGATTAATTACATTCCCCATCAAATGAATGTTATCAAACTATAGTTTTACACTACTCCTAGAGTAGACACTATACAAAATAATCCTGTCCTTCATCTACCAAAAGTGCTCTTCAAGCTCACGGTCTCAACCCGTCTTAGCCCCCTTCATATCATGCCAAAAGTACCTACAAGGACAACCCCCAAACATGAGCAATAATATCATTCATATTCAACACAATATGAATATAAAGCGTAAATGCATAAAACACAATTAAAACACTTCCTGTTTTCCCATGCATTTCAAAACGCTTCCAGTTTGGTTGTCCCTGTACCATAACTCATGAGTATAATCAATAGATTATTTTTAATGGTCTAGACATGTCATGACACAATACCATCTCATCAATATCAAATACCGGTCACCATTCCCTAGTCTGTCCATCACAATGTATTTTAATGCCCCTCGCTTATTTACATATAGGCGGCATAGAATAACCTCGCTCAATGGACATGCGGTACTCCCACCCCTCGCCTCACATTGAGCGGCAAATATCCTTTCCTCGCCTTATATGACAACCACGCTCAAATGTGACATGCGGCGCTCCCACCCCTCGCTTCACATTTAGCGGAACCAAAACAAATAGCGGCAAGCATTAAAATCATCAAGGGATGACCACGACTCATGGGATGTGCACCAATAATCATATGCATCTACAATCATCATGCATAATTCAACATGTATTTGCATCCACAATGCATAATCACATATATACTCGCATCCACGATGCATAAACAATGAGTATATTAGATACATGTACCGTTGGGTGCCCGTACGTCCTCTACGTACCTTTCCAAAAAGTGGAATTGATATGGCTTCAGTTCCTTGGTTGCGTTGCTACCTGAGATGGTTCTACACAATCACACAACCCCATATTAGAAGCCAAATAATAGTCAAATGTCAAAAATTCGACAAAAGAAAGCATTTTCCAAAATTCCACAGTTGGCGATCGATCGCTTGGCTGAGGCGATCGATCGCCTCAATTTTTTCTTCGCGGCGATCGATCGCCTAAACCTTGGATTGGCTACTGCCTCTCGGCGATCGGTCCCCTCATAACAGGCGATCGATCGCCTGTCCCGAAATTTTGGTACTGCTCTTCGGCGATCGATCACGCCATTTCAGGCGGTCGATCGCCTCGCACAGACTCGCGATTTTTCACCATTTTTGCATACCAAAACCTTCCAATCCATACCAATACTTAAACCAACCAACCAACAACATAAATATCAACATAAACCTTCAAAATACACCTCAAAACAAACATAAATCTAACCCTTAACCAAAACCACAACAACCCAATACAAACCCATTTTAAAATCCTTCAAAACCATACCAAACTTAAACAAAACACTTCAAAATCAACAATGAGGTATCCATACCTCTTGGGGACCTCAAATCTCCCAATAAACTTCACAAACTCAAACTTTGGAAGGATTTCTCCCCACCTTTTTGCTTCTACTCGAAAATGAGGAGGGGGAAGGGTTTGGGTGGTGATTTGGTAAAGTAAAAGTGAAAGTGTATTGAGTGGGGTTGGGGTAAAAAGGGGTTGGGTTTTAATTAAAAGCATTTCTCAAATCCATGGCGTATAAAACACCCCAACATGATATTTTCAAAAGCATTAATCCAAAATGCACCAAAATATCCATTAAACTCATGATTTCCAAATAATTGCTAATCATGGCAAATAAATCATGCTAAAAGCAATTTTCCCCAACATGCACAACATGCACCCTGAAATGCACTCCCGGGTCATCCTTTCCATGTGACCATGCATTTCCACACATTAAATAAATCCAGCACATAATCAATTAATTACCACCATGATTAATCATATAAACACAATTAATGTCCAAATTGCAATTAATCATTTCGGGGATATCACACCCCTTGTCCTATGTGTTTAGATTAAACACGAGTCGTGGAATAGTCATACTCGTATAGTTCAATCTTTTATTTCTTGATCCCCAAGTAGACTAGAATAAACGAATAAGCTCGATATCACATATCGACTCATTCGAGCATGGCCATGCATTTTAGTCTTACTTGATCAAAGGCCCAAACACTTCTCCTGTTATATTGGAGGGACAAATCCTATCTTGATCACTCAACATCCCTCTGCATAATTCGTGGTGTATCCAATGATTGTCTTTATAGTTTACCCTGTTATAGGTAACGTTAGACAATATCAAGATACACGCCTCCTTATGTTGGGATCTCTGGTGATCTCAAGTCGTAAGGATTACATACATTATTATCACTATGAGAATTGCTTATGACGTTCATATAACTATCCATGTAGCATTCTCATGGTGGGTCTGTCCAGTACGTCGTTCTCTAACATGCACCCATGTGTTGATTTGATATCTCATATCCATGAACAATTCATCAATCAATACATACTAGTCTCAATGCATTATCATTATCCTTATTCATGATAATACTTGACTAGGGACAATCTTTAAGAATAATACAATATTATTCTAAGGACATTAACATATATATATATTCATTACACATATACTGGAATAATATATAATAATGAATTGCCTTTATTCAAATTACATTGTATGCCCAAATCAATCATCTAATGAATTGTCTTAGGGCATATCCCAACATGTATTATGGGGAATTGCAAGGAGGTATCGTGTTGAGAAACATGTTGGAAATAAATCCGGGAAAAACAAATGTTTGCATCGAAGTATAGCTTTATTCACATATGTTCACTTTTTGAACTTTTATTTTATTTAAGTCTTTTTTTGCTTACTAAAATACCTCTGATTTAATCTTTAACCTAGTTAGGGTTTCAAACACATGAAATATCTCACTCTTTCCTCTCCACCTGCACCACTTCCACCGTCTTCACCAGCCTGACACCGACGTCTTCACATGTTGTCGCCGCCATATTCACTAGCCGCACAACCTTTATGTGTGTGTATGTGTGTGTGTGTGTATATACTGTGTGTGTATATGCGCATGTGTGTGCGTGTGTTTGTATATATATAAACACACTATGTTTGTGGTTTTTTGAGGTTTTTTAGCTGTGATTCATTGGTGTCCGTGCTTGTTTGCTCATTTCCAAAATTTACATCCTGACAACAAGATATTGTAACGAAGAAGATGACCCAGAGAAAAAGTAACGGGTGCACGAAAATTATAAAAAAGTAACAGTGCACAAAAATTATAAAAAGTAACTGGTGCATGAAAATTATAAAAAGTAGCTGGTGCACGAAAATATAACCTTGGTGCGCGAAAATATAACAGTGATGCATGAAAAATACAACAATGGTGCACGGACTTTGTATTAATTAACTGATGCACAAAATTTCCAAAAAAGCATCTGGTGAACAAAATACAATAACTGTGTACGAAATGAAATGGTTCATGCATCACTTACTTAATTGTATGGTTCGTGCATGACCCACCTTTGATTATGGTTCGTGCATCACCCACCTACGATTATGGTTCGGGCATCACCCACTTGCGATTATGGTTCGTGCATCACTTACATTTTCTGTGTTTCGTGCATCAGTTACTGATTTTAATTTTCATGCATCAATTAGTGATTTTCAATTTTCGTACATCAGTTACTGGTTAATTTTCGTGCATCAGTTATTGATTTTCATTTCTCGTGCATCAGTTATTGATTTTCAATTTTCGTGCATTACTTACTGATTTTCAATTTTCACAAAATTACGAACAAACACTGAAGGTGCGAAAACATGCACTGGACACAGAAAATTGTCCCGTTCGTCGTCGTCCGACCTCCGTTCAACGAGCCCAATATTCAAAAATGTTCAAAATTCAATTGCCACAGTGAGTCGCCGTGGAATCATCGGAATTTGATCTGGAAAGGGCGAAACTGCATGACCTAGGTTTTCAGCTCTTGGGTTCGATTTCTTCTACCATGAATTGGTCCGAACCCATACACTGCTTAGCTTCCCTCACTATGGCCAAACGTTTGAGACCGATCACTGCCCATCTCATCGCCGGTAGTCTGAAACTCTAGGTCATGCGATTTGGTGGCTATTGAGTTTTGAAACAAGATTGAAAACTGAAAAATGTGAGTGTGAGAATTAAGAGCACTATTGTCATTTTAACTTCAAATGGACTTAAGTGATTAAATAATTTTTCCCTGACTATGATGAATTAAGTTTTATGAAAGTGTACCGGCTTGATTTTTTTCATTTGTATTATGACTTAGATTTTGAAAGGAGAGCCTCCGGAACTTAATTATGAATTTGTATTATGACATACTCTGGTTTGAGTAGCGTTTTGCACACAAAAAAAATATTTGCCCCTCCCCAGTCAAATTTTTTTTATGAATTTGTAGCGGCATGCAATGATGCCAAAGATACATGTTTTGCTTTTGATGAGTGATCGATTAATATTTTCTTCATTGTCATATTTTGTGAATTATAAAGACATAATCACAAATTATGCTGTTATTCAAGCATTTTCAATACTTGGACCATATATTTTATTGAACTTGACAAATGATGAAGATAGAGCTCGATGAAATATCAATGTGCGCAGGGGCGGATCTACAATATGGGCTCGGTTGGGTTTCAGCCCCCAGCTCAACCCAAAATTATTATATATGTAAACTTATTTAGGGTGAAAACACATAAAATTGTGTGGTGCATTGTTAGATGCGCATGTTAAAAATGAAGGCATGAGTTAGTAACTCCTTCATCTCATCAATTCATAATAATTTTGGATTATTTATTTTCCCAAAAAAATATTTGTTTTAAAAATTTCTCAAAGTAAAAATAATTTTATACTAATTTGTCCCATTTTCTCATCTTTTTTTTAACATATTTTCTTATGTTTTAATTATATATTTTTTAAATATGTAGATATACATCATTTTTAATAAAAAATTATTTTAAAAAAAAATATTTTATTGTAAAAACTTTTCTATCTAAATTTAAAATAGTTGTATATATTAATTTGAAATTTATATTAAATGGATTATGAAGTATTTATCCAAAAGATTGATGATGAAGTGATGAATAAAATTTATGGATGTGGAGAAAGATATTATAATCAATAGCTAACGAGTATGCGAATGAAATGTTTATACAAAATAATTATGAAAAATAATATATTATTTTTATTCAAGAACATTGTAAAATTCTACGTCTTTCAATATAATTTATACATATTAATAACATTATTTTTTTATTCTCCAGCACCCCAAGTTTAAAGTCTGGCTATGCCCCTGGATGCGCATCTTCTACATATAAATATAATGGATTCCAAATTCCATGTTGTCCCTGTTTGAATCAGATTATCATACTTACATAATTTCTTTATTCGCCGAATAACCATGGTTGACAAGTATTTATGTATGTTGGTGCATGGATCGGACCCACACCCTTCCCAGGTGGATATGCTTTGAATTGGTATATGACGTATTCCACTCAAAATATTCCATATAGTTATAATATTTTTTTTTGGTTTAACAAAGAATCCAGGCTTACGCCTGACTAATCATTGGGTGACGACCCCGAGCCCTCAGGACCGCCACCAGGTAAATCGTGGGATGTGCACGGATGGCAGGTATCTGAGGGAGCGGACCAAAATGACCCGAACCCAGGACAAACCCACACAATATTTCAGTGGAGAATTTATCCACACGAGATTCGAACCTGCGACGCCAGATGATTTTTCCCTACGTCACCTCAGCCTTTACCAATCCGTCATGCCCCTGGGGCAGTTATAATATTTATTATATATCAGAATGGTGGATCCTAATATACAAAACTATTGTAAATCGATTTTCGTTTTCGTTTTTTGAATGACTGTACAATAAATTATTAATTTTCTAATAAATTTTTTTTATCTTGTGTGTCTAAAACCTAGAGATTTATGCCCGGAGATGGACTTTCTTGTTTTTACAACATTTAACATTGGCCTGCATCATGCATTACCAATTGGGCCCAACAATGAAACATCAAATTGATTTATACTTTGGGAAAATTACGGGCCGGTACACTTTGGTGAAACATAATCTAACCTAGTCCAGCGAAAAAACATTAGTTGACATAAGTCCATTCTAGGTTGAAATGACCATAATAACCCCATGTGGTCCATGTGGTCCAAGCGGTCCACGCGGTCCAACCAATCTTTAATAAATTTGCATTCTTAGCCCTAGAAAATGTTTAAAGAACAAAATATGCCACAATATACTATTCATCATCGTTTTCATCCTAATATTTATCAAACAGAAACATTATATGAACATGAGATCCTCCAGTTTCTGTCATCTCGAGATGAATCCCAAGAGCATACTTTTGCAAAGGACTCACGGTTTATATAACGTTCGTCTAATTATAATTCAACCCGATTTGAAGATCATGTTAAAAATAAATAAATTGCCCAACATGCTTCCGTATTACAATAAAATTTTAGCAAACTGAAAAATACCATTTTGACCATAACGGCACCGGGTGAGGTGGGTCGCAACTTCCACCAGTCGAAAACTTACTGCCTCCAGACTATTTTACGAATGGCTCCTCACCATCCAACCTCAGCACACGGGCGAGGTTAGTCTGCCAGTTATCCGACTCCTTTAGAAACCGCACAGCACAGCCCTAATTTGTTTCCTACCTTAGGGCGTAAGGTATATTCAAGATATAAAAAAGATTTAAAGAAATCTGGGAGATAGCTGGGCAACAGCCTTATTTTTATTCTGGAATACTTATAACATCTATTACATTAAAACGTCTCCTTTTGGGAGGAGACGGACTTGTTTAGCCTCTCATATAGATGAGGCTTGACTCAAAACACATAAACTTAAAACCAACAGAACAATATTACAAATGATTACAAACGAAATAAAAGAAAGAAAGATTACCAAGCTACGAACGTTGAAATATTACAAAGCTTGGAGACTCTAAATTTATTTCTCAGAAAACTATGGAGAATTTTCGATATCCTTAGCTTCCTGAATGAGTGCCCTTATATAGGCATGAATCCGGACTTCAAATGCGGATTCCAAATCTTGATAATTGTTGAGTGCGCCTGTGAGTGCGCCTTAACTTTCACGTGGTCTGACATCTTGTCCGGTTGTGCCAACTTTTCTCGTGAGTGGTCCATTATGTTTTGTCTGAGTGCGTTTGAACAGTATCCGCACTAACTTCTAATGGTCCACCTCTTTTCCTTTGTCGGGGAATCTTTACATTAGTGGTTTTTGTGGTCCCCGAGCTTTAGGAAAACGGGCTCTCTTGTCAGCAGGTATTTTGTCTTTTCCTGCCTCTGGTCTGTCGGGTTTGGATCGGAATCCTTTCCCGAACTCTGGTTCTTTCTGCTCCGGGCATGCTAGGCAGATATGATAAATCCATCGGCCAATGTGTGCCATGTTGCAGAATTTCCGGTAAGTCTCCTTTCCTGCCGGAATCTTGTTCTCCCAAAGAATTCTTCTCTTGGTTTCAAAGAGTTCTTCGGCAAATCTCGTGGAGGTTTCTGTCATGGAATTCAGCAAGAAAGTTCCATTGGCTGAATTCTGAAAGAACTTGAATGTGTATTTGACTTTGTCCATTTCAGTTAGACAAACCCAAAGACCCCATGCTCGTCTCGTTGAAACTTCATCATCTGTGATAGTTCCTGCTAAAATTAGAATTCCTTCTGGTAGCGCCATTTTTATATTTTTCAGGGCGTTTCCATCTGGTCTTCTCAGCTTGATAAAATGAAAAGCTTCAATGAAGCCTTTCTTTGCTGGTTCTGGAGCAGCACTGAAAAAATACAACTCCAAGATATCACCTCTGGCCAAATGTGGATTATTGGCCCAAGTCTCGTATACAGCTTCTCTGATCCATTTTGCTAATTTTGAAATTTCAGAGAAGGCTGGTGCCACAGTATAAACCGAAGCCAGAGCTCCGAAATTATACAATTCCTGAATATCATTTGGATGGCTGCCTGGTTTCATCCAAACTCTCGGATATTTTCCGGAGATATCAACTATTGATTTTTCTGGGTTGATACCTCGCCTGGTAATTAGTTTCTCCCAAGTGCGCTGGTAATCCTGCATAGGTGAAGAAACTAAATCGTCATTAGTTTGAACCTTAGACTTGCCAGTCAATGGCCTAAGATTCAACTCTCCCTCTTTTACCCCAGAGGTGCTGGGTTGACTTGAAGGTTCAGATTGTGATGACACCTGACCTTCAACATTCGCTTCAGCTTGTACATCCTCAAGGAATGCATCAACTGAAGCACTCGTGACAGGGGTACTTGAATCCCTTGCCTGCGGGTTAGATGAGCCCCGTTCTCTAAACACTTCTTTTTGCACTGTTGAAGGTGCTGCCTGAAGTATAGGTCCTTTCAAGACTTCAAACAAACGTTCGTGGTCCCGAAAGCATGCTCGTATATGATCAGTAACAAGTTCCTGATCTGCTCGTTGAAGTCGTCCCGCGACCTCTGCATTGAGACAAAGAGTCCCAAAATCTCGTTCCAGGATCTCCAGGTTTTCCCTGAGATTCCTAACTCGCTTGAGGGTATCGCTAGCAATGTGTCCCTCCATCTCGTGTTAAGAAATCTGCAAGAATATTTTTATCAGATTTCACAATGACAATATCATAATCATAATATTGGCATTCAGCTTGCCATCTTAAAAGTCTAGCCTTTTCTGGTTTTGATTCAATTTTATTTTTTAAAAAGGCTTTGACACTCGTATTATCTATTTTTAAGATAAATTTCTTAGCAAGTAGGAAAAGTGGCTATTTCTTAAAAGCCTTTCGAACAGCGAAGAACTCCTTCTCATTGATATGCCATCTGATAACTTCGTTATTATCAAATAGCCCACTGCAATATCTGCATGGCACTTCTCCTTCTGGTGTAATTTTCATGAGAACTGCCGCCCACCAATGATCACTGGCATCTGTGTATAATACCAGTTCATCCTCGTCATTTGGTATTGCAAGCTTTGGTAGCTTCCTGCAAACCTCCTTCAGCTGTCTGACAGCTTGTCTATGATCGTCATTCCACTCAAATTTAACATCCTTTTTGAGTAGCGGACTGAACACCTTCCTGTGGTTTGCTAGATTGTTGATAAACATCCCAGCGAAATTAACAACTTCTAAAAAGCTCTGAAGTTGTTTTAAATCCTTGAGGTCATCCGGATATCCTTGTACTTTTTCAAGAATATGATTTTGCAGGATGATTCCAGATTCATCGATCTCAATTCCAAGGAACTCGATCTGTCTTGTAGCAATTACTGCTTTCTTTTCGGAAAGCACCAATCCTTCCTTGTAACAAACGTCTGAAAAGATTTCCAGATGTTTAAGATGTTCTTTCATGTTTGTTGACGCTATGAGGATGTCGTCAATGTACACGAACATGAAGCTAAAGTAATCCTTGAAAAGATTATCCATCTTCCTCTGATATATCTGGGGAGCATTTGCTAATCCCATTGGCATGACATTCCAGATATAATGTCCTTGTGGTGTGGAGAATGCCGTGAATTTTCTGCTTGCTTCCTCCATTTTAATCTGGTAGAACCCAGACTTGCAATCGAATTTAGAAAACACTTTGGCATTCTTGATACTATTTACCAAATGTTCTCTTCTTAGGATAAAATATCCGTCGAAGTCCAAGATTTCGTTGATCCCTTTATAGTTGATCACCAATCTCGGCTTTCCTCGTTTAATTTCTCCATGATTCCTTAACCAGAAATCCTGGGCTGCTGTATGGAGAAATACCTGCTGAGATTAACTTAAGGTCAAGATATTCCTTAAGTATGATCTGCATATCCTTCCGATCTTCCTGGTTCATGGGGATCGGCCTGTACCTAACAAACTCATTTTCTTTTCCAATCTTCACCTTCAAAGTAGCTCTGAGCTCATTTTTGTTCCACCATGCCAGTGGATCCTCGTTGTAGTTCCTACGAATCTTCCTTTTTACATCCTCTAAAGTGATTCGCTCTTCGAGGGTAGATTCAGGTTGTGTAACTTCTTCTCGTAAAGCATTTTTCAGTAGCAACAGGGTTTCTGGAGTTACTCTTTCCTCATCATGTTCTTTGAAAGACATGATATTAACCCAGTCAAAGTTTGTGACTCCCTTTCACTAGGACCTTGTTGTCGGAACTGAAGAATTGCCTCTCCAAATTTCCGCTGATCTTTCATCTTTGGGTGTCGAAGTTTTCCTTCATCACCACGCTTGTTGCGAAAAAGAATAGAGAATTTTCTGTGAAACGCCTCCCGTAATCGTTGTACCATAATCTTATGATCACATAGAGTTGTGAAAATAAGTCTTCTCGTTTCATTCTCTTGAGTGAATGTCTTGAACGTCTGTAGGAAATTGTTTCCTAACAGCATATCTGCACCGGTATCATGGAAATATATAGGTGGAGTTTTGACTTTGTACCATGGGGTACCGCCTGCTCCGCCGATAATTATTTCCGCTCCTTGGACTCCTTCATTAAGAATAAGGATCCGTTTGGAAAAGTCTCTTCCGGCAATGGCTGGTAATTTCTCATCAACGTCTTTGGGGAAGATTTCTCGCTTGGCAGTGCATATTCCTGCTCCTGAGTCAATGTATGCTGCAAAATATTCTGCCATGTACTTCTCGTATAACATCCCAATGGAGATGTATATGGAGAATGGACTGGTGGTCATCTGATTCGATATCTTTTTCCTTCCACCGTGAACTCCATTCCATCTTGCAATCTTTCCCAAGGTTTATGTTCCTCGAGAAATTCAATCCCTAGAATAAGCTGTTCGGGGATTCGTCCGGCAATTCCTTCAATTGTGAGATTTATTTCACCAATTTGAAGGTTTCCTTGAAATTTTCCAACTGTAGGTTGTTGCAAATAATATAGGACATCGCAGGGGAATATATTGTGCTTCTCGGTGATGTCAAAAATTATCTGCACTTCTCTCCAACCTTCTGGGCATTTCAGCTTCCCTATTGTTTGGAATACATCAGGAACTTTCTGAATTCTGCTTGAGGCTGCCTTCTGTTTTTCCCCTGGATAGTTGCTGATTAACCTATCCTGTTGGAAAGACATCCTTCTTGACTTGATCATGAGGCTCCTGCTTCTGTTCAGAACAGGTTGATCTTGTATCCTCATGTCGATCTCTCCTATTGTCGGAGTATCAATGATGTCCGGCAATACTGCTTTGGCGAAGTCTTCGAAGATTCTGGGGACTTCGATGAATTCCTTTCTCAAGAATACCTCGGAATGATGAGTATTCGAGAGTGCGTATGATACCTTGTAGGTGATCGAGTAAGGCCTGTTCCCTTCTTTCATCAAATCTTCTCTTTTAAAATCTTGATGAAGAGTGAGAACTTTGTTGAAGTCTCGATCTCCTAAATTGTATGCAATCCGCGGATAGATGTTGAAGGCCATCTTGCCTGCATACAGATTTCCTGCCACTGCTCCCAAACAAGAATCTTTGAGGATCGGGATTCTCTTGTCAAAGATTGCCAGGTTGAGGGGCGAATCAATTCCTTCTTTGAAAGTTACCTTGATGATTACTCGAATGGCTCCAATATGAATCCATGAGAGCGTGTTAGCAACTTCTCTTTTGACCTTGTTCTTAATCTCCTGGATTTCCCTGTAGGGGATTAACTGCATCTCAATCTGGTTTCCCGTGAATTCTATTGGGATCGCAAATTCACCTGTTGTTACCCTATGGATAATCTGATGCTTCCGGCTACGAAGACCAATCATATCCATGGCTTTTTCCATTGCTCCAATTGTAAATCCATCATACATTTGAAGCTTTGGCTCTTCTTTCATGATCCTCATAAGGGTTTTATGAGAAACAGTGGTATGCGAGAAAAACCCCGACGGCTCTTCTCTAATCACGTGCTGAAGGAACTCTCCTTCACTCTGATTCTGAGCTAGATTCACCTCCATCCTCAGAATAGATCTTTTCTTCGTAAATACTTTCATCTGAGGGAATATCCTCAAATTGATACACCTGTACCAAATCCTGAAAATAGACAGCATCCTCAAATTCCTTGGTGTGCTCGAACTGTCTGACTCCTCGGCTTTGGTTTTCTGGACAATCTGTAGAGATATGTTGTGGGGTCTTCCCACCTTAACAGTGATTAATAGACAAAAGAAGGACTAATCATGCATTAAGGTAACATCTTAAGGTTTCGGTTGTTACACGAGCTAACAGGATTACAGGCCAAAATACAAAACTTCAAAAATAATTCATTACATTCTAAAAGAATGTCATTTAGATTTACACTACTCCTAGAGTAGATACTAATCATAACTTGAATCCTATACATTCCTGTGTCCCTCGTAGCTCACTGCCTCAACCCGACCCTTAGTCCTTTCGTCCAAAAGTGTACCTACAGGGACAACACATCGTGAGCATATACAATCTTACTTAGCATCATAAAAACATCATAGCAAATGCATGAAATATTTGTTAAGTAAATATGCTGGATTTCTCATTAACTTCTTATTGTTGTCCCTGATTTATAATCATGCATATGGGGCATCTTACCCCCGTGGCATCTTACCACAATATCATCGTATGGCCTCTTACCATATGGGGCATCTTACCCCGTGGCATCTTACCACAATAACATCGCATGGCCTCTTACCATGTGGGGCATCTTACCCCGTGGCATCTTACCACAATACATCGCATGGCCTATTACCATGTGGGGCATCTTACCCCGTGGCATCTTACCACAATTACATCGTGTAAACGTCATCATATAAGCATCGTATAAGCATCATCATATAAACATCGTATGAACTTCATCGTATAAACATCGTATAAACATCATCGTGTAAACATCGTATAAACATCATCATTTCATCGCGAATACTCATGCAATAAAAGCATAGTTGTAGTATAAAGATGTGTGTTACCGTCCGATGCCCGTACGCCTCTTACGTACCTTTTCAAAAGGAGGAGGAGTCAACAGACTTTATCTCCTTGATGGTGCCGGTACCTGGGATGGTTCTACAAGACCACATAATACCATATTAGATGCCTCAAAACCATCTCACATCATAAACTTAACAAAATAAAACATCATTATATTTTTCAACGTTCTGCCTCTCTCGATCGATCGGCCCAAGGTCTCGATCGATCGAGACACTGTGCACAAACAGTGCCTTAGCATTCTGTCTCGCTCGATCGATCGAAACATTTTACCGATCGATCGAGGAGCTTCACCGATCGATCGAGAAATCCTTCGATCGATCGGCACCAAGATTTTGAAAACATGCATTAGACCTTCTGTCTCGCTCGATCGATCGGGACCAAATCTCGATCGATCGAGAGCTCTGAAAAATCGGGATTTTCCCCAGATTTTTGAGCACCTCTTTTCATACCATCTTTTCTACTTCATAACACATCTTTCATGCTGAAACAAACATGTGAAGAACTTCATAAAATATCCATGTAAGCTCTTAAATCAAAGGTTTAACAAAACCTAAGCTAACATGCATCATAACATCATCATAATCTTCATCCTCAACCATCCTATACAAAAACAGAGTATCTTCTTCTTTGTCCAGGTTTTTCGAGCACATAGATTCATAACAAGAAATCTATCACATAAATCATGTAAAATGCTCAAACAACCATGCTAGTAGTTACTTAATACTACCATGTAAGCATCCTTACCAAGGTTTCACCCAAGCCTACACTTAGCATGCGTTAAAAACAACCCACCAAACCCAAGCTCAAACACAAACCCAGAAAAACAGGGTACCCACTTACCCCTCTCTTTTTGCTCCTCTTTTTGCAAGGATTTGAACACCTTCTTACCAAGCTTTTCCTTGCCTTACAGCTGCTAAGCTGGAACGAAAATGGGGGGAAAAAGAGAAGGAGAAGGGAATGATTTGGCTGCAAGAGTGATTGGAAGCATGGGCATGATCAAGTGGGGGGTATGGGTTAAACAAGTGGGGAAGGGGTGAGGTGGCCGATTGGGGGGTGGTATGGTTGGGGTGCCTTGAGGTGTTTAATTGTGTCCCGGTATATAGTACGATGTATTAAAATATCCTCACTCAATATTTTCTAACTTCATTTAATTAATACATTCTTTAAAACACCCAACATGTTCCCCACATCATATCATCATAACATAAACCGTGGCCCCCAATTTAAATACACCACAACCCTTAAACATATCATAATTTATCATCGTAGAACATAATCATATCACATTTCGGGGGTATTACATTACTCCCCTACTTATAAGATTTCGTCCTCGAAATCCACATGCATCATCATATTGAAACTAAACATAAAAACATACCAGAGAATAGTTCCGGATAGTGCTGCACCATATGCCGTTCCGTCTCCCACGTAGCCTCCTCGACACCCCGACGATCCCACTGAACTTTGACCATCGGTATTACTTTGCTCCGTAGTCTGCGATCCTCTCGATCCAGAATTCTGATAGGTCGTTCAACGTAGGACACATCTGAGTCTAACTGTACTTCAGTAGGCTGTAAGACATGAGACGGGTCTGGCTCATACTTCCTTAACATAGAGACATGGAAAACATCGTGTATGCCAGATAAAGATGGCGGTAGAGCCAAACGATAAGCCAATGTACCGATTCGCTGTAACACTTCATATGGCCCGACATACCTCGGAGACAATTTTCCCCGCATCCCAAAATGAACCACACCCCTGAAGGGCGAGATCTTTAAGAAGACCATGTCTCCTAACTGGAATTCCAACGGTCGTCGCCGCTTATTGGCATAGGCTGCTTGCCTATCCTGGGCCGCTTTCATCTTTTGGCGTATCATCTTAATCTTTCTTCCATGTCCTTGATCATATCCGGTCCTCCGACCGTTTTGTTAGTCGAGTCCTCCCAATACAGCGGTGATCTACATCGTCGTCCATACAGAGCTTCAAAAGGGGCCATTTGAATGCTCGCTTGATAACTGTTGTTATAGGAGAACTCTACCAGCGGCACTGAATCCTGCCACGGAGTATCAAACTCCAAAATACATGCCCTCAACATGTCCTCGAGCGTCTGAATGGTACGCTCTGTTTGGCCGTCGGTCTGAGGGTGATAGGCCGTACTCAGTCTCACCTCTGTGCCCAAAGCTGTCTGAAGACCCTCCCAGAAATGTGAAGTGAACCTCGGGTCCCTATCAGACACTATCGAGACTGGAATACCACGCAATCTCACCACATCCCGTATATACATTTGGGCCATCTTTAAGTATGTATACGACATACTGTAAGGGATGAAATGAGCCGTCTTCGTCAGCCTATCCACGATCACCCAGATCGCGTCAAATCCTGAGGTCGTCCTTGGCAAGTGGGTCACGAAGTCCATAGATATATGCTCCCACTTCCATTCAGGCACCTCTAAGCTCTTCAGTTCTCCACCAGGCCTCTGCCTCTCTGCCTTTACCTGCTGGCAGATTAAACATCTTTTAACAAAAATGATTACCTCACGCTTCATGCGTCTCCACCAGAATTGATCGCATAGATCTTTGTACATCTTCTTTCCCCCTGGGTGGATACTGAAACGACTACTATGAGCCCGCTCCAATATTCCTCTACGCAGTCCTGGTGCATCTGGGACTACCCATCGGTTGCCCAGTCTCAAAGAATCATCCTCAGCCACTCTGAACTTGGATGGCCGACCCTGAAGTATCAATGATGTCCATCTCTGAACCTCACTATCTGACTTCTGGGCCTTCCTGATCGCCTCAAATATATCTGGCTCCGCCAATAAGGTTGACACTCGCACAGGCGACGTGTCTACATCGAAGTCATAGCCCAGATGGCAGTAAGAAGTCATCAAAGCTGACAAACACATGACATCCTCCGCAGTACACTTCACCTTCCGACTTAAGGCATCTGCTATCAGGTTCGCTTTACCTGGATGTTACTCAATTTCACAATCATAGTCTTTGAGCAAATCCATCCACCTTCTTTGCCTCATATTCAAT
Source organism: Haberlea rhodopensis (assembly GCA_907163345.1). Taxonomy (NCBI): domain Eukaryota; kingdom Viridiplantae; phylum Streptophyta; class Magnoliopsida; order Lamiales; family Gesneriaceae; genus Haberlea; species Haberlea rhodopensis. The sequence continues at coordinate 338,087 of CAJQUN010000380.1, read as the reverse complement.
TCTGCCTGAGTGAATAAGAACTTCAGGCTCTTATGATCCGTATATATAGTGAAGGACGTGCCATACAAGTAATGCCTCCAGATTTTTAAGGCAAATATGATGGCCGCCAGTTCCAAATCATGCACTGGATACCTGGCTTCGTGTGGCTTCAGTTGCCTCGATGCATAAGCCACCACATGCTTATCTTGCATCAACACACAGCCCAAACCCTGTAATGACGCATCCGTACACAAGGCGAATCTCTTATCTTCAGACGGAATCACCAGCACAGGCGCTGTAGTCAAACGACGCTTCAGCTCTTGGAAGCTTTCCTCACAAGCTTCAGACCAAAAGAAGGGGACTCCTTTCTGAGTCAGCTGTGTCAGGGGTTTGGCAATCTTCGAAAAACCTTCGACGAAACGTCGGTATTAACCTGCCAAACCGAGAAAACTCCTTATCTCAGGTACAGAAGTGGGTGCAGCCCACTCCATCACAGCTTCGATCTTCCTGGGATCCACAGATATCCCATGGCTAGATATGACATGGCCTAAGAATACTACACTGTCCAACCAGAACTCGCACTTGCTAAGCTTTGCATATAACTGATGATCCCTAAGGATCTGAAGTACTATCCTCAAGTGCCTTACATGCTCTTCTTCAGTCCGAGAGTAAATAAGTATGTCGTCAATGAAGACTATGACGAACTGATCCAAATATGGCTGGAACACCCTGTTCATCAAACTCATGAAGACAGCTGGGGCATTCGTCACCCCAAAAGGCATGACCAGGAATTCATAGTGCCCATATCTAGTCCTGAAAGCCGTCTTCTGAACATCATCTTCTCTTACTCGAATCTGATGGTACCCCGACCTCAGATCGATCTTACTGTAGAGCCTCGTACCCTGCAACTGATCGAACAAGTCATCGATCCTCGGAAGTGGATACTTGTTCTTTACTGTAGCTTTGTTCAGCTGCCTATAGTCAATGCATAGACGCATCGATCCATCTTTCTTCTTAACAAATAAGACAGGCGCACCCCATGGCGATACGCTAGGGCGTATGTAGTTTTTGTCTAGGAGCTCTTGCAATTGAATCTTTAGCTCTCTTAGCTCCGCTGGTGCCATCCTATACGGGGCACGAGAAATTGCAGACGTCCCTGGTAGCAATTCAATCCCAAACTCGACCTCTCTCATTGGTGGGAATCCGGGAATCTCCTCCGGAAAGACATCAGGAAACTCCGCCACTACGGGCACATCCTCAACCTTTAATTCATTCCTCATATCCATCATATCAACAGCATAGATAAGATATCCTGCATGACCTCGTTCCAATAGCTGTGTCATCTTGACAGCAGATATTAACGGAATCTTCGGACGGGAACCATCCCCATAAAATGTCCACTGGACTCCCAATACAGATCTAAATCAGACAGTCCTCTGCCTGCAGTCTACTACTGCCTGATACTTGTTCAGAACATCGATGCCCACAATGCAATCGAAGTCCGTCATTCCCAGCATTATCAAATCTGATCTTAGCTCATTATCCTCAAAATAAATGAGGCCATCATAGACAATCTGATCCGTAGTCAAGCTTCTTCCAGCGGGGGTCGAGACCATAAGAGGCATGGGGGATGGAGAAGTGCATATGTGGTGCCTCTCAACAAAACTCGTCGACACAAAAGAGTGTGACGCGCCTGTGTCTATCAATATAAGAGCAGGGTGCGTAAATAAAAGACACGTACCCGCTATAACTTCCTCCGGGGCCGCTGTAGCCTGCTCCTCGTCAAAGCATACACCTGTCCCTGAGGTGGCCCTGCGGGCTGACCTCCATACTGTCTTGGCACAAAAGGTGGCCGGTGTTGTGCCGTTCTGTCCGCAGGTCTCCCCGTAGAGCTCTGCTGTCTTCCCCTGTTGGGACACTACCGAGCAAAGTGGCCTCTGTCGCCACAGACATAACATCCTACACAGTCCTTTGCCAAATGTGGTTGCCCACAAAGAGTGCACTGAACTCTTCCAGATCTGTCTCCCTGAGACTGTCCTCTCCCAGATGGAGCATCATTCCTACCCTTCCCTTTCCATCGATTCTCGGGCCTCTTGCCACTGAATCTCGATGCTGAAGTGTTCCCCCTAGGCTTAAACTGATCACCCCTGGGCTTCAAATTGTCAGAAGTGGATCTCTGAGGGGGTGCCGGAGGTGGCACAGCATCAGGATATGCACCGACTCCCAGTTCAGCTAGCTCAGCTCGTGAGAGTGCATCATCAAAACAGGCAGGGCCATAAGTGATCACCCTGTCATACAGTTCAGGCCTTAAGCCCTTCATGAAGTTCCGCATCTTCGCTTGAGTGCTTGCAGCAATGTGTGGCACATATCGTAGTAAGGAACAGTAATGTAGAGCATAGTCAGATACATGCATGGTACCTTGTCTTAAACTGGTAAACTCATCCTCCTTGGCCTGTCTTGCAGCGGCTGAAAAATAGCGGTTTAGAAACCGCGTTCGGAACATCTTCCAATTCACTTCCTGTCCCAGAGCCTCTTGCTCGATCACTGTGGTTTTCCACCACATCAGTGCTTTCTTGGACAGTTGAAATTCTGCTAATCGGATCCAGGCCGTCTTTGCACAAGGCGCTGCCACAAATATCTGTTCGATCCTCTCTAACCATTCCTCCACTTTCTCTCCTGATTCAGTTCCCTCGAACATCGGAGGTCGATACATCATAAACTGAGCCAAGCTCAATTCCCCAGGTAGCAACTGCTGTTCGGAGGGTTCTTCGCCCAGGGCTGGTGGTGGCAATGGATTCGTAAGCCCAGCACTTGCATTTACACTAATGGCGTCACCCACTTCTATGTTTGCTGCCATGCTGCAACACAAGGGTTAATAACAACACCAAAAGCAGTTCATAAAACTCATCGTTAGATAATTGAACATGTTAGTATCACATCTTCTTCTTTATGAATAACATACATATAAACATGTCCAAAAGTAAGCACATAGCTAACTTATTGCTAAGGCTACCCTTCACTCATCCCCGAGTTATCTAACCACTGCTCTGATACCACTAATGTGGGCTCTTCCCACCTTAACAGTGATTAATAGACAAAAGAAGGACTAATCATGCATTAAGGTAACATCTTAAGGTTTCGGTTGTTACACGAGCTAACAGGATTACAGGCCAAAATACAAAACTTCAAAAATAATTCATTACATTCTAAAAGAATGTCATTTAGATTTACACTACTCCTAGAGTAGATACTAATCATAACTTGAATCCTATACATTCCTGTGTCCCTCGTAGCTCACTGCCTCAACCCGACCCTTAGTCCTTTCGTCCAAAAGTGTACCTACAGGGACAACACATCGTGAGCATATACAATCTTACTTAGCATCATAAAAACATCATAGCAAATGCATGAAATATTTGTTAAGTAAATATGCTGGATTTCTCATTAACTTCTTATTGTTGTCCCTGATTTATAATCATGCATATGGGGCATCTTACCCCCGTGGCATCTTACCACAATATCATCGTATGGCCTCTTACCATATGGGGCATCTTACCCCGTGGCATCTTACCACAATAACATCGCATGGCCTCTTACCATGTGGGGCATCTTACCCCGTGGCATCTTACCACAATACATCGCATGGCCTATTACCATGTGGGGCATCTTACCCCGTGGCATCTTACCACAATTACATCGTGTAAACGTCATCATATAAGCATCGTATAAGCATCATCATATAAACATCGTATGAACTTCATCGTATAAACATCATCGTGTAAACATCGTATAAACATCATCATTTCATCGCGAATACTCATGCAATAAAAGCATAGTTGTAGTATAAAGATGTGTGTTACCGTCCGATGCCCGTACGCCTCTTACGTACCTTTTCAAAAGGATGAGGAGTCAACAGACTTTATCTCCTTGATGGTGCCGGTACCTGGGATGGTTCTACAAGACCACATAATACCATATTAGATGCCTCAAAACCATCTCACATCATAAACTTAACAAAATAAAATATCATTATATTTTTCAACGTTCTGCCTCTCTCGATCGATCGGCCCAAGGTCTCGATCGATCGAGACACTGTGCACAAACAGTGCCTTAGCATTCTGTCTCGCTCGATCGATCGAAACATTTTACCGATCGATCGAGGAGCTTCACCGATCGATCGAGAAATACTTCGATCGATCGGCACCAAGATTTTGAAAACATGCATTAGATCTTCTGTCTCGCTCGATCGATCGGGACCAAATCTCGATCGATCGAGAGCTCTGAAAAATCGGGATTTTCCCCAGATTTTTGAGCACCTCTTTTCATACCATCTTTTCTACTTCATAACACATCTTTCATGCTGAAACAAACATGTGAAGAACTTCATAAAATATCCATGTAAGCTCTTAAATCAAAGGTTTAACAAAACCTAAGCTAACATGCATCATAACATCATCATAATCTTCATCCTCAACCATCCTATACAAAAACAGAGTATCTTCTTCTTTGTCCAGGTTTTTCGAGCACATAGATTCATAACAAGAAATCTATCACATAAATCATGTAAAATGCTCAAACAACCATGCTAGTAGTTACTTAATACTACCATGTAAGCATCCTTACCAAGGTTTCACCCAAGCCTACACTTAGCATGCGTTAAAAACAACCCACCAAACCCAAGCTCAAACACAAACCCAGAAAAACAGGGTACCCACTTACCCCTCTCTTTTTGCTCCTCTTTTTGCAAGGATTTGAACACCTTCTTACCAAGCTTTTCCTTGCCTTACAGCTGCTAAGCTGGAACGAAAATGGGGGGAAAAAGAGAAGGAGAAGGGAATGATTTGGCTGCAAGAGTGATTGGAAGCATGGGCATGATCAAGTGGGGGGTATGGGTTAAACAAGTGGGGAAGGGGTGAGGTGGCCGATTGGGGGGTGGTATGGTTGGGGTGCCTTGAGGTGTTTAATTGTGTCCCGGTATATAGTACGATGTATTAAAATATCCTCACTCGATATTTTCTAACTTCATTTAATTAATACATTCTTTAAAACACCCAACATGTTCCCCACATCATATCATCATAACATAAACCGTGGCCCCCAATTTAAATACACCACAACCCTTAAACACATCATAATTTATCATCATAGAACATAATCATCACATTTCGGGGGTATTACATTACTCCCCTACTTATAAGATTTCGTCCTCGAAATCCACATGCATCATCATATCGAAACTAAACATAAAAACATACCAGAGAATAGTTCCGGATAGTGCTGCACCATATGCCGTTCCGTCTCCCACGTAGCCTCCTCGACACCCCGACGATCCCACTGAACTTTGACCATCGGTATTACTTTGCTCCGTAGTCTGCGATCCTCTCGATCCAGAATTCTGATAGGTCGTTCAACGTAGGACACATCTGAGTCTAACTGTACTTCAGTAGGCTGTAAGACATGAGACGGGTCTGGCTCATACTTCCTTAACATAGAGACATGGAAAACATCGTGTATGCCAGATAAAGATGGCGGTAGAGCCAAACGATAAGCCAATGTACCGATTCGCTGTAACACTTCATATGGCCCGACATACCTCGGAGACAATTTTCCCCGCATCCCAAAATGAACCACACCCCTGAAGGGCGAGATCTTTAAGAAGACCATGTCTCCTAACTGGAATTCCAGCGGTCGTCGCCGCTTATTGGCATAGGCTGCTTGCCTATCCTGGGCCGCTTTCATCTTTTGGCGTATCATCTTAATCTTTTCTTCCATGTCCTTGATCATATCCGGTCCTCCGACCGTTTTGCTAGTCGAGTCCTCCCAATACAGCGGTGATCTACATCGTCGTCCATACAGAGCTTCAAAAGGGGCCATTTGAATGCTCGCTTGATAACTGTTGTTATAGGAGAACTCTACCAGCGGCACTGAATCCTGCCACGGAGTATCAAACTCCAAAATACATGCTCTCAACATGTCCTCGAGCGTCTGAATGGTACGCTCCGTTTGGCCGTCGGTCTGAGGGTGATAGGCCGTGCTCAGTCTCACCTATGTGCCCAAAGATGTCTGAAGACCCTCCCAGAAATGTGAAGTGAACCTCGGGTCCCTATCAGACACTATCGAGACTGGAATACCACGCAATCTCACCACATCCCGTATATACATTTGGGCCATCTTTAAGTATGTATACGACATACTGTAAGGGATGAAATGAGCCGTCTTCGTCAGCCTATCCACGATCACCCAGATCGCGTCAAATCCTGAGGTCGTCCTTGGCAAGTGGGTCACGAAGTCCATAGATATATGCTCCCACTTCCATTCAGGCACCTCTAAGCTCTTCAGTTCTCCACCAGGCCTCTGCCTCTCTTCCTTTACCTGCTGGCAGATTAAACATCTTTTAGCAAAAATGATTACCTCACGCTTCATGCGTCTCCACCAGAATTGATCGCATAGATCTTTGTACATCTTCTTTCCCCCTGGGTGGATACTGAAACGACTACTATGAGCCCGCTCCAATATTCCTCTACGCAGTCCTGGTGCATCTGGGACTACCCATCGGTTGCCCAGTCTCAAAGAATCATCCTCAGCCACTCTGAACTTGGATGGCCGACCCTGAAGTATCAATGATGTCCATCTCTGAACCTCACTATCTGACTTCTGGGCCTTCCTGATCGCCTCAAATATATCTGGCTCCGCCAATAAGGTCGACACTCGCACAGGCGACGTGTCTACATCAAAGTCATAGCCCAGATGGCAGTAAGAAGTCATCAAAGCTGACAAACACATGACATCCTCCGCAGTACTCTTCACCTTCCGACTTAAGGCATCTGCTATCAGGTTCGCTTTACCTGGATGGTACTCAATTTCACAATCATAGTCTTTGAGCAAATCCATCCACCTTCTTTGCCTCATATTCAATTCTGCCTGAGTGAATAAGAACTTCAGGCTCTTATGATCCGTATATATAGTGAAGGACGTGCCATACAAGTGATGCCACCAAATTTTTAAGGCAAATATGATGGCCGCCAGTTCCAAATCATGCACTGGATACCTGGCTTCGTGTGGCTTCAGTTGCCTCGATGCATAAGCCACCACATGCTTATCTTGCATCAACACACAGCCCAAACCCTGTAATGACGCATCCGTATACAAGGCGAATCTCTTATCTTCAGAAGGAATCACCAGCACAGGCGCTGTAGTCAAACGACGCTTCAGCTCTTGGAAGCTTTCCTCACAAGCTTCAGACCAAAAGAAGGGGACTCCTTTCTGAGTCAGCTGTGTCAGGGGTTTGGCAATCTTCGAAAAACCTTTGACGAAACGTCGGTAATAACCTGCCAAACCGAGAAAACTCCTTATCTCAGGTACAGAAGTGGGTGCAGCCCACTCCATCACAGCTTCAATCTTCCTGGGATCCACAGATATCCCATGGCTAGATATGACATGGCCTAAGAATACTACACTGTCCAACCAGAACTCGCACTTGCTAAGCTTTGCATATAACTGATGATCCCTAAGGATCTGAAGTACTATCCTCAAGTGCCTTACATGCTCTTCTTCAGTCCGAGAGTAAATAAGTATGTCGTCAATGAAGACTATGACGAACTGATCCAAATATGGCTGGAACACCCTGTTCATCAAACTCATGAAGACAGCTGGGGCATTCGTCACCCCAAAATAGCTTATTCCGATGAAACAGATTTTGAAGAATCTCGCCATCTTGCCCACGATCTCTTTCAGGGACTCTCCGGCTAGAACTTCTTCCTTGGTTCCTGGGTCTCCAAGATCCCAGGCAATCTTGACTGATCCTTCCAGACTCATTTTTAGAAGTAAAATGAATCCTTCTTTGCCTAAGTCAAGTGTTCCTGCTGCTATTCTCATTGTTGAAGCCCATTCATCAATAAGAAGTTCTCTGTTTTTGAAACCAAATTATCCATGTTGAGCATAAGTCCATATGGATGGATTGGATCTAGCTGTGACTTCCCATATGGCGTCTGATGAATATCTGGCCTTCGGGAACGGTTCCTTGTTCCTACTGGGGGATCCAAAGTTGCTGAGGTGAAATCATCCCTGTGTGGCATACTTTGGTCTCCTTCGGGTGGATTGTGTGACCCGAAGCTCTCTTGTGGTGGAGGTCTTTGTACAAGCTCTCCTGTCTTGATTTCTACGAGATTTAATCCAGCAAATGAATCAGCAAGATCCCTTAGATCTTCCAGGTTGATTCTTTCCATTACTTTGTGGGAAGTATGGGTTCTCCTCGTAGGACTGCAATCATTTTTTCAGACTCAGTTAACGGCCTTCGGACCTCCTCTACTTTCCCCTTTTGGTGTAAAAGGGGTTCTGTTCCGTAAGATGGTGGCAACCATCCTCCTTTTCTTCTTCCTGTAGGACTGGGCCTTGACTCCAATTCCTTTACTCGGGATTGAACATCTTGAAGGTTTTCAAGAATCTCCTTCTGATGTTTAATCATGGTCTCCATCTGACTCTGGATCTGATGGATTTGTGTAGGGACATGGTATTGAAGATATCCATAGCGCTGCACTATCTTTTGGATCTCTCTAAGATCTTGGGAAATCGTCGAAGAATCGGGCTCGATTTCTCGAAAGGTTGGCTCACCCATCTTATTCATCCGGTCCGGACCTTGTTGGATCATTGGGGTCTGGAACAACGTCCTCGTGTTCAGGATGATTGTCCTCCTGAAGTTCGGCTAACTGGAACTGAAGTTTGAGGTTTACTTGATGAAGCCTCTTCGCCATCCTTTCCAATTTCTTGTACTGATTTATGCTTGGAGTGTATAAACTTGTTCCTCCTAATTGTTTCCAATTATGGTTGAAGCGTTGAGCTTCTGCCATATGCTTTTGATTTAGTTTTTCCAATTTCTGGAAATACCACCTGTAAGAATGACTATTCGAACAAACGTTCGGGTCCATATTTTTCTTGAATCGTCTCCTCCGTATAGGTTACAAATTAATATTCAAGATATTATCATAGTATTTCCAGAATAAACCTAGGCTCTGATACCATTTTGTGAAAAGGATCGCAAAAAAAACGGGGACTTGTAAAAAGACGATGTTAAATGTTGCTTTTTATAAATATAAGGATATAAAAGATAATTAAATATTATATATAGACTTCTTTGTAATTTAAACAAAAGCCTAAATGATAGAATGCAATATATCAAACTATTGAGGGGTAAAAGAGTCATCATAAAACACCCAATTGATTTGAAAATTTGAAAAGTGGACTTATTTCAACACAATTGTTTCCAATTTGGCTTTTTATGCACTAAGATTTTTTCTCAAGACTTAAGTAGATTTTGTGTCACCAAAGTGGACTTCCATGTAATTTCCCCTTATACTTTAGGGCTGCAATTGCGTCGGAGCCATGGGCTAAGCCAGCATATGATCAAACACATACCAACTAAGTCATTAATCTCAACGAATTGTGGTAGGCTGTAAGTAATAGAGACAACCAAGTCAGGTCGGACACATACTGGGTCATCCATGGTTCAGCACATGCCGTTTTGCTAAAGTAATGAGTCGGGCTTAACTTTAAAAAAAACTGGTCGTGGCGGGAAGACCCGCTACAATTTAATCATCATTTGGGGGAAATTTTGGAGATCCATGATTTGGTGTAGGAGTTTTATTATATTTTTAAATTGTGACAGTAATTTTTGTTTCTAAATTCTACTTGTAAAAATATTTGTTAACTGTATGCACAAAGTATAGCAAATTATATGAAAATCATGATTAAAACATATGATTTATCGTCACTTCTTTGTGCCAGTTTGATTAATTCATAAATTTCATTATGATTGTTTAAACACTAGTATGAAAACATGATGCATGTGTGGTGCCCCGAATAATTTATAATTAATTATTTAACTATGATTGTGGTAATTATAAAATAATTACGAAATTAAATTTTTGGGAGTAGAATTTGGCTCTGGTGTGGATTTAATAATTCCAGATTGAATTTATAGTGTAAACTAAAATCAAGGGGATTCTTAATAATAATATTGTTATCATTTGAGGTTGGGAGTTTAGCTTAAATTGTCTACATAGAGGTACATAAATACGTACTAGCAATAATAGTATATATTGTTTATACTTCATGAGATGATGATTTGTGTGTCACAGGATGACCTATATTTTGTTTATGCTTATTAATGAAGTCGTGAGGTTATTGTGAATGCCACGGGTTGACATGAGGTTATTGTGAATGTCATTGGTTGACATGAGGTTATCGTGAATGTCACAGGTTGACATGAGGTTATTGTGAATGTCACGGGTTGACATATGAATATCAACTTATATTCTTAAGAATGAAATGAAATTATTTCTTTATGGATTGTACCAATATTGTTATGTTATTGGTAAGTTTATGTATTAATTGAACGAGTTTTGCCTTGTTTATAGGGTCGCCAATGGAACGTGCGACGTACAATTATGGTATGAGACCGATGTATACGTAGCGAGGATGTTATATACTGTTGTATACGTAGTGATGAGATCATATGCCGCTGTTATTATAAATGAGGTTTATGATTTTTGATCACTGAAATAAGCACGTGAATTATGCATTTCATTATTATTATATTATTGATATGATGTTGTTAAGCGGGTAATGTACAGAGTTATCGCTAGAGAGCGAGTAATGTGTCACCGCATAAAGAGCATGTGAACTCTGAAAACAAGAACACATAAGGGGTATATCTTTAACTCTTATGTTATAATCTATGAATTGTGTTATTGTGATATATATTTATGGATATTGATATGATCACCCTGTGTGAAGGCTGTTTTTTGTCAAAACAGGTAACCGATTTAGCTTTTGGGAGCATGGGAAGATAGAAGTTGATGCGTCTAGAAGAGTAACACGTTTCATTTTGAAATTGTCGATGTAGTTAGAATTATTAATGTTGTTATTTTGAGGAAAGTATAAGTTCTTTCTGGATTGTAGAATTGTATATTCTTTGAGGCACGAGTACTAGCTAGACTTTATATATTTTGGTGGATTTTATTATTGGATTAGTGTTGGATATTGATTATGTTGGTTGATGATATTTTTATGGTGTTTTATTTTTTGTTGGATAGTTCAATTTACGAGGAGACTATGCCAAATTTTTTATAAAATCCCACGACCTAATTAAGGAATATGTGCATATTTATTCTTAATACTTGGTGAGTATTGAGGGGTACTACAATAGTGGTATCAGAGCAGTGGTTAGTTTTCCGGGCTAGTGACAAGTCTAGCGTGAATTGAATAGTGGTTAGACATATGGGCTACGTGGTGGCTAGCTAGAGGTGTGATTTGAGAATAGTGATTAGATGTATGAGCTAGTTAAAAGTCTAGAATGAATGAGAATAGTGGCTCGATGTTGGAATGGTTAAGAACTCGAGTATGAGTTGATAGAGTTTAGTGATGGTAATAATTGTGCATGTTGAATCATTTTTGTGTTCATTGAAGTGATTAAGTGTATGATACACTTTATTTCATCATTTTGTGGTCATGCATGCATGACCTAATGCAATGCATCTACTGTGTGCTTGAAGATTCATTGGAATTGTGATTGTTAATCACAAAATTTGTTGTTAGTGTGAAAAATTACCAGGTGAGATTTTATTGTATTAATCTCGTTTGTTCTTCACCATATAGTACGCCATCATATCATCATGGTTGTCTTTGGTACAAATTTGACCGTGAGCGAGTCCAGTAGTAATTGAGTTGTGTGTTTCCTTCGGCGCATGAGATTGCGACCAAAGATGCATGTTGATCGTATTCTAGTGATTTTTATTTATGCATAATGGTGTATTGTGTTTAAGCAATTTGTGTCGATAAAGATATATTGTGTATATGCTTATTGAGTAAGTGAATGTATATATAGCATTATTTGTGATAAGTATATTTTGTACCGCTATTGTGTTAGCGATGTGTATTATTGTACCGGTATTGTGTAAGCGATGAGTATTATTGTACCGCTATTGTGTTAGCGATGAGTATTATTGGATTGCTATTGTGTTACCGATGAGTATTATTGGACCGCTATTGTGGTACCGACGAGTTATTGTACCGCTATTGTGTTACTAATGAGTATTATTTGACCGCTTTGTGTTAGCGATGAGTATTATTGTACCGCTATTATGTTAGCGATGACTATTATTGAACCGTTATTATAGTAGCGATGAGATTATGTTTGCCGTTATTTGTAATGTATGTGTGCCACTGTTAGCGATTGATAATGTGCAGCTAATAATGATGTTATTATTTGTGCCACTAGTAGTGATGGGTAAATTATGCCGCTAAATAGTGATGTGATTTTGTACTATTATGTGTGCTACAAGTATATGCGTTGAAGTGGTTAAGCTGTTGGTAGCTTATGTCATGATTGTGCTTGTTATACTTGTAGTAATTCGTATAGCTGGTGTGTTTGATAGACACTGATGTAATTGTTCTTGAATCATATTGACATATGACTGAGACATGACTTATTGGGGAAATTGTGATGTCCATATGTATTGTTTTTTTAGATAAATGTAGATGATGAAATATTGTCTCTAATTATTATTGGTTGACTCTTGTGATTCATTGACCAATCTTATGAGTGTCGTGACGACGAATTCGTGAGAGAGAGACTCGTGAAAAGTAATTGAGTTAGTGCTGAACATGTACGATGTTATATTATGATACATGTTAATTGTAATGGTGAAATATACATATATTATGAGGTTCGAGGTTTACCATCTATGAAAGGATGTGGATGTATATGGGGCTTAGTGTAACCACTATATAGAGTATTGATGACATATATGAAAATCGTAATATGATACGATGTGATATTATAATAGGCTATATTGGTTTGATACATGTCATGAGAATGATACCTCAAGAATATATATGTGATGTGTGAGATAATGAAGAGTTATTCTTTGTCTAAAAAAATTAAAAAGGGTCGAGTTGAGAATTGATGTTGAACTCGGTTATTGTTATGTCTCTGTTGTCATTGTGGTAATGATAATAGTGAAGTAAAACCAGTAAATGTGTGATGTAGTCGTTGTTGTAATACTGCTAGATTAATTGTATATCCTATTGAGATGTTGGATTACGATTTGGGATGTTAGTTGTTTTGGTGCCAGTACAGTATGTTGATTACTCTTGATTTAATGATTGATATGAACATTATTGATGACACATCTAGAAATTGCTTTGAGTCAATTATTGGCGAATGAGGAGATGTCACAAGATAGATTCTTAAGAATGTATGAGTACTGCTAATTAAGTACAGTGCATCAGCAGTCTTGATATCAGAAGTTTATGTGCGTTGCGTGCACATATGAGAGTATGTATATGATAATCGGATCGATTTATTATTATGTATTGAAGTAAGCATATGTTTGTCCAGGAATGCATATAGCGTAATGCATTTGGAATATGGTGAATGATGGTATTTTGGTTGATCATTATGCACTAGTGTGTGAGACTAATGAGTTGATTGAATTTCTTCTAGTATTCAATTCATGTTTGAGGCATATGGAACGAGAATGCCATTTTTAATACATGAAGAACTGTTGGTTGGGAATGAGTATACATGGATGAATGTATACGAACAATAACGTTTGACTTTATTGGTAAATCTCTTGTATAGAGATTGAGTTTATCCCAAGTTTTGTAATCCAATGTAAGTAGAGGAATAATTATTCGTTCTACTGGATGATTGGATTATCCAGTGAGGCACGGGTTGAGAATTGATGGCTCTCTTTTGAGAAGAGATTGTTTTGACATTGTGGTTACGAGTACGTATATCAATACAACTAATGAATTGATCCTTGTGTTAACAATCTTTGACATTGTTATTTGGACTATCTAAATTAATTTTAAGTAATGAATTCAGCTCATGTCAATCAGTTTATCTGATGTCGAGCGTAATGCGATAATGATCATTGCTTTGAAATCATCGATTGTCAGACGTAAGCAAGTAATGAACTAGGAAGTTTTGTTGAGATTTTTATACATGTTGTGAGAATACATTAAGTGATATGTATATTTTGTGTGTGATATCGTGGTATCACGAGACTAGTCGCTAGTGTGTTGATTAATATAGGATTTCTTGGATTGCACTAATTTTGATATCTGTATAGATATGAGTTTGTTTTGACAAGTTGTAGTGGGTCGCCAAAGTCGAGTTGTGTTTGGTTCAATTTTGTATTTGAGTTGCGAGATTCTCTTATTTGTAATAGAGATTCAAGATATGGAGACTATGGTGAGATTAACTGTTTGTACCATCTGCGGACTGGTTAGTAGATTGAGTATACTATATAGCTGTTGAGGACATGTGTGTTCGAGCTGAATCTACTTGATTTGATTCGCATTGTTGATGGAAAGTTTGTATATTAATAAACAAGTATATTGTTGGCTTCATTGGAAGTATTGTGTGATTGGTGTTGTAAATATCAATCCTATTGAGATGTTACAGATATAGTCTTGTTAGTGAATCAGAAATGATTTGGGGTAGACAAACTGTTTTTGCTATTTTAACATCGATGGATGTTAGCATTTTAAGTGTGTGCTGTTTGTTTGGAAGATATTCCCATTCAGAGATATAATTCGAGTTGCCATTTCCGCTCTTGTATTATATACTCGTGATGTGTTCATGAATCAAGTCTATATAGTAAATGGTGTGTTTTGTTTGAAGAGTATGGTGTGTGTGTGTGTAAATTTCGGGGATGAAATTTTATTAGTTGGGGATAATATTATTTGACTATGATTGTGGTAATTATGAAATAATTACGAAATTAAATTCTTGGAAATTGAGTTTGGATCCTTGGATTAAATAAACCCAGGTTGAATTTTTAGTGTAAACTAAAATCAAGGGGATTCTTAGTAATAATATTGTTATCATTTGAGGTTGGGAGTTTAATGAAAATAGTAAGGGGTAGAGATGAAAATAGTGGTATTAATTTAAATCTACGAAAATGGTAAGGGGTAGAGATGAAAATGATGGTGTTAATTTAAATCTAGGGTTGGGAAGTGAACCACACACCACACCATTTACACACACTAAAACTCGACTTCTCCCCGTATTCCTCTCCCATTTTTGCGCCGCATCCATCTTCTCTTGTAAGGGACGATTTCTTCACCTTTTCAAGCTATTTTCTTCAGGTTTGTAGAGGAAATCCCTTCTCTACCTTAATTGTTATTCCCTTGGTCGTTTTATGATTTTTTGTTCGATGATTTCTTGTTGTTTTGGGCGAGTTTGTGCGGTTTTGGGGTAAGAAATCCCTACCATTTTAGCTCGAATCTTAGGATGATTAGGGCTCCAAAATCTTACTATAAATCGGTTCAATGTTATGCTAGATGGTGATATAGGTTTTGGTTCGATTCCTTTGTTGTTTGGAGTTTGATTTTCTGCTGTTAATTTGTTCAAAATCCTGTTGTGTTGATTATTAATCTGCTGCTATATATATAATTTGAAAAATCTTGTTGTAAGAGATAGAAATTTATCATGCTTGTGGTTCGAGACTTTTTCATACTGTGCTGGTTCAAGTTGAAGTTGATTGCTTTGAAATTTTCCATGGTTCTTTATGGGGCCTTGTCACCTTAATCCTCAATATAATCACATGATTAAAAAGTTAACATTTAGGTTAACATGATTAAGATAAGTTTGATACTGATCAAAATTTGTCACTTCTACTTATTACATTATTTCCACTAAATTATGTATACAACATCATTTACATCATCTAGACATCAAAACCTTCTAGTATGCTTTAAATCTTGATCCGTTTATCTAGTAGCAGCAAAAGGTAGACTCACAATCCAGGCATCCCATGCCTAAGAGTTCATACAGAACAACCACACATCTTGAGTATATAGATGATAACTATAACTCAACATCAAATAAAATGCATAAATATTGTAATGAAAATACTTCCTGTATTTCATGCATCAAAATACTCCTCATTGGTTGTTCCTGTATATACATCAAATCATAAGATACTAATATGTCATGACATGTCTCATTCATCCTGTTATAACGAGAGATTTATGATATTACCTTTCCGCTCAATATGTCAGCGGTTCAGCCTTCACATCTTCATATTAGCAACACATATCATATTTTCCCTCCACTCTTTATAACAGCCTCATCTCATGCCTCAACATCATCATGCCTCAATAGCATCCAACATCATAGTATCATGCCTCAATAGCATCCAACATCAATGATATGCATACAATCACCACATAAGTACATCATATAATCATCAATACTCATACGTCTACATATACCTGTTGTTCGTTTCAAAAGATAGAAACTCAGGAGTTACTGATTAACCTCCTCTCTGACCTGTCCCCTGAGTAATGCTACATGAAATTCAACAATTCAATGTTCTAATAGGCTTCATCATAAACAATACCAAGAAAATACAATTTCAAAAATCACCAATAGGCGATCGATCGGTCCTCAACAGGTTATCGATCGCTTCGTCCTTCACAAAACATTATGTCTAGCACGAGATCGATCTCTTCTCTTCACGCAATCGATCGCCTGCACGGGATCGATCAGTCACAATCACGCGATCGATCACTCAAGCTCAAACCGCCTTAGTATTTTTCTGGCCTCATGCGATCGATCGATACCCGAGAGGCGATCGATCGTGCGACTCTGAAAAGTTTAGAACATGTCACATCATCTATACTCCAAACTATATCCCACAAATTGCATAAAAACATTACTATATCATCATATGCACTTCTTTTCTCAATAAAACTAGTTTATTTCTTCCAATTCAAGTTATACTACATCAAAGAATAGAAACTTCCCTTCCAACAAACACACACACACACACACAAATGATCATCCTACAAGAAAACAAGTTCACATAACATAAAATTTTTATCAAATTACTTGACTTCAATCTAGGATCAAGTTCTACTTGATTTCCAAAACAAATCAAAGCAAGTTGGCAAGGGTTTGACAAGAGCTTGTAGAGATTTAGTGTGTGATTTTAGGTGAATTGTGATTTTTTTTTTAATATGATCCTTACAATTTATAGTTAGCAATAAACCATGTACAGATGTAGTCTAACATATTCGGTTTAACCCGGACCCGAGTCCATCGACTACAGTAATTCATTCAGCATTACCTAATCAACTAAATCACATACATTGATTATTTCTAAGCATCACATTCTTGGTCAAAAATTTCTAATGGTTAGTCTCTATTGGTGTATATGTTGGTGTTTGAACATATATATTGGTGTAGAGGTGTTCAAGATATCATTGTGAGTATATACTTGCCATTTGGGTCAAAATTTATGTTGTTTTGAAGTCCCAAAACCTTATTACTATAATGGCTTGAAAGTATGATGCTATTTTTAATTATGTTGCTGAATTAGGTTTAAAAACCTTGCTGGCCTTTTCCCTACACTTCATTTAAGTTCCACTAGTTCGATGTTTGGTGGCTGCTATAGTGTGAGTACAGGCGTGCATGTGCTGAATATACTTATATATGTGTGTATATCAGCATACACGTGTGCAATGATGCATTAATGCTTTCGTAGTAAGGTTAGTCAAAATGGTGTAGGCTCTTACTATGTATGTGAAACAATGATTCCATTTTACGAGTGGATATTGTGATATCTAAGGGATTGTATCTCATTTATACAAGTCTTTAAACGAGGAATATTGGTCATTGATTTGATATTTAATTAATATAGAGCTATTAAATTGACAGAGATACGCCATGAGCGTATGGGGCAAAGGGGGTAGCTTTGCTTAAAGTGTCTACACAGAGGTAGGTAAATACGTACGAGCAATAATAACATATTGTAAGGACACTGGTTCCTTAAGTGCGGATTAAAGGCATAAATAGAGCTAACATGCATTATCAGAGTTTAATAGTTCATGTTGAGACTTTGAGCCTTAAGAATTACATGCCAAGTTAAGGACTATCCAATGGATTAATTACATTCTTAAACAAATGAATGTTGTTCCCTATAGTTTTACACTACTCTTAGAGTAGATACTATACAAAAATAATCCTGTCATTCCTATCAAAAGCGTTCTTCACGAGCTCACCGCCTCAACCCGCCTTAGCCCCTTTTTCATGCCAAAATGTACCTACAAGGACAACCCCCAAAACATGAGCATATAATAATCCATATTCAACACAATATGAATATAAGGCGTAAATGCATAAACCGTAATAAAACACTTCCTGTTTTTCCCATGCATTTTAAACGCTCCCTTTTTTGGTTGTCCCTGTACCATAACTCATGAGTATAATCAATAGATTATTTAATGGTTCACACATGTCATGACATAACACCATTCCATATTCACCAATTACCAATCCATAGTCTGTTCATCACAATGTATTTTAATGCCCCTCGCTTCACATATAAGCGGCATAGAATAACCTCGCTTCAATGGACATGCGGTACTCCCACCCCTCGCTTCACATTTTAGCGGCAAATATTCTTTCCTCGCCTCATATGATAACCACGCTTCAATGTGACATGCGGCACTCCCACCCCTCGCTTCACATTTAGCGGCACAAAATAAATAGCGGCAAGCATTAAAATCATCAAGGTGATAACCATGACTCATGGGATGTGCACCAATAATCATCATATGCATATACAATCATCATGCATAACTCAACATGTATTTGCATCCACAATGCACAATTCCATATTGTTAGAATCGGGGTAGTGTTTAGAAGGGGGGGGGGGGGGTTGAATAAACACTAGTTCAATTTCGATTTCTTTTTCTAGTTAACTGTAAACTGTTAAGTATTACAGTTGCTTCTCAATATTGGGAAAGCAGACACTTGTTATAGTGTGGAATACGTCTACTGAACTTGTGAGGAATAAAACTGAGGTAATAAAGCAATAAACAAATAACACAAGAGTTGTTTCTGGAAGTTCGAAGCACAACGCTTCTACGTCTCCCCTTCTTCCTTTGCAGGAAGGATTCACTAGAAGACTTGGTTTACACCTTTACAGTATACAACCTTCTTAGGCACTAACACACTTGACCTAAACTCCTAGCAATCACAATCTTCTTAACTTTTGATTACAAGAGAATCTATAACACTCTTTACAGAATAAACTTTCCAGCTTCGAGTGTTTTTGAGCAGCAGACTTCAATTGGAAATAATCTGTCACAGATTCAGTTTCACAGCTTGTCTGCTCTTTGCTGAACGTTTGGAATATCAGTAATATGATTTTCTTGTTTGATTTGAAGTATATCTCTTTGTTGAAAATCGCTCAGCATCTCTTCATTTTCTGCTTGGACATATTTATAGGTTTGGTTGTCCAACGGTAGCTTTTCTGTATATGGAAGAGATTAGCTTTCCAAATTCATATTGTCTTCTTTCCTATTTTGTTTAAGCAACGGCTCTTTTCACTCTGACGGTAATGGTGGCGGAGATATAGCAGGGTGCGCCGCTCTGTTGTACCTTTGTTAGAGAATGTTGTATTTATTTTGTCTCGTTGCTTAGTGCTCTTACTGGAAGATTAGACTTCTGCTGGTTTTGTTTGCTCAACTGGTCGTTCATCCTCTTATGACCAGTTGATGTCTTTGTTTAGTGGGACTATCCGGTTGATAGTTGTCCAGTAGATGTTTGTCCAGTTGGTGACCATCCAGTTGATGTCTTGTCCAGTTGGTGGCCATCCAGTTGATGTCTTGTCCAGTTGATTGATGTCTTCACACGGTAGGTGTTCTTCCAGTTGATCTTTATCACCCGGTAAGACTTCAATATCCGTTAGGTGTCTTCATCCGGTAGATGTCTTCATCCGGTAGGAGTCTTTATCCGGTAGATGTCTTCATCCGGTAGGAGTCTTTATCCAGTTGGTCTTTGACATCAAGTAGGAGTCTTTATCCAGTTGGTCTTTGACATCAAGTAGGAGTCTTTATCCAGTTGGTCTTTGACATTCGGTAGGTGTTTGTAATCACCAAAACTTAGAAATCGTTTTCCCAACAATTTCCCCCTTTTTGGTAATGACAAAACTAAGCAATAATCGATTTCTTACTCGAGTAAATAAGATGAGAATCCTGAAAATACTTGAAGACATAATGTAAAAGAAATTTTCATATGTTATAAATATAAGCAGATTACAAGTTGTAATCAAACTGGACAATTGAGAGAGATTCATCTTTATTTAAGATGAATTCTAATAACTTGAATAGAATCTAAGACAAATCTAGTTTTACACAATATAGCTGATACATGACAAATTTTAAACAAGCACTGTAGACCCGGAGAGCTTCGATCCATCTAATGTCAGAGAGGAAGAGCTTGATCCACCTTATTTCAGAGAGGAATAGCTCGATCCACCTTGTTTCAGAGATGACCTAATAAGAATACTCTATCTCTGCCGGTCTACCTTGTTTCAGAGAGAAGGTCGGGAAGAGTCATATGTATATTCATCAGGCAGCTTCCATGGTTCATGGATTCACCTATCAGAATACTCTATCTCTGTCTTCCCCCTTTTTGTCATCAGCACCCAGATAACTCCTGATAGCAGTTCCTGACTGATGATGAGCATCAGAGCAGGATCCAAAACGCTGAAGCTTAATGGAGCTGGGTTAGATAAGTAATCAACCCATGAGGGGTTGATTTAGATAAGTAATAAACCCATGAATCGGAAAAGTTTTTAACAGAGAACCAAGGAATTTTGAAAGTCTTGAAATTAATCATGATGAGTGAATGTGTGTTATGTGAGCAAGCAATAGTCGCTATTTATAGAAAAAGGTTTCAATTAGTGTGAATGCATTTATGATGATCAGTAAATACAAAGAAAAAGTCAACTAAAAACAGTAAATAGATAAGAATAATTATAGAGGGATCAGAAAATGATACTATTTTCGCCCGAACCAATGTTTGGAATAGTCCCGTTTTTCGGTAGGCGGTTGGCGCGGACTTCGAGATCTTGGTTGAGCAGTTGATCTGGACTGAGTGAGTGCTCCAGTTGCAGGGGATGAACGACCAGTTGAACTTGAAGCTCGCTGTGCTGAAGGAGCAGTTCTGCTGGGTTCAGGCAGTCTGCGGATTGTTTGAGGAGCTGCAGGCAGGCTGTTGCATATATCTTGAATCTGAGAAGCAAATGCTGCCTGCATATTGGCCAACTGATCGGTTAAGACTTTCTTGGCGTCTTCAATCTTCTCTCCAAGAGCCAGGGATGTGGCAGCATGAAGAGATTCATTATTTTGATTAATCTGAAGACGAGCCTGGCCAATTCGAGAAAGAGTGTCAGCCATTGTGTTTTCAGCAAAAGTTTGAAGTCTAGTGACAGTAGTTGTTAAACTACTTAAGTCCCTGTAGCTGATGGGTTCCTAGAATGAGAGTTGCAGTCCGCTCTTCCTGCTTAAGTTTATTGACATCGCTGGCTAGCGCTGATATTGCAGTGGAGAGATTAGCTAGCTGTGCAGCAATGTTTGGTGGTTCGTCCAGAGGGTTTTAAAAGACAAAGAAATCCTCTGAAAGTTCTTGAGCCATGGACGGATCCACAGGAATCATTTGAGTATCAGCAGTAGGATCAAGAGCACCGGGATGAGCATCTACAACTGCAGTGGATAGCAACCCAGTGGCGTCAACATGTGGGGCAGCTGTTGAGTCGGAAATAGTAACAGCCATAGTATCAGTTTCTTCAAGTTGTGGGGCAGCCATATCAGCAGTGTCTCCAATAAGTGGTGCAGCCATATCAGCAGTGGCTTGGTCAACCGCAGCAACAGACGACTGGGTATGATCATTGGAATGTGAAGACTCACTGGGTTCATGGTTGCCAGAGGAAATGGTAACTTGCTGAACTACCGTCTGAATCACTGTGTCCACATTGGTGTGATCAATAGCCATCGGTTGGGACGGTTGATCATTATGAGAGCTGGGAGCAGAAGGGAGTTCTTGAGCAGAAGAGGCTGCCTCCAAGGTAGTTGATGCTATCTCTGCTCTAGTAGGAGTGGTCTCTAGGACAGTAGAAGTGATCTCCACAGTAGAGGGGACAATCTCCAAATTTGCAATAGCCATATGTAAATCCGGCTGGTCGGGGCTTGCAATAATTGCAGCAGTGGAGCATGAGTGAATTCCAGTGGATATGCGAATATCATGAAGAGCGAGCTCAGCCATTTCCAGCTTGGGGCCAATAGCATTTAGAACGGCTCTATCATGATTCGCTGTGCCTGAATCACCATTGAAATGTTGAAGGCGGGTTTCCACAAGGTCTTGAAGTTCGCCCACATAGATCATCAGGCGAAAAACATCCCGCAGCTTCAGGCTTTTCTCGGGGTCTGAGATTTGAAGATAAGCCAAGATTTGGTTCTCATCTTCCCTGGCCTGATCCAGAATAGGATCGAAATCATCAAATCGAACTTTTACTCGAGCCTTTACCCAACGATCAAAAATATCGAGCTGTGGTTGCAGTTTGGCTTCAACTGTATCCATGACCATTTGGATCTCGAAGGCAACAGGAGTGGACACTGGAGCCGTAAGAGTTTTTCCTTTGCCAGCAGGGGTGGTCTTTGGATGACAGTACGGACATAAGGACTTGGGTGTCCTAAAGCTGATAGTGCCTGGTGCTTGCTGAGAGCTCACCAGTGCTGACGGAGTGTCAACTGGAACCATTGATGGAGCAGGCACCATGGCTAATGAAGCAGTGGGTTCCTCAGTTGGAGGATTTGCAGGGCTGGGTTCTCTATCAGGAATGTTTTTTGTCGGACCAGAGGAGGAGATGGTATCAGAAGCTGCAATGTCTTTCTGTCGGACAGCCGGAGGAGCAGCTTTTCTTGTTCTGGGCTTCTTAGGAGGGGGAGGAGGAGGAGAAGACTCAGCGGATTCTGAGACGGTTTGTTCAGAGTCGCTGATGACCTGCGTCAATCGGCGCTTAGTTACCCAAACGTCTCTGCCACTTCTATGCCTGTGAAGCTGAAGATACTTGGCAGTGATAAGTCTTCCCGGATGGAGGTTGGTGAGAGCCCCTGTCTTAATGTGTTTGCTGTCAAACAGGCTGCTTAGCGGGAGAGCAAAGCCTGATTGACCCTTGCCAGAGACTACGAGACTAGTCAGAATTTGAAATAACACAGCTGACCAGTTTATCTCCAATCTTTGCATATTGCAGTCATAACATCAAATTTTTCAGGGGTGATCATATCAAATGATCCAGCTTTACATAGGAGCCCCTTGGAGATGATGTCCGCCAGTTGTCGATAGTGACTCTTCATTAGTACTTTCCTGAAGGGAGGACGTTGAAGACGATGAACAGAGTCAGAAGCTGTGAGGCGCATCTCTTCTCGTAGTTCCACTGGAATAGTGGAAAAATCAGTAAGTCTGGTGGAGGGAAGGCACAGGTGTGAGGCAAATTCAGGTTGGGTGATTTTAACCAACTGTCCAGATACGGATGCCACCACGGTGTCATCAACAACCTTGGCCGTAGCAAAGAACTCGTGTAGCTCGTCCTTGTAGAATGAGGGGACCTGGCTCAGGAGTACCAAGAGTCCTGCGGTATCCAGCTTTTGAATCAGCTCCTTTGTCTCCTCATCAGATGATGTGTATATAGAGTGAAAATCTACGTGAACAGCATTGGTGATGAAGCTTGGCTGTATATTCTTTGAAATTTTGGATGGATAAGAGGAAGAAGCAGCAATCTTGTTAGAGTAAAATTTTCTGAAAGAAAAGATAGTTGCAGTGAATTGTTGGAGAAGAAGAGTAGTGAAACTAATGGCGGTTAAAATGAAAGTATGTGTAACGTCGTACTGTAGATGAGCGGACACATGTATACGTTGCGATCATCTAACGATTAAAAAAAAATTATCAATAAATAAAAGGACTGGATTTAGGCGGGAGTGAAATATTTTATTTTACACAAAAGTAATTTTGAATTCCGACGTTCATTAGGTTAATAAGTATCGAGGGTTATTTTTGTCAAAGCATATTTGGTAACATCTACTGGTTTGTAGGGTTCGACTGGTAGGAAAGCATCTACTGGATGTAGAGTCCTACTGGTACGGATACACCTACTGCAGCTGACCATTGTATTACCAGCTGAGCTTAAATAACCATGATAGGATTATAACTGAAATTCCCCCTAAATTTATGCAAATAAACTAACTAATTCCCCCTGAATTTATTACCAAAACAAAATAATCAAGAAGTAATTTCAATTAAACCAAGAATATTTCGAAAGTAAGAAAACTTAGCGTCCGGTAGGGGTTTTTTGAAAATGTCTGCTGCCTGTTGTTCGGTAGAAATATACTCCAGCCGAATTTCTTTCTTCATAACATGATCTCTGATAAAGTGATGACGGATGTCAATATGTTTAGTACGAGTATGAAGAACTGGATTGTATGTTATAGCAATGGCAGACGTGTTATCACAAAAGATGGGAGCCTCTGTGGATTCAATTCCATAATCTCTGAGTTGTTGCTGAATCCAGAGCAATTGAGCACAGCAGCTTCCAGCAGCAAGGTACTCTGCCTCGGCAGTGGAAGTTGCTATGGATGTCTGTTTCTTGCATCCCCAAGATATTAATCGATCACCAAGGAATTGACAATACCCACTGGTGCTTTTTCTGTCAATTTTGCATCCAGCATAGTCAGCATCTGAGTATCCAATAAGATTAAAAGTTGAGTCTCTTGGATACCATAGACCAACATTCTCAGTGCCTTTCAAATATTTGAGGATCCTTTTGACAGCAGTGAAGTGCGACTGCTTGGGATTTGCTTGAAACCGGGCGCACATACACACTGCAAACATGATATCTAGTCGGCTGGCTGTTAAATATAATAGAGATCCAATAATGCCTCGATACATTGTAACTTCGACTGGTATTCCTGAATTATCCAAGTCGAGTTTGGCAGATGAGCTCATTGGTGTAGCAGCAGCTGAGCTGGTACTCATTCCATATTTCTTCAGCAGCTCTTTAGTGTATTTAGACTGATTTATAAAGATTCCTTCACTAGATTGCTTGACTTGCAATCCTAAGAAAAATGATAATTCTCCCATCATGCTCATCTCAAATTGGTCCTGCATTATCTTTGAAAATCTTTCACATAATTTTGGGTTAGTACTACCAAAGATAATGTCATCAACATATATCTGAACTAGCAGAGTATGGTCTCCCTTTGTAAATTTAAATAAAGTTTTGTCCACCGTGCCGATGGTGAAGTCATGATCAGTCAAATATTTTGATAAAGTTTCATACCATGCACGGGGGGCTTGCTTCAGACCATACAAAGCTTTGTTCAGATGATAAACATAAGATGGTTGCAGATGGTTTTCAAATCCAGGAGGTTGTTCAACATATACTTCTTCCTGGAGATTGCCGTTAAGAAATGCGCTCTTAACATCCATCTGATAAACCTTAAAGTCTTTAAATGCAGCAAAGGCAAGAAATATGCGAATGGCTTCTAATCGGGCTACAGGGGCAAAGGTTTCATCAAAATCAATGCCTTCTTCCTGCCTGTATCCCTGTGCAACTAGTCTTGCTTTATTCCTAATTACTGTACCATTTTCATCTAGCTTATTTCTAAATACCCATTTAGTGCCAATAATTGTGTGATGAGATGGACGTGGAACTAAATGACATACTTTGTTTCGCTCAAACTGATTTAGTTCTTCCTGCATTGCTTCTACCCAACTTGGGTCTAATATAGCTTCATCAATCTTCTTAGGTTCTATATGAGATATGAATGCAGCATTAAGAAATTCATTAATCATTTGTCCTCTGGTGCGTAGAGGAGCAAGAGGGTTACCGATGACCTGCTCGGGTGGATGATCCTTCTTCCACCGGAGCGAAGGTCCATGAGGATTTAGTTCTTCACTTGGCTGGATATGAGTGGGCACATCAGAGGTTCTGATAGACTCATCTTTATCATTTGTTCCTTCTACTGCAGCAGGGGTAGATGCAACTGTTTCATTGGTAGCTGGCTGCAGTGCTTGTTGGCCATCAGACTTCTCTTCTTGAGCTTCAGGAACTTCTGGTTCCAAGGAGCAGTCAGTCCTGCTTCTGTAATCTATCTCATCATCAACTTTTTCATCAATATAGGTGCTTTCCAATCGATTACTTAAATTGTTGATTTGCAGATTAGATACAGTACAGTCAGTAGGTTCATCAAATTTTACATGCACTGATTCTTCTACAGTAAGAGTTCTATTATTAAATACTCTGAAGGCCTTACTAACTGTAGAATAGCCAAGGAATATTCCAGAATCAGATTTGGCATCAAAAGCGGTGAGGTGAGTCTTTCCATTGTTGTGAATAAAACATTTGCAACCAAACACATGGAAATAGGAAATATTTGGCTTACTGCCATTCCAGATCTCATAAGGGGTTTTATTTGCTCGCTTATTAATCATTGATCTGTTCTGCGTATAACATGCTGTGTTGACAGCTTCTGCCCAAAATTTCTGCGATATATCTGATTCCGCGAGCATAGTTCGCGCAGCTTCTTTCAAGGTGCGGTTCCTACGCTCAGCAACTCCGTTTTGTTGAGGAGTTCTAGCAGCAGAGTATTCGTGTTTAATACCAAGGTCATCTAGATATGATTCAAGTGATTGATTGGTGAACTCGGTACCTTTATCACTGCGAATTCTATCTATCCCAAGTGATTTCTCATTTTGGAGTCTTTTCAGTAATTTGATCAGCTTTGGTGTAGCCTGATCTTTGCCACTTAGGAACAAGACCCACGTGAAACGAGTGTAATCATCTATTAACACTAGGGTATACTTCATTCCCCCTAGACTTGTTACTGGTATAGGACCAAACAGATCCATATGCAGCAACTCTAGGCACCGAGAAGAAGATTTACTCCCTTTGTTCTTAAAGGAGGATCTGATTTGCTTACCAAGTTGGCATGCTGCACAGATCTTGTCTTTTGAGAACTCAATTTGGGGCAGTCCAATAACTAGATCAAGTTTACGCAGACTGGCAATAGTTTTAAAATTTAAGTGACTCAACCGTTTGTGCCAAAGCCAATTTTTGGAAGAATTCAGGGCAGCTAAGCAAGTAGAGGAGATGGGCTGATTAAGATTCCAATCAATTTTATATGTGTTATCATGCCTTATACCTACAAGTAATATACTGCCATCAGTAGATTTAATTGTGCATGAGTGCTGATTGAATTCTACGGAATGACCATTGTCACACAGTTGACTTATGCTAATCAAGTTATAGCATAGATTTTCAACTAACAGAATATCTTTAATGATGATGTTACCGTAGATAATCTTACCCTTACCCACGGTTCTACCTTTCGCGTTATCTCCAAAAGTTATTCTGGGTCCGGTGGAGTCCACCAGTTCAGACAATAAGCTCGCATTTCCTGTCATATGTCTAGAGCATCCGCTGTCCAGGAACCATTCTGAGCTCCGAACTGGATGCATTCTAGTTTCCTGCAATTAAAGCGATATAATGATTGGTACCCAATCCTACTTGGGTCCGGGTAGGATTAGTCCTTTCGGAACCCACACTTGTATGACCCTAAGTGACTTAGGTCGGTGTGTGTTCTGAAATGTGTGTGCATTTATAAATGATGGTGATGATTTTGACTGTGAAGTGTGATAGTATGTGTATGCATGTGCTTTTGGTTTGAGTTCCTGTTATTGAGCATATACCTCTTCTGGACAGGCTTACAGTTGTAGTACCAGTTGGGTTTAACCTCTCTAGCTGCTCGACCAGTGGGTTTAAGTTCATTTCTGAACTTTTGCCTCGGTTTAGCCTCTTTGAGTGGTTCTACATAACCGATACCTCTGTGCTGTGCCTGTTCCTTGATGAGTGTTGCTTTAACAGGTTCTTTAACCAGTTCATAAGGGTCATATACTGTGCTAGATCTTACAAAGTTCATTGATTGAACCTTGCTTTTTGTTATACACAGTTGAGGTTTATTACCTGATGAACTGCTTTCATTACTATTATAGCCTATGCCGGTTAAGTCACCAGCAAGCCTTATAGATTCAAGCATTTCATCCTTTCTGGTAGTGGACGCATTCCAAGTGCTAACCAGTTTGCTAAGTTTCTGGTAGGCACACTTGGCTTCATCTCTTTCTTTCACTAGAGACTTGCTGTTTCCCTTAAGCAATTCAACTCCCTCGATTGTTCATAATCAAGTTTGTTTTTATGCGTTTCAGTTGGGATTGAGTGCTCAGTCTTGTAGCTTTCAAAAGATTCATATAGCGTTCGATACTCATTGATCATGTCCTGCAATGCATTGGTGAGTTCACTATGTGTAAATTCAGATAGGTTAGATTTGTGTACCTCATTTTCATCATTTGCCATTAAGCAGTGGACTTCCTTGTCTTCACTTTCGCTGGATGAGCTAGATAACTCCTCTGATTCTGATTCAGAATCAGCCCATTTGCTCTTGCTTTCTTCTGCCATTAAAACCTTTTGATCTCTGTCCTTTTTGGATGATCTTCTGGTTTCCTTGGATTTTCTGTAATCCTTGGATCCTCTTTTGTGATCATCCTTTATGGGTTTAGGACAGTCCGCAATGAAGTGCCCTGGTTTGAGGCAGTTGAAGCATACTCGCTCTTCTTCTTCTGAATTTCCTTTGGAACTCTGCCTTCGAGGATATGATTGATAAGATCTCTGGTTCTTCTTCATGAATTTCCCAAATTTCTTTGCGAACATTGCCATAGCATCATTACACATCTTTTCTGGAGTCATTTCTGTAGAAGTAGGTAGAGACTCTGATGCAGTGAGAGCTTTGGTTGGTTGACTGGTATTTGGTTCATCTTCAACCCGAATGCCTAATTCGAATTCATAGGCTTTTAAATCAGCAAACAGATCATGTAGATCTATCTTGTTGATGTCCTTCGATTCTCTCATAGCAATGGTCTTGACATCCCATTCTCTTGGGAGACCTCTCATTACTTTGAGAGTGACTTCTCTGTTGGGTAACTCCTTACCCAGACTGCTCAGTTCATTAATTATTTCAGTCACTCTTTCATCATACTCGTTGAGAGTTTCTCCATTCATCATCTTGATATGCTCAAACTTTTGTAGAGCCACAGTAAGCTTGTTTTCTTTGGTTTGATCATTTCCTTCACAGAGTTGGGCAATCTTCTCCCAGATTTCTTTGGCTGTTGAGCACATTTTTATTTTGTTGAACATATTTTTGTCCAAAGTTTTGAACAGAATGTCCTTAGCAACGTTGTCCAGATTTGCCTTTTTCTTATCTTCGTTTGACCATTGAGATCTTTCTTTTTCTACCATTTGTGGATCACCACTTGTGATGGAAGCAGCTGTATTGATTTTCATGATCTTCAACGGTCCTTCAGTGATTACATACCACATATCATCATCTTGAGCACTTAGATGAGCTTGCATACGGATTCTCCAGTCATCATATTCATCTTTCTTGAACATTGGAATCTTGCTGAATGAGGCCATCAGTATATGGCAATTGGTAATTTCTTAAGATTGAGAAAACCTGGCTCTGATACCACTTGTTAGGATCGGGGTAGTGTTTAGAGGGGGGGTTGAATAAACACTAGATTCAATTTCGATTTCTTTTTCTAGTTAACTGTAAACTGTTAAGTATTACAGTTGCTTCTCAATATTGGGCAAGTCAGCAGACACTTGTTATAGTGAGGAATATGTCTACTGAACTTGTGAGGAATAAAACTGAGGTAATAAAGCAATAAACAAATAACACAAGAGTTGTTTCTGGAAGTTCGAAGCACAACGCTTCTACGTCTCCCCTTCTTCCTTTGCAGGAAGGATTCACTAGAAGACTTGGTTTACACCTTTACAGTATACAACCTTCTTAGGCACTAACACACTTGGCCTAAACTCCTAGCAATCACAATCTTCTTAACTTTTGATTACAAGAGAATCTATAACACTCTTTACAGAATAAACTTTCCAGCTTCGAGTGTTTTTGAGCAGCAGACTTCAATTGGAAATAATCTGTCACAGATTCAGTTTCACAGCTTGTCTGCTCTTTGCTGAACGTTTGGAATATCAGTAATATGATTTTCTTGTTTGATTTGAAGTATATCTCTTTGTTGAAAATCGCTCAGCATCTCTTCATTTTCTGCTTGGACATATTTATAGGTTTGGTTGTCCAACGGTAGCTTTTCTGTATATGGAAGAGATTAGCTTTCCAAATTCATATTGTCTTCTTTCCTATTTTGTTTAAGCAACGGCTCTTTTCACTCTGACGGTAATGGTGGCGGAGATATAGCAGGGTGCGCCGCTCTGTTGTACCTTTGTCAGAGAATGTTGTACTTATTTTGTCTCGTTGCTTAGTGCTCTTACTGGAAGTTTAGACTTCTGCTGGTTTTGTTTGCTCAACTGGTCGTTCATCCTCTTATGACCAGTTGATGTCTTTGTTTAGTGGGACTATCCGGTTGATAGTTGTCCAGTAGATGTCTGTCCAGTTGGTGACCATCCAGTTGATGTCTTGTCCAGTTGGTGGCCATCCAGTTGATGTCTTGTCCAGTTGATTGATGTCTTCACACGGTAGGTGTTCTTCCAGTTGATCTTTATCACCCGGTAAGACTTCAATATCCGGTAGGTGTCTTCATCCGGTAGATGTCTTCATCCGGTAGGAGTCTTTATCCGGTAGATGTCTTCATCCGGTAGGAGTCTTTATCCAGTTGGTCTTTGACATCCGGTAGGAGTCTTTATCCAGTTGGTCTTTGACATCGGTAGGTGTTTGTAATCGCCAAAACTTAGAAATCGTTTTCCCAACACATATATACTCGCATCTACAATGCATAATCAATGAGTATAATAGATACATGTATCGTTGGGTGCCCGTACGTCTTATCGTACCTTTCCAAAGTGGGATTTGGTATGACTTTACTTCCTTGGTTGCGTCGCCACCTGGGATGGTTCTCTTGGGCACTCCAAATCTCACAACAAATCCCACAAATAAGATTTTTGCAAAGATTTCCCTTCCACTTTATGCCAAAAATCAAAAATAGTGGAATGGTTAGGGTTGGGAGATAAGTTGTGGATTTTCGTAAAGTGATTGGTAAAGGTGGGGTAGTGGGGTTAAGAGGGAAATAATTAAAATTGCACCCCAACAATTAACATGATGTACAAAATACCCCAACATGATATTTTAAAAGCATTTTACCAAAATGTATCAAACCTCAATAAATTCATGCTTTCCAAATAATTAACAACCAACATGAATAACCCATGTTAAAACCCAGTTTTTCCCAACATGCGCAACATGCACCCTGAAATGCACCCCCGGGTCACGCCTACCATGTGACTAAGCACTTCATCAAGATAATTAATTCCAACACATAAATCAATTATCACCATAATTAATCACATAAACATAATTAATGCCCAAATTGCAATTAATTATTTCGGGGATATCACATATATATTGTTTATACTTCATGAGATGATGATTTGTGTATCATGGGATGACGTATATTTTGTTTATGCTTATTAAAGAAGCCATGAGGTTATTGTGAATGTCACGGGTTGACATGAGATTATCGTGAATGTCACGAGTTGACATGAGGTTATTGTGAATGTCACTGGTTGATATGAGATTATCTTAAAGTCACGGGTTGACATGATGTTATTGTGAATGTCACGGGTTGACATATGCATATCAAATTATATTTTTACGAATGAAATGACTTATGTATATATATTTATTTCTTTATGGATTGTATCAATATTGTTACGTTATTGGTAAGTTGATGTATTAACTGAACGAGTATTGCCTTGTTTATAGGGTCACCAATGAAATGTGCGACGCACAATTATGGTATGAGATCGCTGTATATGAGCGATGAGGCTATACCCGTACGTAGTGATGAGATCATATGTCGCTGCTATTATAAACGAGGTTTATCATTTTTTATCATCAAAATAAGCATGTGAATTATGCATTTCATTATTGTTATATTATTGATATGATGTTGTTTAGCATGTAATGTACATAGTTATCGCTAGATAGTGAGTAATATGTTACCGCATAAAGAACATGTGAATTGTGAAAACATGAACAATAAGAATGGTTGGTATTTTGATAAACACAAGGAGTATCTCTTTAACTCTTATGTTAGAATATATATTTATGGATATTGGTGTGGTCACCCTATGTGGGGTTTGTTTATGTCGAAACATGTAACAAATCTAGCTTTTAAGAGCATGTGAAGATTGAAGTTGATGCGTCTAGAAGAGTAACACATTCATTTTTATCTTGTCGACATAGTTATAATTATTAATGTTGTTATTTTGAAGAATGTATAATTTCTTTCTGTATTGTAGAATTGTCTATTCTTTGAGGCCCAAGCATTAGCTAGACTTTATATTTTTTGGTGGATTATTATTGGATTAGTATTGGATATTGGTGATGTGGTTTGATGATATTTTATGGTGTTTTATTTTTTGTTGGATAGTCCAATTTACGGGGAGATTGTGCCAAATTTTTTATAAAATCTCACTACCTAATTGAGGATTAGGTGCATATTTATTCTTAATTCCTGGTCAGTATTGAGGGTACTAAGTATCTATGTCATCAAGTGCAAATACTTGGATAATTTAATATAATTATATCCTCATTTATATATATCCTCTACTAATTGAATTTTAAAAAATAAATATTTCTAAATCAATGTCCTAAAGGCAAAAATAATAAATAAAAACAAAATCACATGCACGGAAGCCAAGAAAAATTCTTCATCCCTACCAAGAATTATTTAACAAATTATTAAATATCATAAAATAAATCTATCTATATATATATATATACACACATATTCGCACTCAACTCTCCTTCAATGCTGGCACTTAAAGCATCGTGATTATATACGATTAGCTTTGAAATTAATCGTAAAAAAATGCAAAACAAATTATATTATATACAAATCTCGTTTAAACAAATTCTTTAATTTATAATGTTTCTTTTGTTTAAAGTGATAATAATGCACATTCTTGATGAAGTGAAAAGTCTGATATAGAGAGCACAATTCTCGTACACTATGTTTTTTGAGAAAAAGTGAGGGTTTTTGGGTTAGCAGCCAAGGATATCCATGCCTATCCGGTTTGGGCAATACTTATTATCAACTC
The DNA here is from genome assembly GCA_907163345.1 of Haberlea rhodopensis. Lineage (NCBI taxonomy): Eukaryota > Viridiplantae > Streptophyta > Magnoliopsida > Lamiales > Gesneriaceae > Haberlea > Haberlea rhodopensis. The sequence continues at coordinate 305,070 of CAJQUN010000380.1, read as the reverse complement.
AATATAATTGATCTAAAATAGTTCGTATATTAGTTTATGTATTTTTCATTTAAAGGTGTTATGGTTTAATATTGTGCTGATGTGTAAGTGGGGACATAAACCGAGTACATACAAGTAATTCTAGTTTTTTTTTTGGTGCTTGAAAAGTCTAGCCAAGTATTTTTTGGCGCATGCATGTTGGTTGAGATGGAAAAATGTCACCAGAGAAATTGACAGTGACGTTAACCACAGATTCAGGCGAGCTGGTTGAAATGGAGAAATGCCACAGGAGTTCTATGCGCTCGTGATATCCCACTGACATTGAAGGTAATGTTTTGTATAACCACTATTAGACTTGCAATGTTGTATAGGACGGAATGCTGGACACCCAATATGAATCACATCCAAATGATGACTGTGGAAGAGATGTGTATGCTTCGTTGGATGTACGGTAAGACCATAAGAGATAAAATAAAGAACGAAGATATTCGAGTTAAAGTAGGTGTAACTTGTATAGAAGAAAATATGCAAGAAAGTAGCTTATGTTGGTTTGGTCACATAAGACGTATGTCCAGCAATAACCTGAGCGTTGAGTGGAGTCCATGGATTTCGGCCATTCAAGGAGAGCGTTGGAATGATCGAAGAAGACATGGCTCGAAGTTATATAGAGACTTTGAGTTCAAGGGGTTTAAAGAGGATATTATGACCGATAGAGAATGATGAATGTGTCCGACCTGACTTGATTCTCTATATTGTTCATGTAGCCTATCTCAATTTATTGTGATTAAAGCTTAATTGTTATTGTTGTTGTACGGAAACGTGCTACACGTGTCTATGTCATAAAGTTCAAATACTTGATTAATTTTAATATTATTATTATATCCCTCGAGCTCTTGCAATTGCAGCTTCCTATGCACTCCACTTTCATCATAGTTCATGTTGAAGTTCTTCACTGCCCAGTACGCTTTGTGCTCCAACTCTACAGGAAGATGACACGGTTTTCCAAAAATCAGTCTATAAGGGGACATACCTATCGGGGTCTTGTATGCGGTCCTGTTGGCCCACAGTGCATCATCAAGTCTCAAGCTCCAATCTTTCCGTGTCGGGTTGACTGTTTTCTCCAATATGGCCTTGATTTCTCGGTTGGAAACCTCGGCTTGGCCATTTGTTTGCGGATGATAGGCAGTGGAGACTTTGTGAGTCACGTGGTATTTCTTGAATAGACTTTCCACTGTCCGATTGCAGAAGTGTGTCCCTCTATCACTGATGATGGCTCGTGGGATTCCAAATCTAGAGAAAAGGTTATGCTTGATAAAATCTGCAACAACCTTGGAATCGTCAGTCCGGGTAGCTATAGCTTCCACCCATTTCGATACATAATCAACAGCAAGCAGTATATAAATATGACCGTAAGACATAGGAAAAGGTCCCATAAAGTCGATGCCCCACACGTCAAAAATTTCAGAAATGAAAATGGGTTGTTGGGGCATCTCCTTTTTTTGGGAGAGATTACCGGTCAGTTGACATTGTGCACAATTCTTGCAGAAAAGATATGAGTCACGAAATAAGGTAGGCCAAAAGAACCCACATTCCAGTACCTTTCTCGACGTCCTTTTTGCTCCAAAATGTCCACCACATGCATATGAGTGGCAGAATGTAAGAATGTCATTTACCTCGGTCTCGGGTATGCATCGTCGAATGATTTGGTCCGCACAGTTCTTCCATAAGTAAGGGTCATCCCATACGTAGTACTTGGCGTCACTTCTAATCTTGGCTTGTTGGGACCTAGAGAGTTCATGGGGAAGCACATTAGAAGCTAAAAAATTTACAATGTGAGCGTACCATGGCAAATTGTCGGTTATGGTGAATAGGTGCTCATCCGGGAACTCCTCCTTCAAACACAGCTCATCGTCCAAATGTGGTAGACGGCTTAAGTGGTCCACTACTTTGTTCTCGCTGCCCTTCTTATACTTGATTTGGATGTCGAATTCACTCAAGAGCAAAATCCATCTTATTAGCCTTGGTTTTGCCTCCTTCTTCGTCATCAGATAGCGAAGAGCTGCATGATCAGAATAAACAATCACCTTAGTACCAAGTAAATAAGATCTAAATTTTTCAAGAGCAAAAACGACGGCTAATAGCTCTTTCTCAGTAGTAGAGTAGTTGCGTTGGGCGTCATTCAAGGTTTTGGATGCGTAGTAGATGGCATGTGAAGCATTGCCCTCTTTTTGTCCCAAGACAGCACCAACTGCATAATCACTTGCATCGCACATGATCTCGAAAGGCTTGTTCCAGTCGGGTGGTTGGATAATAGGGGTAGAAGTCAATGACTTCTTCAGTGTATCAAAAGCGCTCTTGCCTTCGTCAGTCATCTCAAACGGGACATCCTTTTGTAGTAGCTTACACAAAGGTGTAGCGATCTTGGCAAAGTCTTTGGTGTACCTCCTGTAAAAACCTGCATGACCAAGAAACGAGCGCACATCCCGAACACAAGTAGGATAAGGTAAAGATTGCATGACATCAATTTTCGCCTTATCGACCTCTATACCTTTGGCAGACACAACATGACCTAGCACTATACCTTGTTCGACCATAAAATGACATTTTTCAGAATTTAAAACAAGGTTAGTATCGATGCACTTCTTCAAAACCAGTGTAAGGCTAGATAAGCAATCCTTGAATGAGTTGCCGTAAACAGTAAAATCATCCATGAATACCTCTAAGATATGTTCAATAAACTCAGAAAAGATACTGACCATACACCGTTGAAAAGTAGCTGGGGCATTGCAGAGGCCAAAGGGCATGCGACGGTATGCGAATGTGCCGAACGGACATGTGAAGGTGGTCTTTTCTTGGTCCTCCGGAGCGATTGCAATCTGAAAATAGCCCGAGTAACCGTCAAGAAAACAGTAAAATGAATGGCAAGCTAACCTCTCAAGCATTTGATCAATAAAAGGTAGAGGGAAGTGGTCCTTTCGAGTCACAGCGTTGAGCTTCCGGTAGTCAATGCACACGCGCCATCCATTTTGAATGCGTGTGGGTATAAGTTCATCGTCTTTATTCTTGATCACAGTAATACCGGTCTTCTTAGGAACCACTTGTACCGGACTGACCCATTGGCTATCGGATATAGGATATATCACGCCAACTGATAAGAGCTTCAGAATCTCCTCTTTCACCACATCCATCATGGGTGGGTTCAGCTTCCTTTGTGGTTGACGTGTGGGGCTTCCTCCTTCCTCCAGTAGAATCTGGTGCATGCATGTGGAGGGACTGATTCCCTTTATGTCTGCAATGGTCCAGCCTATAGCAGTCTTGTGCTCCTTTAGCACATGAATCAGGTCCTTCTCTTGATCATCCCCCAACTTGCTGGAGATGATCACTGGTAGTGTATTACCTTCACCAAGGAAGACGTACTTTAGATGAGTTGGCAGCGGCTTAAGCTCGATTTTGGGTGCCTGCAAAACAGATGGGGGGATCCTGGTATTAGAAATAGGTAATGATATAAAAGACACAGTACCTGACTGAGATAGCTCAGATGTATCATCCAGTGTGTCAACGGTGTTCTTCGCTTCGTCCATGAGGGGTGTGGTTTCGTCTACCATCTCCATTTTCGTGGTAATAGTGCTTTTCAGTTCATCTTTCCCTGTATTCTCAAAAACTTCCTGGGACAGGTAATCAATAACATCAACAGAGTACACAGTATCATCATTATTGCAAGGATATTTCATGGCATCATAGATGTTAAATGTAACAATCTCACCATCAAACTCCATAGTGAGGGTACCACTATGCACATCTATCTTAGTCTTAGACGTTTTGAGAAATGGTCTTCCTAACAATATAGGACTACTCTTATCACCATTTTCCATGTCAAGGATATAAAAATCAGCCGGGAAGACTAGTTCATTTACTTGCACCAACACATCTTCAACCCCTAGGATATGCACTAGATCTATCCGCTAATTGAATTACCACTCCAGTAGGACTCAAGGGACCAAGTTGTAAAGAAGCATATATAGAATATGGCATAACATTAATTAACGCTCCTAGATCTAACATGGCTTTTTCAAGTCGAGTGGTACCAATGGTGCACGGGATAGAGAACGTACCTGGATCCTTACACTTGGTAGGGATTTTTCTCTGTATCACCGCTGAAACGTTTTCACCCAGTTCAACCTTCTGGGGTCCCTTCAATCTATGACTCCTCTTGGCAGTACACAATTCCTTTAGAAACTTCGCATAGCGAGGTACTTGTTGAATGGCGTCCAGCAATGGGATGTTTATCTCACATCTTCGGAAGGTCTCATACAAGCCTTTGAGTCCAGCATCTTTCCTGTTATCTTTCAAAGCTTGGGGAAAAGGGGGTGGTACTTTATACTCAGAAAAAGAAGGAGGCTTACCTTTCGGTGCCTCGTGTTCTATCCCGGTCTTTCCTCCAACTTCCTTTTCCTTTTCTTCCTCACCCTTTGATGGTTCTTTCTCTATCTTCTCTGGCACCTCCAATTCCTTCCCACTCCTAGTTGTGACTGCATTTACATTTTCTCTCGGATTCACCACTGTTTGGGATGGTAGAGTGGTTGATCCGGTAGCTTCAACTCTATTAAGTGCAGTGGCTATCTGACCCACTTGGGTATTCAAGGTTTGAATACTCGATCTTGTTTCCTGTTGAAATTTAGTAACATTGTGAGCAAGATCTTGAATTATAACCTCTAACCTGTCAGTAGTGGAAGGATAATTGGGTTGTTGTTGTGCCCTCTGAAAAGGTGGTCTGTATGGCGGAGGGTGTTGTTGTGGCGCTTGAGGAGGAACGTGATTTATCGATTGCGGTCCATAACTCAAGTTAGGGTGGTCTCTCCATCCTGGATTGTATGTGTTGGAGTAAGGGTCATGTCTTCGTTGGGGTTGTCCCGGAAATCCCCCTGCTGCATGCACTTGCTCAGCTGATGTCTCTTGAAGTGATGGACGTGCATCAGTGGTATGACTCATCTCCAAACATATACCACAAGGTTTCACCTTTCCCACATTGCCACCTGCCATACCACGCACAAGAAACGTCAAATCTATCAGTTGTTGTTCAAGGCTGGAAACATTTACCTCCCCTTGTTTCCTTTGTGCTGGTTCCTCTCGAAAGTTGCCAAACTGCTGTGAGTTGGCCGCCATATTGGCTATCAAGCTTCGCGCATCATCCTGTGTTTTATCGACAAAGGCTCCCCCACTTGCAGCATCGACTAAGTTCCTGTCACTAGACAATAAACCTTCATAAAAGTATTGAATGAGTAAGTGTGCACTTATCTGGTGTTGTGGGAAACTTGCACACAACTTTTTGAAGCGTTCCCAATACTCATGCAATGTTTCTCCACTGAATTGTCTAATGGAGTAGATCTCCTTGCGTATGTTAGCCGCTCTTGATGCTGGAAAGTACTTCTCCAAAAACGTTCTTTGGAGGTCCGTCCATGTTGTGATGGAGCCTGGTGGTAGGTAGAAGAGACAGTCTTTCGCCGCGTACTTTAGAGAAAAAGGGAAATCCCTTAACTTGATCTGATCTTCAGTAATTCCCGTCGGTTTCATAGTGGTGCAAACCACATGAAACTCCATCAGATGCTTGTGAGGATCCTCGCCTGCGAGTCCATGAAAAGAAGGCAACAAATGTATAAGTCCCGATTTAAGTTCAAAACTTACATTAGTTGCGAAAGCAGGAAAATTTATGCAAAGAGGTTGTTGGTCCAAATCTGGATTGGCCAGTTGGCGTAGACTTTGGTTCGCAGCCATATTGTTCCTTTCATCTTCTTCTTGTCTCCGAGTTTCTCTCCTTCTTTGATGCAACGTCCTCTTGATTTCTGGATCGTAATATGAATTATCCTTGTAATCAAACGATCCGCCTGTACTCATCAACAAACCTCAGTAGTTGTGCGGGAAAGCAAATAACAAAAACGAAATAAAAAAAAATCGACACTAATAAATATTGCCTTCCCCGACAACGGCGCCAAAATTTGGTAGTGTTTATCGTGTACGCCCAAATCAACCCTTCTTCAGTTAATAGCAAAAATATATAGTAGCGGAAGTAGGGATCGATCCCACAGGGAAGGTAAATTTATTTCGTGCCAAAAACGAATAGTAACAAGGGGGGTTTAGGATGAATGATTACTACTAAGCAAATTCTAGAATTAAACTAATTAACGAGATTAACTAAGATGATTTAAACTTATGAGAGTGAAGCGATTCTTGGTTTTCAGGTAACCATACTTTTGGAAAATTATCTTTTGGTCATCAAATCAAAACATTCGAATACTTTTGATTATCTTCGACTGGAAATTCAATTCCTACTCATCTTATTCATAGTCAAAGAGAAAACAGCATTCAATTCAACCCTTACCAAATCTCTAATCACCACTACAGCCGTTAATGATTAAATCAATGATAGTTTTCAAAACCAATGAGTTCGATAAATCTAATCAATGAAAACTACAGCCGTTAAAATTGATTACTCAACCGTTTCTCCTAAGAATTCAATAACACCTACAGCCGGTTAATTATTAATCTTAGTTGTTTCTTAACAAACTATCGATTATGTAATTGAATATTAGGTGATCGGTCTAATACACAAACACAACAATCATGGAATTCGAAATCTGAGAAACAAATTGAAATCGAAATCTAATTCAACAATCAAACCAAATTCTCATAAAAGATTCAAATCCAAAAGTAGATATCCCTTCAACCAAGAATCAAAGGGTTTTAGCCTAGCATAATTAAATTTAAAAACAATAAAATTCGATGTAAAACATTAAATATATAAAGGAAAGAAAGTTACCAAGATAAATCATGATTCCGGCTTGTCGATTCCGGTTCCGTTCTTCGTTGTTCTTGAAGAAAACTTGAAAGAAAATTAATCTAAAATCTCAAATTATTCTAAGAGTTAGAAAAACTATCAAAAACTGCTGCTAATGAGGCTTAGTCTCGAGTTTTAGGGTATGGGAGTGATAAAAATGGGATACAATCTTTTAAACATGGTAAAAGACTCAATTTCCTAATTTCCGGACTCTACGGCGATCGATCGCCTGATGTGTGGCGATCGATCGCTAGTTATATTTTTTTCAGCAAATTTCTTGAGGCGATCGATCGCCACTTTATCGCGATCGATCGCTGAGCTCCAGTAGACTTTGGCGATGGATCGCCTGGCATTCGCGATCGATCGCTGACCCGTGAATTTTGTTGCAAAAGTTTCTGTCCATAGGCGATCGATTTCCTCTTCTGGGCGATCGATTGCCACCTCCAAAATTACATTTTTGCCCTTTTCTTGATCAACTTTGAGTCCTTGTCATGTCCATGTCTCTCCTTGGTCTTTACACATCATTTTTAGCTCGTTTTCTTCAATTGTACCTACAATTACACAAATATACGATTAGGTAGCATACGTATCAAATTATCTATCAAAACCTACCAAATCGTAGAGAATTAAGCACTAAAGATGTGTCTATTTCTAGTCACATCACTAACCAATGGTTCCATTTCCTCGCTTACTCAATAGCAGCGGCATTCAGAACTGATGTTCACTCCATGGCGACAACATCCAAAATATCGCTCGCTCCATAGCGGCACCGTACAATTGATATATCGACCAATTCTATGTAACTGTATTCCATTTCCTGTTATCCATCAATTCGACATAATTATATTATATCATGCACCACAATTGCAATAATATATATTAAAGATATGCTCGTACGTCATACGTACCTTATAATCCCGTAGTTCGAGTCCAATCTTGCCAGAGTCTCACGACCCGATGAGTTAAGTGCTAACATGCAAATAACTCCCAATTAAACATAGGTATGCAATCACGTGCCCAAGCACGTTCACAACTTCCAAACCTATCGTCATCCATGACGATTACCAAAATAAAAGCCCCCTGGCTAAGCATGCATAATACCCAAAATATTCCATTTTATAAGTTTAAAAGCTAGCCAAAAACTCAACCGAGAATTCCGTTTTAATAAATTTTGGCTCCAACCAATCCATTTAAAAGTATAGCATTCCCATTGGAATGTAGACATTATCCCGGAAATGGGCCACTCAAACATTGATTCCAAAATCCCGATATTTCCCAAAATTTCCAAAACAACAAAACTTACGGGCGGCGATCGATCGCCTCTTTTAGTGCGATCGATCGCCCCTGTCCAGTGGGCAAAATCGCCTTCTCGCGATCGATCGCCAACCCTCAAGATCGATGGCCTAGACCACGCGATCGATTGCCTGCACTGTTCATCGTCACTGATTTTTACAGCTGCACATCGCGATCGATAGCCCCTCCTCGGCGATCGATCGGGACCTGCGATTTTCCAAAAAACTCGAGCTTCCATGGTGTTTTTCACACCCAAACTCAAAACCAACACCCCATACACCTTCAACACCTCAAATACACGATTTAACACCAAGAAAAACTCCAAAAACTCAACATTGGATTTTAACCAAAAATCCCCAAATTCCATAACCAAATCAAAACCCAACCAAACTCTACAATACTACTACCAAATCGAAGACAATGACGAGGGGAAGATTAATACCTGATTATCTTCGAGAAAACCGGCTCCCGAGCCAAGCTACCAACGATTTTCTTCCAAGAGCAAAAGAGGGGAAATGGGGGGGGGGCTTGAGCGCAGAGAAAGAGGAGAGAGGAAGGGTTCCGTGCCAAATGACGGAATATCGAGTCCACTTGGTATATATAGTACCAAAACTCGAAAATACCAATCCTTCCACAAATACATCATGACTCATTAAAAATCATATGTTTTCAATAAATACCTCCCAATCTCTATTTTCGTTAACAGCCCCAGTACAAAGTACCCCGGACCCCAAATCCCACCAAAGACCAAATTCCAAGGTTATCATCACGATGAGAATACTATCTCATCCCTTGGATCCAACGACTCCAAAAACAGGATTTAAAATCCCCGGGAGTCCCAAAACCGTAATTAATACGCAATTGCCACAATTAAAATCCATTAAGGATTATTACCACACCGAGATTAATACCAATAATTACCGGGCATCACAACGTGCCCAAGCACGTTTACAACCCCCAAATGTATCGTCAATTCATGACGATTTACCATCTTAAAAGACTCCGGCTAAGCATGCATAGTACCCAAAATATTCCATTTTGCAAGTTCAAAAGTTAACCAATTACTCAATCGAGTATTCCATTTTCTTATTAAAATTTGGCTCCAACTATTTCATTTTAAAGGTAAAGCATTCCCATTGGAATGTAGACAATGCCCCGACAACCGGCTATTTAAACCCCAAGTCCAAAATTCCATGTTTTAAAACAAATTGTGAAAAAACACTATTTAGCAACCCGCGATCGATCGCCAATCACGCGCCGATTGATAGCGCAACTCTACTGCCAAGCAGAACCTCCTCGCGATCGATCGCCAAAAATCTCGCGATCGATCGCTGAGACTTAGCGATCGATCGCCGCACTGTTTATCTTCCACAAAATTTCAGCTGCTCGTCGCGATCGATCGGCACTCCTCGGCGATCGATCGCGACCTGCGATTTTCCGAAAAATTCGAGCTTCCATGGTGTTTTTGACACCCAAACACAAAACCAACACCCGTAACTTCCTCAACACCTCCAATACACCAATTAAACTCAATAAAAACACTAAAAACAACTTTTTAGATTTTTAACCAAAACCCCCAATTCTCAAATCCAACTCAAAACTTGACCAACAAGTACAATACCATAATCAAATCGAAGCTAAAGGTGAGGAGAAGAAGATTACCATCTTTTCTTCAAGAAATCGGGCTCCCAAGACGAGCCTCCATCGATTTGCTACCAAGAGAGAAGAGGGGAAGGGTTTGGGGTGAGAGAGTGGCGTGAGGGAGAGGTGAGAGAGAAGAGATTCCCCATAATGACGGAATACCGAGTCCATTTGGTATATATAGCACCAAGGCTCCAAAATACCAATCCATCCACAAATATATCACGACTCATTAAAAATCATCTGTTTTCAATAATTATCTCTCCAACCTCTATTTCCATTACCAGCCCCAGTACAAAGTACTCCGGACCCCAGATCCCACCAAAGACCAAATTCCAAGGTTATCACCACGATGAGAATACAGTCTCAATCCTTGGATCCAACGACTCCAAATACAGGATTTAAAATCCTCGGGAGTCTCAAAACCGCAATTAATTCATAATTGCAACATTTAAATCCATTAAGGATCATTACCACTCCGGGATTAACATCAATAATTCCCGGGCATCACAATAGTTAAGCGTGTTGTCGCCGGACCTAGACACGAGGGATGCTGGGCACAACACAGCGCACTGTGTGTGTCGCCACCATCTGCTCGAGCTTGCTATTGTTGATGATCTTTCCTTTGATTCCGGAAATATCGACACTTTGAGATTGTTATCCCGTACATGCATTGCATTCATGCACGACAAGCATCGCATTATATTTTGTTATGCTATTGTGATTTTACTTGTTTCTCGTACTGGGGTTCTGACCCCTGTTGTGGGGCTGTCAGGTCTTTGTTGTGTGGGCATGACTGCTGCGGATGTTCGAGAGGAAGCATCGAGAAGTACCAGAGCTCCGTGAGAAGGAGTTCAAGTTATTTTTATCAAGTACTTCTGCGTCCCAGTTATGTAAAAGGATTTTTAGTAAGAATTTATGCACCGGGATATGCCCCAAATAGATGTATTTTTAAGTATGAAGTGTCTGAGAATTTGATTATTAATTGATTAATGAATTATGTGAAATTATGATGGATGAGAAAATAGTATTACATATATTTTCAATAGTGACTAAAACGTATATGGATATATGTAAACTTATCGAAAAAAAAAAATTTTAGGGCCAAGTCTTGGCACTTTTAAAACTAATATTCCGCTGTCAACAATATAATCATCATTGTGTGATAATTAAACATACGATTAGGACCGGCCCCTCACAGGTTGGAAGAGCTGGAGCTTAGATTGGAAGAGCTGGAGCTCGGCCACCTCAGGTCAACCTCCCCAACTCAGCCTCCCGAGGTGTCGACCTGAATTTGGATGGATTTGACCAAGTTGAGCTCAGGCCCTTGTACCAACCTCCTGACCCCATTCCTCGTGAGCCCGGGTTTGAGGTTGTTTAGAGTATTGCTATTTCGGGACAATATTAAATAAATCCCATAAAATCAGAGATAACGACAAATCTGAGACCTGGTCTGATTTGATTAGATTTTATACAATCTTGATAAGGACCAAGAGTCCTAAATATGGAAGGAACCCTTCCAATTGCCGATTTTTAGCCTCAAAGGTTTGCTTATAAATATCAGGTTTGCCGTACAATTATATATTCATACACTTGAGTGTCTTCTTGCTCTTGCATTATTATCATTGTGATGCTCGCAACTTTGAGCGTCGGAGGGGCTATGCCAGAAAATCTTTCCGGCTCACTTCTAACAGTTTTTTTGTGCAAGAGAGAGATCATACAAGTGGGTGAGATCATTATTGTCTGGGAAGACCACACGTCTACCTTATCATTCTTCCAGGTAACATCATGCAACATGAGAGAATTGGGATTTTGATTGTTTATATATGTGTAACTTAATTGAAGTTAAGCTCATGTTTTTTTTATTAAAAAAAAAACACCAGTCTAATAATCAGGAGAAAATTATAATTGTTTCCCCTGAAGAATATCTATATTATGAAGCCTTCTATCTAATATGAACAATAACATATGAACTCCTATAGAATAGTTGCATTAATAATCACCCATTAGTTTGTAACGAATAGAGGAAAAATCACAGTTGTCTCCCATATGATTTGACATAAAAATATCTAGGAGGATATTATAGATGTATTTTTTAAACTAAATGATGAATTCGTAATTGTTAAAACTATATGGATTCTATTTGATTCATAAATTTCGACTTTTAATATTTATGGGTAATTGATTTCAAACAAATACATTTTATAATATTAACTGTGATGATAAGAATGATAAGCTCAGGATTCGGCATACAAGTTTTCGATAAGATAATATTACCTTTTTCATCTTAATAGTCTATCGTGCTACTTTAAACTTTAAAACATATATTTATCCAGTCATTTCTCCAATAATTTGATAGTTATAATAACAATGTAGGTTTTATGTAGGAAATATTCAATCAAATCTTTGTATTTTTAGTGATAATATCAATCTTGAGGGGGCGTTGGATATACATAATCTGATTATTTTAGATTAGGATAAATAAACTTTTTAATATTTTAAACTTTTTTTGTTGATTAGAGTTATCTAGATTATACTTCTATATTAAGTTGGTTGAATCTATAAAGATGTATATTGTATCTCATTCTAAATTGAAAATTAAAGAGTGAATTCCTAATCCCATGTTTTTTCCATTTAAACTACACTAAACAAGTTTAGATCTAGGTTTTATTTTCTGAAATTATTTTACAAGATTTTTTCCTCCAAAAATCCCAAAATAGAACCAATATTGCGTATGATGTTGTGTAATACCGTTTTTTTATATAAAAAAAAAAACAGAATTATACTGCAAATCATTTTTAATAAAAGTAATGTTGTTTCTCCCATTTAACGATTGGGTATCATGTGGGCTGGTAGTGTTGAGCAGCCCATTAGCAATTCAAAGGATACACTTTTAAAATCTAACCACAATAGTTGGCCCATAAACCTAATAGATTTAGATGTTTTCAAGCTGAAAATAAAATAAAATAAAGGAAAGCCAGGTAATAAATTGCCCACAAAATTATAATTAAACCCAATTCTTTTTCTGTTAAAAAAACCAAGTACTTTTACAAATAATAACCAACAATTTTGTTTCTATCTTTAGTTTGTTATTCACAAACTCGATAGACATCTTCTGCACTATTTATTAGTTGTCTACTGACTTAACTTAAATTGAAACTCTACCGCAGTATTTAACAGTCTATAGGCACTCGAAGAAAATTCGATTTGAGCTAGTGCTTATTCAATCTCCTTCTAAACACTACTTAGATCCTAACAAAACATGCATCCATCGATCCACGATGAGATCGTGGTTTCTATTTTCAGATAAAGCTGCGGAAGAGGCGGAATGGCTTTGTAATTTTTTGGAAGATATTAAATGTTGGTCAAAACCAGTGCCATCAATAATAATTCGTTGTGATGGTCAATCGGTAATTGTTAGGGCACAAAACAGTATGTATAACAGCAAGTCTCGACATATTCACCGAAGACATAATACCGTACGACAATTGATCTCTAATGGAGTTATCGCAATTTATAATGTAAAATCAAAGGATAACTTAGCAGATCCGCTGACAAAAACATCGATTAGAGATCAAGTATGTATTATCAAGACGAATGAGGTTTAAACCTACAAAATAAATTTTCATAGTGATAACCCAACATTGTTGACTGAAGATCCCAAAATTTTTGTTCAATAGAACAACTAAATTATAAAAATTTGCGTTAGCACTCGAGAAAGTTCCCCACACATTCCTAGGATGAAGAATGCTTGAGACCTACCAAAGTAGTTATGTTAAGTTTGATACTTTTAATGATTCATATACTAAAAAAGTGGAGAATGGTAGGATACTTTTAATAGGAGATCGTCTATGTAAGTGTGAGGGCGGGCAACCTCAAATGATAGGCTTATGAATCCAAGATGTGTTCCATGGCCAAAACGGACATAACCGAAAAACCAAATCAAATGTAGAGAATTTATTGTGTGGATACTACTGTCTTGGTTGGAAATTCAATTACTTTTCGGAATTTTAACATCAATTATGGAGAATATAATTTTCTTCGTTGGAAGAAGTTTTTGAGAAATTTTCACACAATTACCAAAATATTTTAATTTTTTCATAATTCGATTTTGTTCGAATAGTCGTGTAAGGACCCTAGTTCCTTAAATGCGGATTAACAGCGTAAATAAATTTTTCATGCATAAACGGAATATAAAAGTAGTGTTGATGCCTTGAGCGATTAGATTATAGTGCCAAAATAAAGTTCCAAAAGGGATTAATTACATTCCCAAACAATGAATGTTAATCCTATAGCTTTACATTACTCCTAGAGTAGATACTATACAAAAGAATGTGCCTGCTACCAAAAGCACTCCTCACTAGCTCACCGCATCAACCCGCCTTAGCCCGTCCGCCCAAAAGTACCTACAGGCACAACCCCAAAACCATGAGCATGTATATAAATCATATTCACAATAATATGATAGCAATTCAAATGCGTAAATCGTAAATGCGATTCACTTCCTGTATTTAATACATTTAAAAGCTCAATTTGGTTGTCCCTGTACCACAATCATAATCAATGGATTATAAAACCAATAATTTATGTCATGACATGCACTCATTCCATGTATACCAATGGCCAGTTCCAGTCTTATTATATCAGTGGCATAATACCCTCGCGTTTACATGACAACGGCATTAATACCCCTCGCTTCGACATATTAGCGGCATAATATCCCTCGCATCAACATGACAGCGGCATTATCCTTCGCTTCGACATGTTTGCGGCAAATATTCTTCATCGCTATAATATGACAGCGGCAAGTATTCTATCATCGCTTCGACATGAAGGCGGCAAGTATTCTTCATCACTGGAATATAATCTCGACTCACAATTACATGCAACCACAATGCATATCCAAACCATGTATGCAACCATAATGCATAACTAAGACCATGTATGCAACCATAGTGCATAACCAATTCAAAGCGTAATAAATATCTTTAACCTTCCGATGCCCGTACGTCTCACTACGTACCTTAGTTCCAAAAGTGGAGATATCGTGGACTTTATCTCCTAAGCTGTGTGGCCACCTGGGATGGTTCTACATATTCACACAAATCAATATTAGGAGCCAATAATAGTTCAATATCAAAAATTCCACAAAAATATTTTGCCTTTCGCGATCGATCGCCTATGACGGGCGATCGATCGCGAGACCTTACTTGCCCGATTCTCAAAATTTCTGGCTTTGGCGATCGATCGCCACATTTGGCGCGATTGATCGCCAGCCTCGCCGATCGATCGCCCAAGAGTGGTGATCGATCGCCAGACACTCCAAACGCGCACTGCCAGCGCTCGATCGATCGCCTGGAACGAGCGATCGATCGCCAGTGTCTGTAACCCGAAAATTCACCATTTTTGCTCCAAAATTCCTTCCCATCAACACCAACACTAAAAACCTTCAACAAACACCTTTAAACAACCAAAAATCTAACACCCAACCAAAAACCATACCAACCCAAAACAACCCATTTCAAAACCATCCAAAACCATTTCAAACCAATCCAAACACAATAAAAACATTAGGGAGGTATCCATACCTCTTGGGGACTCCAAATCTCACACTAAATCCCAAAAATGAGACTTTTGCCAATATTTCCCCTCCACTCTAAGCCAAAAATCGAAAATAGAAGAGGATGAGGGTTTGGGTGGATGATTTGGGGAAAATAGAAAAGTGATGGGTATAGTTGGGGTTGGGGGGTATTAAGTGGGTTTGTTTTAATTAAATTGCACTCCCATAATTTCCATGGTGTATAAAACACCCCAACATGATATTTTAAAAGCATTTACCAAAATGCATCAAAATCCCAATTAAAATCATGTTTTACCAAATAATTATCAATTACCATAATCAAACCATAATAACCCCTAATTTCTCAACATGCATAACATGCACCCCGAAATGCACCACCGGGTCACGCATACCATATGACTGAGCATTTTACCAAGATAATTAATTTCAACACATATATTAATATCACCATAAATAATCACATAAACATAATTAATGCCAAATTGCAATTAATTATTTCGGGGATATCACAATACTCCCCTACTTATAAGATTTCGACCTCGAAATCGCAAGCACTTACCCCAATCGAAACCCAACATAAATCACATACCAGAAAATAGCTCCGGATAGTGCTGCATCATATGCTGCTCCGTCTCCCACGTGGCCTCTTCGACACCCCTGCGATCCCACTGAACCTTGACCATCGGTATCACTTTGTTCCGAAGTCTGCGATCAGCCCTATCCAGAATCCTGACTGGCCTTTCCTCATTGGATACATCGGAATCCAACTGAACCTCAAAAGGCTGCAATACATGCGACAGATCCGGCTCATACTTCCGCAGCATAGATACATGAAACACGTCGTGAATACCAGACAACGACGGTGGCAGTGGCAAACGGTAAGCCAAGGTACCGATGCGCTGTAAAATCTCATACGGTCCATATACCTCGGAGACAATTTACCACGCATACCAAACCGAACCACACCTCTGAAAGGCGAGATCTTCAAAAAGACTCTGTCTCCTAACTGAAACTCCAACGGTCTCCGCCGTTTATTCGCATAGGCTGCCTACCTGTCATGGGATGCCTTCATTTTTTGACGGATAACCTTTACCTTATCCTCCATCTCTCGAATCAGTTCGGGTCCTCCCACTGTTTTACTGGTTAAGTCCTCCCAGTATAATGGCGACCTACAATTGCTACCATACAAAGCCTCAAACGGTGACATCTGAATACTCGCCTGATAGCTGTTGTTGTATGAGAACTCTACCAAGGCCAAAGAATCTTGCCATGAGGCATCAAACTCCAACACACAAGCTCGTAGCATGTCCTCGAGCGTCTGTATAGTACGCTCAGTCTGATCGTCCGTCTGGGGATGATATGTCGTACTCAATCTCACCTCAGTACCCAATGCTGACTGAAGACCTTCCCAGAAATGAGATGTGAACCGTGGATCTCTGTCAGATATAATGGACACTGGAATCCCATGTAGTCTCACTATGTCCCTGACATACAACTGAGCCATCCTCAAGTATGTGTACGTCATACTGTAGGGAATGAAGTGAGCTACCTTCGTCAGTCTGTCAATGATCACCCAAATGGCATCACAACCCGAAGTAGTCCTCGGCAAGTGGGTCACAAAGTCCATAGATATGTGTTCCCACTTCCACTCTGGTATCTCTAAGCTCCTTAGTTCGCCACCGGGTCTCTATCTCTCTGCCTTAACCTGCTGACAGATCAAACACCTCTTGACAAAAGCGATTACATCACGCTTCATCCGCTTCCACCAGAACTGATCACATAAGTCTTTATACATTTTCCTCCCTCCTGGATGGATACTGAATCGGCTACTATGAGCCCGTTCCAAGATTCCTCTACGCAACTCCGGCGTACATGGAACTACCCATCGGTTACCAAGTCTCAAAGAACCATCCTCAGCCACTCTAAACTTGGATGGCTGACCCTGAAGTGCCAATGATGACCATCTCTGAACCTCATCTTCTGTCCTCTGAGCTCTCCTGATATTCTCATAGATATCTTGCTCAGCCAATAAGGTCGATACCCAAACTGGCAATGCGACCACATCGAAGTCATAGCCCAGATGGCAACAAGAAGTCATCATAGCGGACAAATGTATGACATCCTCAGCAGTACTCTTCACCTTCCGACTCAAGGCGTCTGCTGTCAAGTATGCTTTCCCCGGATGGTACTCTATCTCACAGTCATAGTCTTTGAGCAAATCTATCCATCTCCTCTGACGCATATTTAACTCCGCCTGGGTGAATAAGAATTTCAGGCTCTTATGATCCGTATATGTAGTAAAAGATGTACCATACAGATAATGCCTCCAAATTTTCAGGGCAAAGATAATAGCCGCCAATTCCAAATCATGGACTGGGTACCTAGCCTCATGCGGCTTCAACTGCCTCGATGCATAAGCTACCACATGCTTATCTTGCATCAGTACACAACCCAAGCCCTGCAGTGATGCGTCAGTATAAAGGACAAACCTCTTGTTCTCCGTAGGATTCACCAATACCGGCGCCGTCGTTAATCGGTGCTTCAACTCTTGGAAGCTCTCCTCGCAAGCCTCTGACCAAAAGAAGGGTACTCTCTTTTGGGTCAACTGCGTCATTGGCTTAGCAATCTTAGAAAATCCCTCGACGAAGCGTCGGTAATAACCAGCCAAACCAAGAAAACTCTGTATCTCGGGCACAGAAGTGGGTGCAGCCCACTCCATCACAGTCTCAATCTTCCTGGGGTCCACGGATATCCCACTGCTAGATATGACATGCCCTAGAAATACTACACTGCTCAACAAAAACTCACACTTGCTGAGCTTGGCATATAACTGATGATCTCTGAGGATCTGGAGCACTGTCCTCAAGTGTCTCATGTGCTCTTCCTCGCTCCGGGAGTAGATGAGTATATCGTCAATAAACACAATGACGAACTGATCCCGATAGGGTTGGAACACTCGGTCCATCAAGCTCATAAAGACAGCCGGGGCGTTCGTCACACCGACGGCATCACTAAGAACTCGTAGTGCCCATACCGAGTCCGAAATGCTGTCTTCTGTACATCCTCCTCCCTGACCCGTATCTGGTGGTACCCGGATCTCAAATCAATCTTGCTATACAGCTTCGTGCCTTGCAACTGATCAAACAAGTCATCAATCCTTGGGAGAGGATATTTGTTCTTCACCGTGGCCTTGTTCAGTTGCCGGTAATCGATGCACAAACGAATCGAAACGTCTTTCTTCTTCACAAAAAAAACCGGTGCGCGCCAAGGTGATACGCTAGGGCGTATATATCCTTTATCAAGGAGCTCTTGCAACTGCTCCTTTAGTTCTCTTAACTCTGGCGGTGCCATCCGGTAAGGGGCAAGAGAAATAAAGGATGTCCCCGATAATAACTCAATCCCAAACTCGACTTCCCTTGCCAGGGGAAATCCGGGAATCTCCTCCGGGAACACATCAGCAAACTCCGCTACCACTGGTACATCCTCAACCCTCAACTCTTTACCCCGTCCCGACGTGTCCACGGCATAGATAAGGTAGCCCACGTGTCCACGTTCCAACAATTGGGACATTTTGATTGCTGAAATCAACGGAATCTTCGCACGAGACCCGTTGCCATAGAAAGTCCACTGAACTCCCAAATGAGATCTGAACCGAACTGTCATCTGCCGACAATCTACCACTGCCTGATATCTGTTCAGAATGTTGATGCCCACAATGCAGTCGAAATCTGACATACCCAAAACAATCAAATCTGCATTTATCTCATTGCCCTCAAAATAAATGAGGCAGTCCATCATAAACTGATCAGCAACAACTTTTTTTCCGGTGGGTGTCGAGACCAATAGAGACGTGGGTAACGGAGACGTGCACATATGATGTCTCGCCACAAAGTCCGCAGACACAAAGGAGTGCGAAGCACCTGTGTCTATCAAAATAAAGGCGGAATATGTAAGTAGAAGGCACGTACCAGCTATCACCTCCTCTGGAGCTGCATCGGCCTGCTACCTGGTCAATGCATAGACCTGTCCCTGAGGTGTCCCCATCACCTGTCCTCCCATCTGCCGAGGCACCATCGGCTGCCTCTACTAAACTGTACCACTAGAAAACCTCCCTCGACCTTCCCTAAGATCCGTATGTCCTTCCCGATTGGGACAACGTCGAGCAATGTGGCCCGACCTGCCACATATGTAGCATGCATAACAATCACGCATCAAATGCGGCCCTCCGCAAAAGTGGCACTTAATATCTCCAACTCTACTAGCTTGAGTTGGTCCCCCATAAGCAGATGCACCACTTTTCCGGTCCCCTTGCTTCCGGCCATCCGACCGCCTTCCGCTAAACCGGGAAACAGAAGAAGTCCCTCTTGACTTGAAAGATCCTCCCCGGGGCCTCAGATTCTCAGATGTAGATCTTTGTGATGGAACGGGTGAGGGTATGGCCTCAGGATAAGCGCTCACCCCTATCTCTGCTAACTCCGCTCTAACAAGTGCATCATCAAAAGATGTCGGGTTGTTAGAAATAACGCGATCAAATAATTCCGGTCGTAGTCCCTTCAGGAAGTGCCTCATCTTGGCATGCCCGTTTGTAGCGATGTGTGGCACATACCTCAATAGTGATGAGTAGTGCATAGCATAGTCCGAGACTGTCATGCTCCCTTGTTTCAAATTTGTAAATTCATCCTCCTTAGTTTGCCTAGCCGCAGTAGAGAAGTATCGGTTTAGAAACCGAGTCCGAAATAAAGTTCAGTCAATTACCATACCTTGGGCACTCAACTCCATCACGGTCGTCTTCCACCACATAGAAGACTTCTTTGCCAGTTGGAATTCCGCCAACCTTAACCAAGCCGTACTAGTACACGTCGCAGACACAAATATCTGTTCCAATCTCTCTAGCCACTCTTCGGCCTCTTCCCCTGTTTCTGTTCCCTCAAACATGGGCGGGTGAAAGGTCAGAAACTGAGTCAGACTAAGCTCCCCTGGTAATAGCAACAAAGCAACCGGCTCCATGCCCACAGCAGGTGGAGGTAAAGGATTCGCCTGTCCAATGCTAGCATTCACGCTCCCAACATCACCCACCTCTTCATTGAGGTTCCCCACATTCATAGCCGCCATGCTGTAATACAAAGGTTAACAACAATTCCAAACAATATATATGTTATGCCGTTAGATAACATGAATGATAATATAACAATTTATACACCAATATGCACCACATGCATAAACATGCTCAAATGTAAACACATAGCCAACCATGCTAAGGCTACCCTTCACTCATTCCCGAGTTCTCTAACCACTGCTCTGATACCACTAATGTAAGGACCCTAATTCCTTAAATGCGGATTAACAGCGTAAATAAAATTTTCATGCATAAACGGAGTATAAAAGTATAGTTGATGCCTTGAGCTATTAGATTACAGTGCCAAAATAAAGTTCCAAAAGGGATTAATTACATTCCCAAACAATGAATGTTAATCTTATAGCTTTACACTACTCCTAGAGTAGATACTATACAAAAGAATGTGCCTGCTACCAAAAGCACTCCTCACTAGCTCACCGCATCAAACCGGCTTAGCCCGTCCCCCCAAAAGTACCTACAGGCACAACCCCAAAACCATGAGCATGTATATAAATCATATTCACAATAATATGATAGCAATTCAAATGCGTAAATCGTAAATGCGATTCACTTCCTGTATTTAATACATTTAAAAGCTCAATTTGGTTGTCCCTGTACCACAATCATAATCAATGGATTATAAAACCAATAATTTATGTCATGACATGCACTAATTCCATGTATACCAATGGCCAGTTCCAGTCTTATTATATCAGTGGCATAATACCCTCACGTTTACATGACAGCGGCATTAATACCCCTCGCTTCGACATATTAGCGGCATAATATCCCTCGCATCAACATGACAGCGGCATTATCCTTCGCTTCGACATGTTTGCGGCAAATATTCTTCATCGCTATAATATGACAGCGGCAAGTATTCTATCATCGCTTCGACATGAAGGCGGCAAGTATTCTTCATCACTGGAATATAATCTCGACTCACAATTACATGCAACCACAATGCATATCCAAACCATGTATGCAACCATAATGCATAACTAAGACCATGTATGCAACCATAGTGCATAACCAATTCAAAGCGTAACAAATATGTTTTACCGTCCGATGCCCGTACGTTTCACTACGTACCTTAGTTCCAAAAGTGGAGATATCGTGGACTTTATCTCCTAAGCTGTGTGGCCACCTGGGATGGTTCTACGCATTCACACAAATCAATATTAGGAGCCAATAATAGTCCAATATCAAAAATTCCACAAAAATATCCAAAAATACCACATTTTGCCTTTCGCGATCGATCGCCTGTGACGGGCGATCGATCGCGAGACCTTACAACCCGATTCTCAAATTTTCTGGCTTTGGCGATCGATCGCCACATTTGACACGATCGATCGCCAGCCTCGCCGATCGATCGCCCAAGAGTGGCGATCGATCGCCAGACACTCCAAACGCGCACTGCCAGCGCCCGATCGATCGCCTGGAACGGGCGATCGATCGCCAGTGTCTGTAACCCAAAAATTCACCATTTTTGCTCCAAAATTCCTTCCCATCAACACCAACACTTATACCAACAAACCCAAAACATAAAAACACTAAAAACCTTCAACAAACACCTTTAAACAACCAAAAATCTAACACCCAACCAAAAACCATACCAACCCAAAACAACCCATTTCAAAACCATCCAAATCATTTCAAACCCAATCCAAACACAATAAAAACATTAGGAGGTATCCATACCTCTTGGGGACTCCAAATCTCACACTAAATCCCACAAATGAGACTTTTGCCAAGATTTCCCCTCCACTCTAAGCCAAAAATCGAAAATAGAAGAGGATGAGGGTTTGGGTGGATGATTTGGGGAAAATAGAAAAATGATGGGTATAGTGGGGGTTGGGGGTATTAAGTGGGTTTGTTTTAATTAAATTGCACTCCCACAATTTCCATGGTGTATAAAACACCCCAACATGATATTTTAAAAGCATTTACCAAAATGCATCAAAATCCCAATTAAAATCATGTTTTACCAAATAATTATCAATTACCATAATCAAACCATAATAACCCCTAATTTCTCAACATGCATAACATACACCCCGAAATGCACCACCGGGTCACGCATACCATGTGACTAAGCATTTTACCAAGATAATTAATTTCAACACATATATTAATTATCACCATAAATAATCACATAAACATAATTAACGCCCAAATTACAATTAATTATTTCGGGGGTATCACAAGTCGAGTATATGTCGTTGTAATCCAATTCACTTCGTGGAATTTTGACATCAACTTATAACTACTTCATTCACTTTGGTTGGAAATGAAATTCACTTTGTTGAATTTTAACATCAAGTCTTGAGTACTTCATTTCTTGGTTGGAAGAAGTTTTATAGAAATTTTCACAAATTACTGAAATTTATTTATTTTGTTGATAAATTTCGATTATGTTCGAATATTCGAATGTATATCTTCGTAATCCAATTCACTTCATCGTAATCCAATTCACTTTGTGAAATTGTAACTTCAACTTCTGAATACTTCATTCTCTTTGATTGGAAATCCAATTCACTTTGTGGAGTTTTAACATCAAGTCTTGAGTACTTCATTTTCTTGGTTGGAAGAAGTTTTAGAGAAATTTTCACAAATTACAGAAATTTTTTGATATTGTGATATTTTGATAAATTTCGATTTTGTTCGAATATTCGAGTATATGTTTTCGTAAGCCAATACACTTTGTGGAATTTTAACTCAAACTTCTGAATAGTTCATTCTCTTTGTTGGAAATATAATTTACTTCGTGGAATTTTAATATCACTTCTTGAGTACTTCATTTTCTTTGTTGGAAAAGTTTTAGAGAAATTTTTACACATATATGGAAATTTTTTGATAGATTGATCAATTTCATGTTTGAATATTCGACTAAATGTCTTCGTAATCCAATTCACTTTGTGGAACTTTAGCTTCAACTTCAGAATACTTCATCCTCTTTGGTAGAAAATACAATTCACTTTATAGAATTTTAACATCAAGTTTTGAGTACTTTATTTCTTGGTTGGAAGAAGTTCTAGAGAAATTTTCGCAATTTACAGATTTTTTTTTGATTTTTTGATAAATTTTGATTTTGTTCGAATATTCAAATATATGTCTTCGTAATCCATTCACTTTGTGGAACTTTAAAATCAACTTCAGAATACTTCATTCTCTTTGGGTGAAAACCCAATTTATTTTATGGAATTTTAAGATAGTGTTTTGAGTACTTCAATTTCTTGGTTGGAAAAGTTTTAGAGAAATTTTCACACAGTTACGGAATTTTTTTGATTTTTTGATAAATTTCGATTTTGTTTGAATCAATAATTTTTCGTGTGAACTCTCTTTTGACATCACATGCACGCATGCATTAATTTCATTCATGTGGAGGATTGTTGTAAATTTAATGCCTAATGAATTGAAATTAAACAAGATAAAATCGAGGCTTAATGAATTGAGATTAAACAAGGCTTAACAATTAGAAAGTACGCAAGAAAAACACGAGAAATGTCAAATATTAAGAAAAAAGGGCGAAAAATATGAAATCCGAGCAGAATGGGTGACGCCTTGGGCGCCTCTCAGGTGGTGCCCTAGGCGCTTCCTGAGCTGCTTGGGCATTTCCAGGTAGCGAGGGAGGCGCAAGGGCGCCTCCCGAGGTGCGCCAAGGGCGCCGATTGTGATTTTTCATAACCAAATGGTGTCTTTTGGTGGTGTCCATTGAACAAGTATATATACATCACATATTATTCATTCGAACATACTTTTATGAGAATTACAACACAATATATTGTGAGAAAAGACAAAATCAAAAATCAGTTTGCATCATATTCATATCTTGTTCTTGAAGAAGAGTGTTTGCAACATTTGTGGTTGTAGAACTTGTGATTTGTAGAGCTACCATAACAAGTTGAAGTCGTTGTATATTGGGAGAAGATTGTCGGATTTCGTAAGCACTGTGAGCGAGGAAAATTTTTCTTAATTACGTGTTCGTCACTTGCCTCGACTTGATCCTTGTTAATGTCATCTTTCCAATTCTCGTTGTTTGAAGCACCGAAGAACGCATACAACGTATACTAGGTAACAACATTTTAAATACAGGATTTGAAAAATATACTTAATATTTAATATAGCACTAATATAATTTTTAAATGTTATCTCTACTATATTATAAAATATTAGAGTCTTAAGTATAGTTTGAATTGTGAGATTTGATAAGTATGAGAGTTATTAGAAATAAGAGATGAATATAAACAAATAGTGTTATAAGTTAATTGGTATTTGGTATGATTTATGTGGATTATTTTTTTGTATTTATTGTAATGACTAAAATACTTTAACTACCATTATTTAATTTGATTAAGCAAAATTTAATTTAAAATTATTTTTGAAATACAAATTATATTTTTATATTTTGATAATTAATAGTTTAACTATTTTTGAAAATATTTATTTTTTAAAATAAATTTCAACATCTGAAATTTTTTCAGGGTTGACATCAAATTATGTTTCTACTTTGTAAGAAAAACGTTATAATTTTTTTATTTTTTGTATAAATTGAAAATTTTATATCTTAAAAACTACAATTTATTTTTTAAAGATAATTTTTTTGAACCAAATTTTTATTAGGTCAAATAATGTATCTCCCCCGTTATATATTTATTAACAAATATTCATAAAATAATTGGATAAATAATTAAATATTTATAAAAACACTTTATTAAAAACAATTTAATTTAACTATATTAAATAATTTTTTCAAAGATATTGTATTAATCATTAAATAAAAATATAATAAAACTTATAAACAACTTTTGTCATAAAACTAATGGATAAAAATAAAGATTTCTAAACGGTAATTTTATACTTATATTTGTATTACATTATTTATTATTTACATATTATATTGGAGTATGTCAAATTTTGGATGAAGTAAATTGAAATTTTTTGAAGGAATTTCAAATTTTGCAACATTAAAAAAAGTTGAAAAATAATATATATGTCATTTTTCTATGCTTTGTTATTAGTTGTTTATTTTTTTACAAAGTTCGACTAAAAAAAGATAAAAATGATAGGATAATTTTGTAACAAAAACAAACAGAACATTGGATTTTAATTTTTTTAAAAACAATCCAAAAATAATCCTTCAAATCAAACACATCATTGGAGTATTCTTTTGGTATGTTCTATGATACCATTTTTTTCCATTTTTGACTCAAACGTCATATTTGATATGTAGATTTCGTTTTGTGGATTTATTAGTAATTTCAACATCTTTCACCAATTTTTTCCCACATTTTTCCAAACCAGCTCCATTATTTTAAAATATTTATTATAAAAAACAATAACTAACTTAATTTTAAAAACAAAAATATATTACATATAAACAACAAAGTAATATTCATATATTATATTATACACATGCAACACATGTACCCTTATGCTAGTTATACATAAAATCTTCGTCCGAAAATCATTTAAATCAATGTGATTCGATAATTTAGTCGTATCCAGTATCAAAGTTAGTTTACTTTATGTAAATATTTGAGATGCTTAAGAGTTTTTTTTTCTAAAATTTTATTTCAAGTTAATTCAAGTTAACTTATTGTGTCCATATAAAGTTATATTGCGTCCATATAAAGGATATAAAAATTCAAGTTAATTATTTTAAATCATTGTTCGATAACATTTGTATTTAGGAATTGAAAATTATTTCTAAAATGAGATCTATTTATGGCATTTTAATTCATAATCCATTATGGATAATTCATAATCCATTATGTTCTCTTTATCTTCTTTAAATTTTATTTTATAATTAAAAATAACAGTTGATATATTTTGTTCAGGTTTCTAAATAAATTGACGATTTAAATATTATCAACCGTGGTTTGTAGTATTATATTTGAGTAATTGATTGGATAATATAGAAGTATATAATTAAGAGATATATAGAAAGTAATAGTATAAAAAATAGTTCAATATCTCAGATTTTAAAAATAAAATATAAGTAAAATATATAAATAGACGTTTTATTTGATAAAGAATCATACTTGTCATGCATAATTTCCAAACTCTTCTGCCCATCATTTACTATCCATATGAAATATTTCTCAAGGTTGATGGGTGCACCTTCAAGACACAGTGAAATATTTCATATGGTTGGTGGTAGATGTACCTCCAAGATAGTACTAGGATTAATTTCCCAAATTCTCATTGGCAGAAATAAAAAGGTGAAGTTGTTATCAGAGAATAAAGTTAATTAAAAAATCCACTTCCTCTCTTGGGCTGCACATATTCCAATTATCCACCTTATTGGTTTGCGATCAACTAAAAGCACTGAAAATGGTAATCTATTGCATTGCCATGGAACTGATTCTGCCTCTTTATAGTAAAAAATCTTGCAAGTGTGATTCCAAGTTGGCGGAGGGGAGGCATAAAAAGCGTGGACGGAAGAAGTTGTGAAGAATAAGAGTGGTCCCAAATCCCATGAAATATTTTAGAGTAACTCAAACCTGAGATAAGAAACAAGGAGGCTCGTTTATGAAATCTTAGTTTAACTCATCAGTTTTCCTATGTCTTTGACTTTCAAAGACAGACAGATTAAGCAAGCCAGTCAGTCAGTTTAACGTCATACTTGGGGGTTGAAGCTCCGTAGTTTGTTTTGTTCATTTTGTTATTTTGGCTATAAGGAGATCTTCGCCTAATACACCGTCTCTATATATTATAGTTCTCAATAAAAATTTTGTTCGTTGTTTTAAAACACAAGTCAAACTAATGTACTACAATCACTTTTGACAAAACTGGCCAAAATGCATATTTCAAAAATTTGTAGCATCATTTTTTAGATTTAATTTGGTGGAAATTGAAACGAATTGCTTTTAACATAAACTTAAATGCATGTTTTCTTGTTTACTTGAGAGTAAGGATGTACGTGGGACAATTGTTGATATCATGCAGATCAAAACCACTAACAACTTGCATTTAATCGAAGTAATGACTGAATAAGAAAAATTGATCAGAGGAGAGTTACTTGTGAAAGGGGTTATGACCTCCTTTCTAATTCCATTATCTATTTATATGTATTTCTTTACAACTCATACTCCTTAAAAGACACAATAATATTCCCGCCACTTATTTAAACCAATCACTTACATTTCTTTTATTTGCATGGCTATGGTTATGAATATAAAATTCCGATCTCATCCTTTGAGATTGCCGTGCTATGTTCGTATCATTACCGTCCTCAAGGTGCAACTCCGGATACAACTGCTAAATGTCTTGCAAATCTTCCCAAGAAGTATCTTCCAAAGGAAGACTAGCCCATTGTACCAGTACCTGAGCGATCCACTGATTTTGTCGACGAGTGCGACGTGAGTTGATTATAGCCAGAGGAGTGATCAACTGGTGATTCCCCACAAAAGTTTCTGGAAATTTCAAAGAGGAAGCAACATCTGGATTTGGACAAAACTTGAGCACAGAAATGTGAAACACATGGTGAATTTTAGCATCACTTGGGAAAGCTAACTTATAAACCACAACTCCCACCCTTTTAATGATTTGAAACGGCACATAAAACGCTTGCTCAACTTAGTAAAAGACTGGTTCATAAGAAAGGATTGTCTATGCGATTGTAGATGGACATAACACCATTGACCAACCTCAAAGAACTTTTCAGACCTTTTTTCATCCGCAAATGATTTCATTCTAGATTGTGCTCTCTCCATGTTGTTCCTCAAAAGAACCAACAGTTCATCTTGATCACGTAATAACGTATCTACTGCTTCAATAGAAGAAGACCCCGAGGTATAATCTGTAAGAGAAGGCGGAGATCTCCCAAACTAAGCTTCAAATGGAGTCATTTTAATAGCGGAGTGAAAAGTGGTATTATAACATAGCTCAGCCCAAACCAAAAACTGTGACCACGTAGATGGTTTATCCATAGCAAAAGCACGTAAATATTGTTCCAAACATCGATTTAAAAATTTGGTTTGTCCATTTGTTTGCGAATGATAAGCACTGTAGGTGGACAAGGAAGTTCCACTGCGCTTGAACAACTCCACCCAAAATTTTCTCAAAAAGATTGGATCACGATCAGAAATAATACTCTTGGGAAAAGAGTGATGCTTCACCACAATCTCAACAAAAATAGAGGCTACTACCGAAGCTGTAAAACCAAATTTTAGCATCCCAAAATGCGCATACTTGGAAAGTCTGTCAACAACCACTAATATCACTGAAAATCTGTTCGATTGTGGAAGGCCCGTAATAAAATCCATTGTGATATCCTCCCAGACATTCAATGGAATAGGAAGAGGCTGTAACAACCCCGCATATTTCTGTGTACTTTGTCATCTGACAAACCGAGCAATTAGCAACATACTCTTGTACTTCCTGTTTCATTCGTGGCCAGAAGAAACTAGGGACAATCCTTGCCAACGTTTTTGTACCCCTCCGTGACTCGCTAAGAGAGTATTATGAAATTCAAACATCACTAAGGATTTAAGAGAGGAAGAAGGACTAAGGTAGAGTCTGTTATGTTTGAAAACCAGGCCATCTCGAAGAATAAAAGGATGAATTGGTTTGTGTTAAGAATGAATTGGTGGAAAAAGATAAAGCAAGGAATTGTCTGGAATGCTGATCATTGAAAGAAAGAGGTTCAAACTATCGGGAAAGAGCATCGGCTACACCATTGGCTTGGTACGAGATATCAAAATCATATCCCAACAATTTAACTAGATAGTTTTGTTGGGTTTCCGTACCCCGGCGCCAGATCCAAACGCAGCGGAAATAATACAACAAACAGATCTGACCCGGGGACGGTCGATCGCACCTGATTCATATATAAACATGCAAATATCGAATATTAATGCACGAAAAGAGATTACCGTTAACAGCGAAATCAATCTGATGGTGGTGATCCTCGAGTCCAATCAACCTGACCAGATCTACAAGCCCGGCATCAATGCTAGTGTGATGACGGCTATTCTCAGAGAGTGAGTGTATTGGAATTATTTAACCCTAGACAAGATGTTATATTTATAGTGGCAATTAGTTAGCTAATTGGGCTAGGGTCCATAAAGTCCATCAGGCCAACATTTGGCTTGCTGAGCATTTATGCTAACATCTCTCACTTGCCCAAAAGCCAACACAAAACTACAAACTCATAATCCAAGTAACTCAATCTAATTGAACAACTTGATGTACTACCAATGTACATAATTATGAGACATAAATATATCAAACGATTTAATTTTAGAACTTTCTATAAATGAAACAATTTCAAATATAGAAACTCCACTAAATTGAGGAGCTTTCAAAAATTAAATTCATCTCTTTAAATCACTCAGTTTGAGCACTTAACATTTAAGTCTCAATTCTCATCGATAGATCGGCGGCCGGTTGATTGTGACCCAGCGAGGCTCAAGTGTATCATAGCAGTAGGATCACAACCTTTGTGATTTTAGAAGTCAAACAACTTCTTTGGGTTTACCCTGAATGCCCCATTGTCAATTAAACTCCTTTAATAGACAATTACCGAAATATAATTCCAGTAACAACTTACCGATCGTGGGTAGCGCCTAGCATCTGCGCTTCACGAAGACCTAGATACAAATGACTAGCAACGTACGAGAACCTGTCAGCCATAGTTAGCGTGCAGTACATTCCTTTCACTCAATATGTCCCGATTGAATTAAGGGCATTGGTTGGTCGAGGCCCCTTATGATTTCAATAACTATGTATTTGTTTCACGTTATATGATTCATTGTGTGCGTATATGAAAAAACTTCTTTTCACAAGCACTATCCACTCTGGCCAGAGATTCCTTGAATCATATACAGAAAAACACATAGGACATCCTAGTTCATCAAGACCAGTGGTGAATCCCCAACGACAATCATAGGCCTCTGACAACATCACTGAATACCCAAAATAACAACTTTATGACCCGCATGTGGTCAGTCATTAAATCAAAGTACACGGCTATCTATCAAGACCTCAATGACGCCTCGGGTCATGAGGAGTGATGGTGCACAACTATGACTAGGAATTCTATTCTCGACAATTGGTAACCACTTATAGAATTCCGAATAGGGTCGTTCAGTGAACTCATTCCTAATGAGCACCTATTCACGTGTGCTGACTTCTCCAAGTCAACGCCGATGAAACGCGGCGCACTACACTAGACACATCATGAATACCAGTCTCTATCGAGCATATATCGATATCCCATTCTCCAAGGCTCATCGACCAGAAATATTTAGAAATCGTAGTCGAGAATGTATTTCATGGTCACCATCATATGCGTAACCACATTCTATGGACTATAGCAATCTCAAGGACTTCATCAATGCATCAAGATGCATGGGTAAACAGATGAAGAAGTGCCATATATATTAATATTCAAACAAAGATTTGTCATAATAAGATTATAAGTACAATAAATCAACTATTGATTTACTTAATCATATATGACAACAATATCTTTCACTTTCCCAAAGCCAACTACTTATGTGTCTTAAGACCATCTTCCCAAGATGTCTATCAGACACCAATCATTGTAAATGCTTTGTCAGTGGATTCACTATATTTTTCTGTTGAAGCGATTCTCTCGATAATAATGTCGCGTCTACCATCTCTCTCATTAGATAGTATTTTCTCAATATATGTTTGGATCCTGATGAGATCTTGGCTATTCATAATAGCTCAAATGTTATCACAGTACACAGAGACTGTGTCAACTGCACTAGAAATTACACCCAACTCTTGGATGAAATTTCTTATCCAAACTGCCTCTTTGCTGCATCATATGCTGCAATGTATTCAGCTTCAGTGGTGGAATCCAATGTTGTAGGGTCTTCCTACCTTAACATCATCTTAATACACAAATCATGGACTAAACACGCATTAATGACATCTTAGGGTTCCGGTTGTAGTTTGAGCTAATCAGATTACATGCCAAGAATAAATTTTCAAAAGTTAAATTGATTACATCCTCAAAATGAAGTATATATAGAATTATACTACTCCTAGAGTAGAAACTATCCAAAAAGAAATCCTATAATCTATCTTCTTTTATGCTCCTTTAGCTCACCATCTCAACCCGACCCTTAGTCTTGGTCCAAAAGTGTACCTACAGGAACAACCCATCATGAGCATGTACATCGTTACTTAGCATAATAAGTTAATGGCATATAAATAAATGCATAGCAATAACTGATAACATATACTTCCTGGTTAATCGTATTATCCCTCTTTGGTTGTCCCTGTTTCATAGTTATGCATATGATCATTAGTTCTTGACATAAATGATTAGAATCATACTTCACATATATGCTCACAACAAACTATATTAATTAGAAATGGGACTGTCCGGGTTCTATTATGACAGCGGCACAATTGGCCCCCTCGCTCGACATAACACATCATATGATACCCATCGCTACGCCTTGATAGCGGATGTATCTCTTTGTTCAGCGGATGATACCCCTCGCTACGCCTTGATAGCGGATGTACCCCCTCGCTTAGCGGATGATACCCCTCGCTACACCTTGATAGCGGATGTATCCCCTCGCTTAGTTATGTGAGCGGCAAGTACCTTCCTCGCTTGCCCGTAATAGCCACCGGACATTCAACCATTCTAAGTAGCATAGTTAAACATACATTATCATCTTGTAAGCATCATCATTTCTTAACATCGTCATCTTATCATAATTGTCATCGTAACATCATATCATCTTCATTTATCACAACATCATCATTATAAACTTATTCATCATAATCATCATCATAGATACTTA
The DNA here is from genome assembly GCA_907163345.1 of Haberlea rhodopensis. Classification (NCBI taxonomy): domain Eukaryota; kingdom Viridiplantae; phylum Streptophyta; class Magnoliopsida; order Lamiales; family Gesneriaceae; genus Haberlea; species Haberlea rhodopensis. The sequence continues at coordinate 272,836 of CAJQUN010000380.1, read as the reverse complement.
TGCAATCAATGCATAGTCATAGTTTAGGAATATGTTACCGTTTGATGCCCGTACGTGTCTTACGTACCTTTATCTCAAAATGGAGAAGTTGTAGCACTTTATCTCCTCGAAGTCGTGGGTACCTGGGATGGTTCTACACAACCATACAAATCAATATTAGGAGCCAATTATGGTCCAATATTCAAAAATCCCACAAAACAATCAAAAAAACATATTTTTACAACTCGCGATCGATCGCCGCCCAAGCCCGATCGATCGCGAGATCATACTGGAAGATGGTGAAAAATTTCGTCTTCGGCGATCGATCGCCATACTTGGCGCGATCGATCGCCATCGTCACCGATCGATCGCCCAAAAGTGGCGATCGATCGCCAAAGGCTTCTGGAGCCTACTGTTGGCTCGCGATCGATCGCCAAAAACGGGCGATCGATCGCCAGCCTCTGCACTTCGAAAATCCACCATTTTTACACATTAAAACTTCACCAACCCCAACATCATTTATTCCAACAACTCAACAACATAAAAACATTCAAACCCTTCCTCAAACATCATTAAACCACCAAAAATCAAACATCCTTTCAAAAATCATACCAACCCCCAACAAACCCATTTCAAAACCCTTCAAAACCATTCCAAACTCAAATCAAACACTACAAGATCAACAAGGAGTGATATATATACATCCTAGGTCTTAAATCTTACCAAGAATCACAAGAGTGAAGCTTTTACAAGGACTTCTTGTCCACCTTGGAGGCAAAAACGAGTTTGAGGGGAAGAGAGGGTTTTTGGGGAGATGATTTGGGGATAGAGTGTTAAAAGGTAAAGTGAAATGAAATGTAGTGGGGTAAAGGTTTAAAGTCCTCTAATTAACTTGTACCCCAACATTTAGCATGATGAATCAAATATCACAACATGGCACTTAAAAGGCACTTCACCACAATGCTAATTACATCCTCATACAAGATCAATTATTACAATAATTAATCACATGAACATAATTAATGTCTTAAAAGCAATTTATCAATTCGGGGGCATCACAAATGTGGTGTCTTGCTTGGAACGTTTCCAAGAGACATCACCATCATTGAGCTTAAATACAAATCCGAACATCGATATGGTATCATCTACATCCACTTTAAAAACAAGCATCAGCTTAGCCTTCAACTTTTATTTCTCCACTTACAGATCCAAAAACCATGAACATATCATAAGTTCTTCATAAGAACTTGAGGATTATTTTCACTGTTTTCCAGTGACTTTCACCGGGATCTGTCTGATATCTGCCGATAACTCTAAGAACATACATCAGGCCAAGTACATACCATAGCATACAATATGCTATTAAAAGTAGAAATATAAGGTACCAATGTCATCTTTTCTCTCTCCTCATCAATCTTAAGACACATTGACTCGAGAGATGAATACTATGACATATTATGAAGTAACTCATTTTTTGACTATTCTATGCTAAACCCTTTTAGCACAGTGTTTATGTACGTAGATTGAGAGATCTCAAGCATCCTTTAGATCTATCCCTATAGATCCTTATGCTAAGCACGTATGACGCATCTCCCAATCTTACATGGAGAAATTAGTAGATAATCATGCTTTAATTGATTAATCCAATACCATTCACAATGAGCATGATATAATCGACTTAAGCATCACAAATGTAACCATGCTCCCACTAACCCTTTTGCATACACATGTCACTTCCGGATTTTTAACAAAACCAAACACTTTGATGATGTTATCAAAACGGAAGTTCAAACTTCGAGATGCCTTCTTAGGCCCATAAATGGACCTCTGGAGTTTGAAAACATTTTTCTCACTCCAAGAAGTTGTAAACACATTTGGCTGCTACATTTCTACCTCAATGCCACTACTGAGAAATGTTGTGTTCACATCCATTACTCATATCTCATATTCATAATATAAAGATATAACTAATAAAATCTAAATAGACTATAGCATCATAACCGATGAAATTTTTTGTAAGATCCCAACATCCCAACACGTCAATAATGCAATTATGACGTCATTTGTGTATGTAAAAATTTCTTTTCTTTTAAAGAATCATTACATGCTTCACATAATCCCCATGACTTTTATAAAAATTTGGGCAGAGTCTCCCCATAATTTGGGCTATCCGAAAATATAACACATCACAAAAATAACTCACAGCCAGGGAAAAACACAATACTAAACAAAATCATCACCATAAGTAAGTTCCCAGCCAGGGAAAACACAATAATAAGAAGATATAAAAAGTGGACTCCCAACACCGTTATTACAGTCCATATACACGACTCCAAGTGCTCACATGCGAGCAACAAATAATGAATACACATCTAGTGGCATAAATAATGTATACCATTACCCAATCTCATTCTACGCTTCATGAAGCAATATTATCCAACCAAGTTCGAGCTTGCTACGCCAAAATAACCTTGTAGCTGTAATACCTGTTTCAACAGAAACAGCCCCCACGCAGGGTGAGTATACCAACATCACACTACTCATATCATAACAATGCATAAAGATAATGATATCACGATTTAAGAGTATCGAAAATCTATAAAATGTACTCCCTGTGAAGTTCTGAATCTGTATAGCTTCCACACAATGTTCATGTTTCAAGATTACACGCTTTCATAGTATCAAGTTTAGTATCGTCATTGAAAATATGATACTCAACCACACAATAAGTTCAATACAACAAGAATCTATTATTTATGCTCAATCATAAATAATTCCATGTCGATGCAGTTTTGTCTATCAATCTATCTCACTCAACCCCTTTCTCATGTTGCTCATGCCAAAGGCATCCATATCCAACTCCATATCTGAACCACGTACATTTACGTGTCCATCATACCACATATATCAAACTCAATTCACATATCCGTCCCCTTATATTCATTCAATATCCGGACCACGTACACTTACGTGATATCCCCAAAATAATTAATTGTAATTTGGGCGCTAATTATGCTTATATGATTATTAATGATGATAATTGATTTATGTGCCTGAATTAAGTATCATGTTGAAATGCTTAGTCACATGGTAGGCGTGACCGAGAATGCATTTCGGGTTGTATATTGTGCATATTGGGAGAGTTGGGTGTTGGCATGATTTAATTGTGATGGTTGGCAATTAATTGGATAGCATGAATTTAATTGTGGTTTTGAGGTGCATGTTGGTGCTGTGATTGAAAAATACCATGTTGGGGTATTTTGGACATCATGCTAATTGTTGGGGTACAATTTTATTTGTCATATATTAACTTTTACCCCACCCTCACCCATCACTTTACCATTCACTCCTTAAATCCCCAAACACTCCTTCCAACCCTAACCCACTCTCATTTTCGTTTTTGGCTCCAAGGGGGAAAGGAAACCTTTGCAAAATCTCATTTGGTGTGATTCTTGGTAAGATTTGGAGTCTAGGAAGGGTATATAACCTTCATTGTTGTTTTTGCAAAGATTTGTTTTGATTTGAGTTTGATATTTGAGTTTTTGAAATGGGTTTGTTGGGGGTTGGTATTATTTTGGTTGGATGTTGAATTTATGGATGTATGAAGATGTTTATTGAAGGTTTTTAGTGGTTTTATATTGTTGATGTATTAATGTTTGAGTTTGTTGATTTGGGGAAGAAGAAGGGTGAATAGTGCCCAAAAATCGGGCATACAGGACTCAGCGATCGACCGAGACTTTCTACCGATCGATCGCGAGCTGCAAGGGAGAAGGCAGTAGCCTTCAGCGATCGATCGCGAGTTTGGCGTGATCGATCGGCGAGGTCGCGATCGATCGGCGCAAACTCGGCGATCGATCGCGAATTGGAAATTTTTGTTGAACGAGGCAGTGTGATCTCGCGATCGATCGGGACTATATGGCGATCGATCGCGAGACACCAAAATGGGTGTTTTTGGTTATTTTTGTAGGATTTTTGGTATTGGACTATTATTTGGTTCTAATGTTGATTTGTGTGAATGTGTAGAACCATCCCAGGTGGCAACTCAGCCAAGGAAGTGAAGTCCAACCCCATCCTACTTTTGGAAAGGTACGTAGAGGACGTACGGGCACCCAACGGTACATGTATCTAATATACTCATTGTTTATGCATTGTGGATGCGAGTATATATGGAATTATTGCATTGTGGATGCAAATACATGTTGAATTATGCATGATGATTGTATATGCATATGATGGTTATTGGTGCACATCCCATGAGTCATGGTCATCCCTTGATGATTTTAATGCTCGCCGCTATTTGATTTGGTGCTGCTCAATGTGAAGCGAGGGGTGGAAGCGCCGCATGTCACATTGAAGCGTGGTTGTCATATAAGGCGAGGAAAGAATATTTGCCGCTCAATGTAAAGCGAAGGGTGGGAGCGCCGCATGTCCATTGAAGCGAGGTTATTCTATGCCGCCTATATGAAAAGCGAGGGGCATTAAAATACATTGTGATGAACAAACTAGGGATTGTTGATTGGTAATTGGTGATGATGAAATGGTATTATGTCATGACATGTGTGGACCATTAAATAATCTATTTGATTATACTCATGAGTTATGGTACAGGGACAACCAAAAAGGGAGCGTTTAAAATGCATGGGAAAAACAGGAAGTGTTTATTACGGTTTATGCATTTACGCCTTAAATTCATATTGTGTTGTATATGAATTATTATATGCTCATGTTTGGGGGGTTGTCCTTGTAGGTACTTTTTGGCATGAAAAAGGGGCTAAGGCGGGTTGAGGCGGTGAGCTTGTGAAGAACACTTTTGAGAAATGAAGGACATGATTACTTTTGTATAGTGTCTACTCTAGGAGTAGTGTAAAGCTATAGTTGATAACATTCATTTTTGATTGGGAATATAATTAATCCATTGATAGTCCTTTACTTGGCATGTAATTCTTAAGGCTCATAGTCTCAACACGAACATTTATACTCTGATAATTTATGTTAGCTCCAATTATGCCTTTAATCCGCACTTAAGGAACTAGGGTCCTTACAACTTACGTGTCCACCATACCACATATATCGAACTCAATTCACATATTCGTTCCCATATATTCAGTCATCACAATTCAACAATATATGAATACTAGAATATGAAATAATTCATATTATACCTGCTCGTACGTCACCACGTACCTTATCGCTGAAATTTCTAACCGAGCTATCCTCCTCTTTGTCCAGGGTCTGAGATTGCTCTGAGAAGATCCAACAACTCAATATAAGCATCAATAATTCGATAAAGTGATGAATTAACCACTAATGCACATCATGGCACACAAATCATGTATATTCATCACTATACACCTTAAGACATGCTAGAACCCATGTCTACATGTATTTACAACACTTATGCACTCACTAATGCACATTTAAACATGAAAACAACACAAGCTCGCACACGCAGTTGCGCACACACGCACTGGCAGCAACATTTCAGCAGCCTAAATTCCTCAATATCAATGTTTAAATCCGACTAGAACTCTACCAAGCTATGAGCCACAAAGAGTAGCTTTTTACCACACAATTACAAGGCTTTACATCAATTCTCTAACACCATTTAATCATATTTTCAAACACCATATCAGCACCCTTTTCAAGTCCACAACATCCCTAAAACTTGGCCATAACAGCCCTAAAACAATTTTATAATTCGAATTCAAAAAGATGCAGAATTTTCACCCAAAATACGCACCAAAAAAGAACCCCAAAACAAGTAATAATTGATTACAAGAATTAAAATAAAATCCCTGCACCTCAACAAAAATTTCGACCAACATTTGTTCTAAGAACAGCAAAGAAATCGAGCCAAAGTTCAATAAAAATTTTTAGATTTTAAAACATCAACAAATCAGCTAAATAGAAGGGTAAATCTTCGACCCAAAGCAGGAAAAAAATCGAGAACTGCCAGCCTCAAGCCCAAAATACGATCGTGATCTTCCCCCAAAACATCAACTAAAATCGAATCAAATTAGAAATAATGCGAGGGGAAGAACGATTAAGACATAGAAACGAGATTACACAACAAACCTTGGTGAAATCGGTGAAGAGACCACGAGATTCCATTGTTGCCTGCTGTTCGATCGAAGAGAGGGGAGGGAAGAATGAAGGGAGGCGGGTCGATGCTGTGGGATGAGAGATTGGTGTGTTTTTTTTTTTAACTCATGCCCTAGATTTAATCTTAACCATCCAAGTACCATCTCTTCCCACTTATTTTAATTTATTAAGTCTCAAATCACAATAATTATTTTATTATTGCAAGAAAACCCTCTTAGATTTAATTTACGATACAAGTTCAACCCGGAATTACTTATTTAAATCCGGGACCAAAATGACATTCCCAAGAATTTAAGAATCTCCTTGAATTTAATTAACATTGTAAATTCAATCCCTAAATCATTTATCCCAACTCCGCTCCAATATCCAATACCCACGAATTAAATCTCATTATATCATATAAATATCATAATTAAATAAATTTAACAATTAATAATTATTCCGGACATCACAATTTTCTCATAAACAACTCTTTGCCTATGAGAATAACCGTTTCTCACCAGTCAAGCTTTGAAGGTCACTACCTTCCCATCCACTCCAAGTTTTCACTTGTAAATCCATGCAGCCAATGGGAACAATTCCCAAAGATGATCTACTAAGGCCCATACCTTATTGGAGTACATGGAGTCCATTTCAGATTTCATGGCATCTTGCCAATGTCCCGAATCAATATCTGACATCGCCTCCTTGAAAGTCCAAGGATCATATCCATGGTCTATTTCTTGAATACTTTCAAGGAGTAGATTCATTCTATCAGGAGCTCTTGAAACATTTTCAAATCCTTGGTGTGTGTAAATCAAAGGTTGTGATTGACTCAATTAATTTCATCGTTTTCACTTTTCTAGTGGTTTGTGGTTCTTGAACCCTTTCAAGTTATATTATATTATCATTCCTTTCTAATAGAAACATTTTCTCTAGAAAGACTGCACTTGCAAAACAAACACTTTGTCACCATATGATAATATAAATTTTCACAAAATAACATAAGATGGATCAACTATCCAACTCATCTCACACTGGCTGCTTCACATAAGCAGAACAATCTCAAATCTATATTTGGATTATTTTTCAGTCCATATCGTATATGGAGTTTTGGTCACTGCATTTGTATGAATTATGTTCAACCAATATGTAACTTTAGAGAGTTTGTGGGGTCTTCCCACCTTAACAGTGATTAATAGATAAAGGAAGGACTAATCATGCATTAAAATAACATCTTAAGGTTTTGGTTGTTACACGAGCTAACAGGATTACAGGCCAGAATACAAAACTTCAAAAATAATTCATTACATTCCAAAAGAATGTCATTTAGATTTATACTACTCCTGGAGTAGATACTAATCATAACTTGAATCCTATACATTCCTGTGTCCCTCGTAGCTCACTGCCTCAACCCGACCCTTAGTCCTTTCGTCCAAAAGCGTACCTACAGGGACAACACATCATGAGCATATACAATCTTACTTAGCATCATAAAAACATCATAGCAAATGCATGAAATATTTGTTAAGTAAATATGCTGGATTTCTCATTAACTTCTTATTGTTGTCCCTGATTTATAGTCATACATATGGGGCATCTTACCCCCATGGCATCTTACCACAAATATCATCGTATGGCCTCTTACCATATGGGGCATCTTACCCCGTGGCATCTTACCACAATAACGTCGCATGGCCTCTTACCATGTGGGGCATCTTACCCCGTGGCATCTTACCACAATAACATCGCATGGCCTCTTACCATGTGGGGCATCTTACCCCGTGGCATCTTACCACAATACATCGTGTAAACATCATCATATAAGCATCGTATAAACATCATCATATAAACATCGTATGAACTTCATCGTATAAACATCATTATGTAAATATCGTATAAACATCATCATTTCATCGTGAATACTCATGCAATAAAGCATAGTTGTAGTATAAAGATGTGTGTTACCGTCCGATGCCCGTACGCCTCTTACGCACCTTTTCAAAAGGAGGAGGAGTCAACAGACTTTATCTCCTAGATGGTGCCGGTACCTGGGATGGTTCTACAAGACCACATAATACCATATTAGATGCCTCAAAACCATCTCACATCAAAAACTTAACAAAATAAAACATCATTATATTTTTCAACTTTCTGCCTGTCTCGATCGATCGGCCCAAGGTCTCGATCGATCGAGACACTGTGCACTAACAGTGTCTTGGCTTCCTGCCTCGCTCGATCGATCGAAGTATTTTACCGATCGATCGAGAAGCTTCACCGATCGATCGAGAAATCCTTCGATCGATCGGCATCAAAATTTCAAAACATACATCAGACCCACTGACTCGCTCGATCGATCGGAACCAAATCTCGATCGATCGAGAGCTCTGAAAATCGGGATTTTCCCCAGATTTTTGAGCACTACTTTTCACACCATCTTTTCTACTACATAACACATCTTTCATGCTGAAACAAACATGTGAAGAACTTCATAAAATATCCATGTAAGCCCTTAAATCAAAGGTTTAACAAAACTTAAGCTAACATGCATCATAATATCATCATAATCTTCATCCTCAACCAACTTAAAGAAAAACAGAGTATTTTCTCTTTGTCCAGGTTTTCGAGCACATGGTTTCATAACAAGAAATCTATCACATAAAACATATAACATGCTCAAACCAACATGCTAGTAGCTACATAAAACTACCATGTAAGCATTCATACCAAGGTTTCACCCAAGCCTACACTTAGCATGCATTAAAACAACCCACCAAACCCAAGCTCAAACACAAACCCAGAAAAATAGAGTAAGGCTTACCCCTCTACTTTGCTCCCCTAATCTTGCAAGGTTTTTAGAAAAGAAAACACAAGCCAAACCTCCTTCCTTTCTGCAGCTTACAGGGACGAAAATGAGGGGGAGAAAGAGGTGGAGGGGAAAGTGAATGCAGAATGAGTGAATGGCATGGGTTGGGGCAAGTGGGGGTATGGGCTTTGACAAGTGGGCAAAAAGGGGTGAGGTGACCCATTGAGGTGGGGTGGTGTGGTTGGGGTGTCATGTGGTGTTTAATTGTGTCCCGGTATTTTGTACGATGTATTAAAATATCCTCACTCGATATTTTCTAACTTTATTTAATTAAAACATCCTTTAAAACACCCAACATGTTCCCCACATCATATCATCATATCATAAATCGTGGCCCCCAATTTAAATACACCACAACCCTTAAACACATCATAATTCATCATCTTAGAACATAATCATATTACATTTCGGGGGTATTACAGAGTTACTGGGAGAGAATCACATTCTCTTTAAGATAACTCAACATCATCTTGCACTAAAACTTAGTGCTCCACATACGTCCATATGAATCAAATTCAATGGACATTCATGTTGGGATATGCCCTAAGACAAGTCATTAGATGATTGTTTAAGACATACAATGTTTATGGTTTTATGAATGACAATTCATTATTATATATTATTCTTTTAACTGTACATTGTGAATTAATATATATGTTAATGTTCTTAGAATAATATTGTATTATTCTTAAAGATGTCCCTAGTCAAGTATTATCATGAAAGGGATAATGATAATACGTAGAGACTAGTATCTGTTGATCGATGAATTGTTCATTGATATGAGATATCAAATCAACATATGGGTACATGTTAGAGAACGATGTACTGGACAGACCCACCATGAGAATGCAACATGGATAGTTATATGATCGTCATATGCAATTCTCATAGTGATAATAATGTATGTAATCCTTACGACTTGTGATCATCAGAGATCCCAACATAAGGAGTTATGTATCATGATATCGTCAAACGTTACCCGTAACAGGGTAATCTATAAAGGCGACTATTGGATACACTACGAATTATGTAGAGGGATGTTGACTGATCGAGATAGGATTTGTCCCTCCTATATAACAGGAGATGTGTTTGGCCCTTGATCAAGTAAGAACTAAAATGCATGGCCATGCTCGAATGAGTCGATATGAGATATCGAGCTTATTCGTTTATTCTAGTTCTACTTGGGGATCAAGAAATAAAGATTGGATATACGAGTATGACTATTCCATGACTCGTGTTCAATCTAAACACAAAGGACAAAGGGATTAAGTTACATGATTAATATTATCACAAGTTCTAAAGGTTATGTCGAGTCATTGACATTCTTGTAATTTGGGTAGCATTGATGTGTTGCTAGATACCGCTCAATGCTTGAGACGTAAAATGAGATTTTATGTCACTGCCAACATTACAAGATCCTATCGGGTGGCACAAAAGATTAAATCGAGAAGGGAAATTAAATTCATGGGATGAATTAAATAATTAAGAGGAGTCTTAATTAATAATCATGATGATTAATTAAATCATGGGCTTAAGCCCATGAGGCTTTATGAAAGCCTTTAATTAATTATATAAAAAATGATTACAAGGTGTTTAATGGTAAGACAACTTCATAACACAAAACCTAATACCATAGCAAGCTCCACACGGCCGACAACACTAGAGCTCTCGGCCACCTCAATTGCCGTGTGGTTCTAGGGTGATTTGGTGCCTTTAATCGATTTGGAATCGAGTGTGTTTTTGGTTCCGGTTTAAGAACTCGTCTAGCAACTTGTTCTTAAACCATCCCTTCACCCGATTTGATCGTGTGGATACCGTTGAGGCAAAGCTCATTGAGTTTTGCTATTGACTCGGAGAAGGCGTAGGACGTGGTGCTGCTCCGTGGATTCTGCTTCAAACACGCTACAAGGGTGAGACCTTCGTTTACCTTAATCCGATATGATAACCTATGTATAGATCCGGTGTTAGTAATCCATAAAAATTTTATTCCGCTGCGTTGTATGCTCTTGGATTCCTTACAGTGGTATCAGAGCCGTGTACAAGGCTCATATCGGATATATGTGATTAAATTGTTTTAATCATATTAGAATTAATATTGCATGCTATTAAAACTGTTTAAATTCATATATGATATGAAATTAATTTTAGTTTATGAAAATCATCGTAGTAATTGTATTTGATATAATTGGCGAATAAAAATATTTATTGAGCATCAATTTTCGGCCATCACCATCACAAATGACACGACGGCTAGCCACATGAAGGCTAGGGTTTTCGAACCCTTGGCTCGAGATGGCTTAGTCGTTGTGGCTAATAATTGTGCATGGAAGTGTCGAAAATTAATTAGGGTTTAGAACCCATTGGAAGTGACGGCTAGCTCATGACGGCTAGGGTTTCGAACCCTAATAGCCGTGCATGGATCGGCCATCATCGCCTTATTTTCTAAAGTTTTGATGCTTGGATGAGTTTTGAACTCCTTGACTCGATAATGGTTCACGCATGCATGGATTAGTAACTTTACCACATGAGAGCAAGGTTTTTCGAACCCTTAGCTCGAGATGGTTGAGCGAACCCCGTGCATGGCATGACCGTGAATTGTGGCTAACAAATTCCAGCGTTTAAAACAAGATGGCTCGATAAAAGTGCATAAAGGTGCGAGGCGGCTAGGGTTGGAACCCTAGCGCCGCCGCCGCATGAGCCATGGCTCGGCCATGGGCTAGGGTTTCGAACCCTAGGCCCACTATTGGTCCAGCCGTGTGCTTCATGGTTCGAACCATGGTGGTTCGTGTTTTAGTCGCTTTAGTTCGTGGCATGTGATGTCCCGAGCGTACGATAATTTTTCAAAAATTATTTTACAGTTTTAATTAGAATTAAATTTAAAATGTTTAGAATTTAATTAATTAAATGTTAATGCATGCTTTATGTGTTGTTTGAGCATGGTGCGTGGTTATAGCCCTTTGACCTATTAGATAGGATTTGTGAATGATTGTAATTTATAATACGACCTGCGTGTCGTGCCTTTCTCTATTTCATTCTAAATGTAATCCCTCCCCTATGTTCCCCTCGAATGTGAATCGAGGAATTCTATATCTTGTAAATAGTGTAGTTTATTTTATTGATGGTGATCAATGAAGATGGAGCATCGTGCCGGGATGAGGAGGCCATTCACAAATTGGAGCCAAAGGAAGGTGCTTGTGAAGTTACCTTAGGTTGACTCATAGGATTTTCTCATTGGCTTGAGAAAATCATTAGTAGGGGCTATAACCATGTCACGTTTAATTATGTATGTTGATGCATGATTTATCTTATGTTTTAGTTTGATAATAGTATTACACATATATGTAGATATGTATACAACTATATGTAGTGGACATATTTTAAATTATCAAATTAATAATGAGATCAATAAATCCCTCTAAAATATTAAGTTTTAGATGCCTTCCAAAAATAAAAGTACTCGTCAATAACTTCGATTGTACATGTGTGGGTTTGCCAAAGCAAAGCACCGTGGCAATCTTAGTAAGGCGTGAAAGGATAAAAGTGATATCCGTTATACTTTAATTGGGTACGACTTAACTAGGTTATCTCAATAGGATTGGGAACCTAGAGGCATGGGTTGGATTATAATTCATTTGATGAATTGAACAAAGCGTTGTTCGTCCAACTATCCAAGAATTATATGTGATGTAATTGACAAAGTGTTGTCTACCTAAATAACCGAGTCTTGGGCGATTAGCCAAAGCTAACTCAAGATTAGGTGAAATATGGATCTTGGCCCACTAAAGGTTTCGAGGGTTGATATTTTTCAAACAAAATAGTGGGAGTATCATTTAATATAAGACCATGTTAAATGATTTAAATCATAAACTTATTTTGCATATTTATATTGTAGATATCCATGGCAACTAACAACGTTACTAGCACTTTATCACTGCGATCGGTCCTTGAGAAGGACAAATTAAATGGGACGAATTTCCTAGACTGGCATAGGAACTTGAGGATAGTCCTCAAACAAGAAAAGAAACAATATGTCCTAGAGGAACCCTTACCCGCTGAGGAACCTCCCCTAACGGCTACAAGAACCGAAAAAGATGCTTACAAGAAGCATCAGAGTGACGCACTTGATGTTGGGTGCCTCATGCTTGCCACCATGAACTCTGAGCTTCAGAAGCAACATGAGGAAATGGAGGCGTTCGATATGATCGAACACTTAAAGCAGTTGTACCAACAGCAAGCAAGACAAGAGAGGTATGACGTCTCTAAGGCGTTATTTCAGTGCAGGATGGTAGAAGGAAGCTTAGTTGGAACTCATGTGCTCAAGATGATTGGGTACATTGAGAATCTGGACAAGCTGGGTTTTCCATTGGACCAAGAGTTGGCCACCGATGTGATCTTGCAATCGTTGCCTGAGAGCTTCAGTCAATTTGTAGTAAATTACAATATGACTGACATGGAAAAGACTCTACCACAATTGCTTGGCATGTTGAGAACATATGAAGCAAATACTAAAAAGACTAAGGCCACAAATGTCCTTATTGTGAATAAGGGCAAAGGAAGGGCCAAAGCTAAAGGCAACAAGAAAGCAAAGAAGGTCTTTGCTAAATCTAAGCCAAAGTCTTCTGCACTGAAGCCAAAGGGAGGGATAGCAAAGGAAGGGAACTGTTTCCATTGCGGTGAGACCGGCCATTGGAAAAGAAACTGCAAAGTATATCTGGAGGATCTAAAGAAAGGAGTGTGACTTCCGCTTCAGGTATTTTTGTTATAGAAGTCAATTTATCTACTTCTTCATCATGGGTATTAGATACTGGATGTGGATCTCACATTTGTGTAAATGTGCAGGATCTCAAAAGGAGTAGGACATTGGCGAAAGGTGAAGTTGATCTCCGAGTTGGAAATGGAGCAAGAGTTGCTGCATTAGCTATAGGAGATTATCATTTAGCTTTACCTTCTGGTTTATCACTGATTTTGAAAGATTGTTATTTTGTGCCTTCTATTACTAAAAACATAATATCTATTTCTTGTTTGGACAAGTATGGTTTTTCATTTATAATAAAGGACAATTGTTGTTCTATTTATTTAAATGATATGTTTTATGCTAGTGCACAAATGGTGAATGGTCTTTATGTATTAAATCTTGATATGCCTATCTATAACATAAATACTAAAAGGATTAAAAATAATGATTGTAATCCGACTTATCTCTGGCACTGTCGCTTGGGCTACATAAACGAGAACCGCATATCTAAACTTCATAAGGATGGAGTATTAGATTCATTTGATTTTGAATCATATGAAACATGCGAATCTTGTTTAATGGGCAAGATGACTAAAGCCCCTTTCAAGGGACATGTTGAAAGGGCAAATGTTTTATTGGGACTAATACATAGTGATGTATGTGGACCAATAAGTACACAAGCTAGAGGTGGTTTTCAATACTTCGTTACATTTACTGATGACCTCAGTAGATATGGGTATGTGTACCTAATGAAACATAAGCATGAAACCTTTGAAAAGTTCAAAGATTTCAAGAATGAAGTACAAAACCAACTTGGCAAAAGTATCAAAATCCTTCGATCAGATCGAGGAGGTGAATACTTAAGCCAAGAGTTTCATGACTATCTAAAGGAATGTGGGATAGTCCCACAACTCACTCCTCCGTATACTCCGCAATGGAATGGTGTATCCGAGAGGAGAAATCGAACCTTGTTAGACATGGTTAGATCAATGATGAGTCATGCAGATCTTCCGATATCGTTTTGGGGACACACTCTAGAAACAGCGATTTTCTTACTGAACCGTGTTCCATCTAAATCAGTGGAAAAGACACCATATGAGATATGGACTGGGAAGCGTCCTAGTATGTCTTTTATGAAGATTTGGGGTTGTGAGGCTTTCGTTAGACGTCACGCCACTAACAAACTTGGACCCAAATCTGATAAGTGTTTATTTGTGGGGTATCCTAAGGAAACGAAAGGATACTATTTCTATTATCCCACCGAGAACAAAGTAGTTGTTGCTCGGACTGGTGTATTTCTTGAAAGAGAATTTATTTCTAGAAAAACCAGTGGGAGAAAAATAGAACTTAGTGAAGTTCAACCACAAGAAAACACTGAACCTGAGATTGAGATGGAAACAGAGCAGGCACCACAAACTGTTGTGGAAGAAGTACCTGCTCAAGAGGCACAAGCCCAGCGTAGGTCTGTAAGAGAACACCGGGAGCCACAGAGATATGGATTTCTTGTGACTCAACAAGGTGACTTACTATTTATTGATGAGGATGAGCCGTCATCTTATCAACAAGCTATTATGGGCAATGATTCTGAGAAATGGCAAGAGGCCATGAAATCTGAGATGGAATCCATGTATGCAAACCAAGTATGGACTTTGGTTGATCCACCTGAAGGGGTACGACCCATAGGGTGCAAATGGATTTTCAAGAAAAAGACCGATATGGATGGTAATGTACAAACCTATAAAGGTCGGCTGGTTGCAAAAGGATTCAAACAAATTCATGGTATTGACTATGATGAAACCTTTTCACCAGTGGCCATGGTTAAATCCATAAGGATCTTACTTGCAATAGCTGCATTTCATGATTATGAAATCTGGCAGATGGATGTCAAAACAGCTTTCCTTAATGGAAATCTGCTCGAGGATGTGTACATGACACAGCCCGAGGGTTTTGTCGATCCAAAGGATGCTGGAAAGATATGCAAGCTACAACGATCCATTTATGGATTGAAGCAAGCTTCTCGGAGTTGGAATCTTCGTTTTGATGATGCAATCAAAGAGTTTGGTTTTATCAAAAATGAAGATGAACCTTGTGTCTACAAGAAGGTCAGTGGGAGCGTAATCATTTTCCTAGTGTTGTATGTAGATGACATACTTCTTATTGGAAATGATATCCCTGCCTTGCAATCTGTAAAGATTTGGCTAGGGAACTGCTTTTCGATGAAAGACTTAGGAGAAGCCACCTATGTATTAGGAATCAAGATCTATAGAGATAGATCGAGAAGGCTTCTTGGTCTAAGTCAAAGTACATACATAGACAAGGTGCTTAAAAGGTTTAGCATGCAAGAATCCAAGAAAGGATTCGTGCCTATGACACATGGTATTTATCTCTCGAAGGAACAGTGTCCTTCAACACCAGATGAGAGACAACGCATGAGTAAGATTCCATACGCGTCAGCTATTGGATCTATCATGTATGCCATGATATGTACTCGTCCCGATGTATCGTATGCTTTGAGCATGACGAGCAGATATCAAGTTGATCCAGGTGAAGGTCACTGGATTGCTGTCAAGAATATCCTAAAGTACTTGAGAAGGACTAAGGATACATTCTTGATTTATGGAGGTGAGGAAGAGCTCAATGTAATGGGTTACACTGATGCAAGCTTCCAAACCGACAAAGATGATTTTCGATCGCAATCTGGATATGTGTATTGCCTAAATGGAGGTGCTGTGAGCTGGAAGAGTTCAAAGCAAGAAACAGTAGCCGATTCTACAACGGAAGCTGAGTATATTGCTGCCTCGGATGCAGCAAAGGAAGTTGTTTGGATGAGGAAGTTCATTTCTGAACTTGGAGTGGTGCCTAGCATTAAAGATCCGATAGAACTCTATTGTGACAACAATGGAGCGATCGCATTGGCTAAGGAACCAAGATCTCACCAAAGATCCAAGCACATACTTAGTCGTTTCCATTTCATTCGAGAAATCGTTGAAAGGGGAGATGTTAAAATATGCAAAGTACCAACAGATGATAATGTATCTGACCCATTGACGAAGCCGCTGTCACAGCAGAAGCATGATCGTCATACTAGATCTCTAGGCATTAGGTACATGTCTGAGTGGTCTTAGTGCAAGTGGGAGATTTGTTGGGATATGCCCTAAGACAAGTCATTAGATGATTGTTTAAGACATACAATGTTTATGGTTTTATGAATGGCAATTCATTATTATATATTATTCTTTTAACTGTGCATTGTGAATTAATATATATGTTAATGTCCTTAGAATAATATTGTATTATTCTTAAGGATGTCCCTAGTCAAGTATTATCATGAAAGGGATAATGATAATACGTAGAGACTAGTATCTGTTGATCGATGAATTGTTCATTGATATGAGATATCAAATCAACATATGGGTACATGTTAGAGAACGATGTACTGGACAGACCCACCATGAGAATGCAACATGGATAGTTATATGATCGTCATATGCAATTCTCATAGTGATAATAAT
Organism: Haberlea rhodopensis; assembly: GCA_907163345.1. NCBI lineage: Eukaryota > Viridiplantae > Streptophyta > Magnoliopsida > Lamiales > Gesneriaceae > Haberlea > Haberlea rhodopensis. The sequence continues at coordinate 255,663 of CAJQUN010000380.1, read as the reverse complement.
GTATGTAATCCTTACGACTTGTGATCATCAGAGATCCCAACATAAGGAGTTATGTATCTTGATATCGTCAAACGTTACACGTAACAGGGTAATCTATAAAGGCGACTATTGGATACACTACGAATTATGTAGAGGGATGTTGACTGATCGAGATAGGATTTGTCCCTCCTATATAACAGGAGATGTGTTTGGCCCTTGATCAAGTAAGAACTAAAATGCATGGCCATGCTCGAATGAGTCGATATGAGATATCGAGCTTATTCGTTTATTCTAGTTCTACTTGGGGATCAAGAAATAAAGATTGGATATACGAGTATGACTATTCCATGACTCGTGTTCAATCTAAACACAAATGACAAAGGGATTAAGTTACATGATTAATATTATCACAAGTTCTAAAGGTTATGTCGAGTCATTGACATTCTTGTAATTTGGGTAGCATTGATGTGTTGCTAGATACCGCTCAATGCTTGAGACGTAAAATGAGATTTTATGTCACTGCCAACATTACAAGATCCCATCGGGTGGCACAAAAGATTAAATCGAGAAGGGAAATTAAATTCATGGGATGAATTAAATAATTAAGAGGAGTCTTTTTATTAATAATCATGATGATTAATTAAATCATGGGCTTAAGCCCATGAGGCTTTATGAAAGCCTTTAATTAATTATATAAAAAATGATTACAAGGTGTTTAATGGTAAGACAACTTCATACCACAAAACCTAATACCATAGCAAGCTCCACACGGCCGAAAACACTAGAGCTCTCGGCCACCTCAATTGCCGTGTGGTTCTAGGGTGATTTGGTGCCTTTAATCGATTTGGAATCGAGTGTGTTTTTGGTTCCGGTTTAAGAACTCGTCTAGCAACTTGTTCTTAAACCATCCCTTCACCCGATTTGATCGTGTGGATACCGTTGAGGCAAAACTCATTGAGTTTTGCTATTGACTCGGAGAAGGCGTAGGACGTGGTGCTGCTCCGTGGATTCTGCTTCAAACACGCTACAAGGGTGAGACCTTCGTTTACCTTAATCCGATATGATAACCTATGTATATATCCGGTGTTAGTAATCCATAAAAATTTTATTCCTCTGCGTTGTATGCTCTTGGATTCCTTACAATTCAGCACATGGTAAATATATGTTGGATTTAAGTTATCATTCTTTTTATATTCTTTAAATATAATCATACTAATCATTCATAGTTCACCAGATTCAATAAAACATGCATTCTTAAAAATACTGCATATCACATTCGCATATTTAAAAGAATATCATTCTCTATCAAAATAGGAACAATGTTCGTGATTAAATCTAGAACAAATAAATAATTGCTCAAACCATTTCCTAACCAGTTCAAGATTTTATATTAAATAAATATTTCAAACATCCTTTGCAACAACTCTTGCTACAGTGCTTAGCCTCAGGTAGGTTTCACCTTCATAGGGCTCTCTACTTCTTCACAACACATGCAACTCTTTGCAAAAATGCGAGCACTACTGACATCATATACCAAAGAAGTAGAACCAATAGAAACATTTAATTTTAATATAAAACATACCCTTTCTAGAACGCTTCTAGTCTAGGTATTCCTTACAATTTTGCGCCAGTGACCAGCTGTGAAAACATAGATGCCTCTCATTTCTTAGTTGCTACTATATGCTTTTTCGTCTTTTGAGGTTGAGAACCATTTCCCTTCCTCTTCTTTATCCTTGAACTCTTCTTACCATTGGTAGAAGATTCGACAAGAAGAACATGTTTCTCATTTGAATCAAGGATACATGAGTTTCCAACATTTTGACTATAAGATCAAATCTACAGCCAGTTAATGAGGATTTGTCACATTCAGATTTTCCAATTTCTCAACAAGAGATATTTTTCTTACACATCTCATAGACCGAAGCCCCATCTCGTATGTGAAATGAAAATAGCTCTTTTGAAATCGCGAGTCTCAGTAATCCCGTCCGTTCACCAAACAACATTTGTAGGTGTTGGAAAATATTAGCAATGTGAACGAATTTCTCATATCTGTGTTGAAACTCATTAGTGACATTGATGCTATCATATAACACCTAGCCAAGAGATCATCGTCCCACCACTTCTCAAGTGTGGCAATCTCTTCATGAGACGAACCGGGAGACACTTCAACAGGAGGCTCTCACCAAGGGTATATATCAACCTTTTAGAAGCAAGCACTATTTTAAAATTAATAGCCAATCAAAATAATGTGGTGGTTAATTTGTTTATATCGAGAATTGATGTAATCGGATTTACGGCAATCACAATACTGAGAATAAACAGAAAATATATGCAAACCGTTTGATTATTAATTAATTCAAAAACTATGGATGCTCCCACTAAATTTTTCGAATTCATCACCCTCATGACAAATGAACGGAAAATCATATTTTCTTAGTGGGCTTGGAGTCCAACTAGCTCATGATAGCCCCGGGCGAGGGTCCAGCCGACCTCATGATACTAAAGGTAGCTCACAATTGCATCATATGCAACCCCCAAGATATTCGTCTCGTGATTGACATAACCCTATGGAGGCAGGCCAATTATGCCTTCTCACGTCAAACTAACCCATCCCACGGATGGTAATGTCGGCCAATAAGACCCCACGAGGGTGAGTAATCTTAAAGGTTAACAGAACCTATCCATAATTAAGTGGCAGTTAAACACACAGCTTTCCCATGCCAGATATCCCCCACGAGGGTGAGACAAGACACCTGACACAAGTAGCGTCTCATGGCTTAACTGTTGATGGAAGACAGGAAGCAACAAACTCCTTTGAGCTCCCTTTACAGTTTAGCTCGTTACCCTCAAAATAAACGAGGCCGTCATAGACAATCCGATTAGTAATCAAACTTCTTCCAGCGGGTGTCGAGACTACAAGAGGCGTGGGCGACGAAGAAGTGCATATTTGGTGCCTTTCCACAAAACTTGTCGACACAAAAGAGTGTGACGCACCTGTGTCTATCAATATAAAAGCAGGGTGCGTAAATAAAAGACACGTACCCGCTATCACTTCCTCCGGAGCCGTTGTAGCCTGCTCCCTTGTCAAAGCATAAACTTGCCCCTGAGGTGGCCACATAGGCTGACCTCCATACTGCCTCGGTACAAACGGTGGCATGTGCTGCACTGCTCTGTCTATAGGCCTCCCCGTTGAATTCCGTTGTCCCTCCCTATTGGGACATTCTCGAGCAAAGTGGCCCTTATTGCCACATACATAACAGCCTACGCAGTCTTTCGTCGAGTGTGGTTGCCCACAAAGAGAGCACCGGACCTTCCCAAATCTGTCTCCCTGAGACTGTCTTCTTCCCGACGGGGCGTCATTCCTACGGGTTCCTTTCCAACGATTCTCGGGCCTCTTACCACTGAACCTCGAAGCTGATGTGTTCCCCCTTGGCTTGAACTGATCACCCCTCGGCCTCAAATTATCAGAAGTAGATTTCTGAGGGGGTGCTGAAGGTGGCACGGCATCAGGATATGCACCAACTCCCAATTCGGCTAGCTCAGCCCGTGAAAGGGCGTCATCAAAGCAAGCAGGGCCATAAGTGATCACCCTGTCATACAGTTCAGGCCTCAAGCCTTTCATGAAGTTCCTCATCTTTGCTTGAGTACTTGCGGCGATGTGAGGTACATATCTGAGCAAAGAACAGTAATGAAGAGCATAATCCGACACAGGCATGTTACCTTGCTTGAGGTTGGTAAACTCATCTTCCTTAGCCTGTCGTGCAGCAGCTGAAAAGTAGCGGGTCAGAAACCGAGTTCTGAACAGTTTCCAATTTATTTCCTGCCCCTGAGCCTCTTGCTCTATTACTGTGGTCTTCCACCACATCAATACCTTCTTGGCCAGTTGGAACTCCGTTAGTCTTATCCATGCTGACTTTGCATATGGAGCTGCCACAAATATCTGTTCTATCCTCTCTAACCATTCCTCGGACAGTTCCCCTGTCTCAGTTCCTTCGAACAATGGGGGTCGATATGTCAGAAACTGAGCCAAACTTAGCTCCCCAGGTAGTAACTGCTGTTCAGATGGTTCTTCGCCCAAGGCTGGCGGTGGTAAGGGATTTGTACGCCCAGCACTTGCATTAACACTCACTGCATCCCCTATATCGATATTTGCTGCCATGCTGCAAGACAAGGGTTAACAACAATGCCCAAAAGCAGTTTATATAATACATCGTTAGAAACCATAACATGTTAGTATAATAGTCATACACTTCATATGCAACATATGCACAAAACATGTTTAAAAAGAAGCACCTAGCCAACTTATTGCTAAGGCTACCCTTCACTCATTCTCGAGTTTACTAACTACTGCTCTGATACCACTAATGTAGGGTCTTCCTACCTTAACATCATACTAATAACGTATTATGGACTAAACATGCATTAATAACATCTTAGGGTATCGGTTGTAGCTTTGAGCTAATAAGATTACAGGCCAAAAATAAAATTTCAAAACTTAATAATTACATTCTCGATAATGAATGTTAAAGCTATAGATTTACACTACTCCTAGAGTAGAGACTATCCAAAATCCTGTATCCTATATTCTTTCATACTCCTTTTAGCTCACTGCCTCAACCCGACCCTTAGCCCTTCAGTCCAAAAGTGTACCTACAGGAACAACCCATCATGAGCATGTACATCATTACTTAACATCATAAGGTAATGGCATATAAATAAATGCATGAAAATAATCGTAACATGTACTTCCTGGTTAATCGCATTAACCCACTTTGGTTGTCCCTGTTTCATAGTCATGCATATAATCATTAGTTCTTGACATAAATGATTAAAATCATACTTCACATATATGTTCATAATCAACAATGTTATTTAGAAATGGGGATGTTTCTGGCCTTGTTATGTCAGCGGAACAATTGGCCCCCTCGCTTCGACATATAGCGGTACTGTGATACCCCTCGCTACACCTTGATAGCGGATGTATCTCCTCGCTGGCTATGTCAGCGGTAAGTACCTTCCTCGCTTTCCCATAACAACTACCAGAACACTCTACCATTCTCAATAACATAGTTAAACGTACATCATCATCATCATATCATAAACATCATCATCTTATAAACATCATCATCTTGTAAAAATCATCATCTTATAAACATCATCATCTTGTAAACATCATCATCTTATAAGCATCATCATCTTATCATAAACGTCCTCATAAACATCATATCATCTTTACTCATCATAAACATCATCATCATAAACTTATTTATCATAATCATCATCATAAACATCGTAAATACTTACGCAATCATTGCGTAGTCATAGTATAGGAATGTGTTTTACCGTCCGATGCCCGTACGTTTCTTACGTACCTTAATTCCCAAAAGTGGAGAAGTTGAAGAACTTTATCTCCTTGATGTTGTTGGTACCTGGGATGGTTCTACACAACCATACAAATCAATATTAGAAGCTAAACAATAGCCAAATACCAAAAATTCAACAAAAAATATCATTTGCCATTTTTAAGCTGATGGCGATCGATCGCTGCATCGAGGCGATCGATCGCCTGACTTTTTGTCTCGCGGCGATCGATCGCTTCGAATATGGCGATCGATCGCCTGTAGCATTTTTTTGCTACTGGCCTTCGGCGATCGATCGCCTCATATATGGCGATCGATCGCCACCTGCTGGTGCGCGATTCTTCACCATTTTTGAGCATTTTTCAAGCTCAACTTCATACCCTTCAAACCCAAACTTTCCAACAACACAAACATCATTATAACTTACTAAAACCCACATAAAACACTTCAAAAATCATACCCCAACAACATACAACACATACTCAAAACAAACCCACATAAAACACTTCAAAAATCATCCCATTTCAAAACCAAATATCATTAAAACTTTAGGAAGGGTTTCATACCTCTTGAGGGCTCCAAATCTTAACAAAAATCCCACAAACAAAAGTTTTGTGAAGATTTCTCCTTCTTTCCTTGCCAAGTTTCGAAAATGGGAAATGGGTAGGGTTTGAGAGTGAAATTGGGGATTAGTAAAGGATAAAGTGGGGTTAAAGTGATGGGTAGAAGGTGGGGTAAAGGGTTATAAGAGTTATTAATTTGCACCCCAAAATCAACATGATGTATAAAATACCCCAACATGGTATTTTAAAAGCATTTTACAAAAATGCAACAAACTTCCACTAAATTCATATTTTTCCTCATAATCATCAATCGATATAATTACATCATGTTAACACCTCATTTCCCAACATGCATAACATGCACCCTGAAATGCAACCCTCGGGTCACACATATCATGTGACTAAGCATTTCAACAAGATAATTAATTTCAACACATAAATCAATTATCACCATAATTAATCATATAAACATCATTAATGCTCAAATTGCATATAATTAATTTCGGGGCATCACACTACATCTCATGTACCCAAGGAACAACAATAACACAATGTCCACAGCTATCTAAAATGAACACATCATCAATATACATCGCTAGCACAATAACAGTACACTAATACTCATGCTAACATAATAGCAGCACATCAATATTCATCGCCCAATGACGGCACCCTAATATTCATTGCTAACACAATAGCAATATATCAATACTCATCGCCAACACTGGCATGCATAATCTCATCGCCGCTACGGGCATGTACAATATCATCGCCACTACTGGCATCCATATAATATTCATAATCACAATGAATAAAATTACATTCATAAAACAATAAGATGTAATAACACTTACTATACACAGTGGATCCACACTCGATCCTTTAAACTGCCATGTTCTCAACATAAATATTCCACAAAATATAATTTCATATCAATACACAATTGATATACTCATCATCAATACATGACCATCCAAAAATATTCATTGCCTCGACATATCAGCGGCATTCACAATATTTCCATCGCTTCGATATGATAGCGGTAAATATTATAAATCTCAAATATCACAATATAATCATACCATCATCTCGCCAATAAATGTCATCAATATATCGGTATCAATCACACCCCGCTATTGCATCCACTGCAATAAAAATGAAAGAAAACAATAATGTCTCTTCATCCACTCTCTCCATGATCGCGTTCACCTGTACATTTGATTATCACAATACGTCAAATCAACAAGGTCAATTTAAATCAACGTATATTCATCACCCTCCCTCTATAGTGGAGGCACATTAAAATACATTGCACATTCTCAATAGTGTCGATCCCGACAATAATCACATCGCATGCTCTCCCTAGTACCGACTCAATATCAATATACACGTCACATGCTCTCTCTAGCATTGACCCTGAAATATACACGTCGCTCGCTTGCCAGCGGTGACCACATCACTCACTTGTCAGTGATGACCTGAATCACATCGCTCACTCCTCAATGGCCACCCAATATCTCATCGCTCGCTCGTCAGCGGCGACCACATCACTCACTCATCAGTGGTGACCCAATATCACATATTAACACATCGCACGCACCAGCGGCGACCCACAAATCATATATACACATCGCTCGCCTCAGCGGTGACCCCACTCTACATTCACACAACATGATCGCATCGCACACTCTAGTGGTGACCTCTAAATAAACACATCACTCGCCTCAGCGGTGACCCTCTGTACATTCACACACATAATCACATCGCACACTCTAGTAGCGACCCATAAATAAACACATCACTCGCTACACGCGGTGACCCACATCACTCGCTACTAGGCGGTGACCCTTAAATATATTAATACGTCGCTCGTACCCATGGCGACCCACATATAATAATAACACGTCACTCAACACGAAGGCGACCCACACATAATAATAACACGTCGGTCAACCATAAAAGCGACCCTAAACCTAAGCGACACTTCGCTTTTCAATAATACAGTGGAAAATATATTCATCCACGCTTGTACATCATTACGTACCTGTGCCATCATGTAAATGATATACACATACCCGATTGTCACATCATCTGTTGTCATACTCCAACAGCACAGTACTGCCTGCCATTTCCTATCCTCAGATATCATATCTCATTTTCTGATTTCTCCTGCAAAATCAGATTTCTCAGCACTGCACATACATATACATAACATGTACACAAAACTCAACTCAATAAAACGCATTTATCCCTCTACTAGTAACAACGTCCACTTATCATCAATATTAATTACCGTCAGCGATGTCATTCATCACGCACCTTAAAAGGCATTATCATTTTCACCATAGTCAAGCTAATGATATAAATAAAACGAGTTAGCATACTCACGGCTTTTCAACCATACCACCCTCATTGTGTATGTTCATTGGTATTGCTGGTCGTTTATCAATATCATGTTCTTCGTATCTCATACGATCCTGCAATCACGATGGTTAGCAATAACACCAATTTTCATTGCTTCTTATCATAAAATGCACATAGCAGGCGTCATGTCACAATGACAGAAAACTACAATCATGCATAAAAGTATGTGATATACATGTCTATCAACACATCCCTAGGCCATTAAACATCCCAAAGAAGCTAACCACTACTCTGATACAACTAATGTAAGGCCCCAACCCCTTAACTCGTCATTAGTGCATTTATGACGTCGTATGAGTATAAAAAAAATTCATTCTTTAAAAGAATCATTACATGCTTCACATATTCTCCATGACATAAATAATACTCAGTAATAAGACTCAAGGTTCACCCATTATCATCACCATTGCACCACTTTTACATTGTGGGTTTTTATAAAAATTTGGGCAGAGTCTCCCCATAAATTGAGCTATCCCAAAATAAAAACACATCACCAAAAATAATTCCCAGCCAGGGAAAAACACGATACTAAAAGAAATCAAACCATAAGTAAGTTCCCGGCCAGGGATGTGATATCCCCGAAATGATTATGTGCATTTGAACATTTATTATGTTATATGAGGATTATGGTATTAAATTATGGAGTTGATTTATAATATTGGGAAATGCTTAGTCATGTGGTGGCCATGGTCTATTAATGCATTTCAGGGTGCATGTGATATATGTTGGAAATTTGGGTTATGGCATGATTATTTGGGGTGTGTGTTGGTCATTGTGGTATAGCATGTTTAATTGGGATTTGAAGTGTTTTATTGATTAAATACTATAAAATATCATGTGAGGATATTTTAATACATCGTGCTAAATACCGGGACCAAAACATAACACATCACATAAACCATCACCCAACCACCACCACCCCCCCCCCCCCCCCCAACCCATGCTGCTACAGCTGCTCCATACCCTCACTTTAACCTCCCACCACTCAACCTCTATCACTTCTTTTCCCCAACCTTCTCCTCCACATTTTTGTCCAGCATTTGCTAAGCAAGTAGGAGGAGGAGATCTGTCATTTTATTGCTTGGAACCTTGCCAAAAATTGGAGCAAAAGAGGGTGAGGAACCATATCTTGCTTTGGGTAAATTTTGGTTAAGTTTGGGCTTGGTTATGATGATATGATGCATGCTAGCTTAAGTTTTGTTGAACCTTCGATTTAAGTACTTACATGGTGTTGTTATGAAGCTACTAGCATGTTTACTTGAGCATGATGCATGTTTAATTGGGTGGATTTGTTGGTATGAAAAGAGGTGCTCGAAAATCTGGGTATGATTATGATACCCTATTTTTGGAAAGTTTGGGTGAGTACAGATAGAGTTGGACGATTTTGATGCATGTGGGTTTAAGTTTGGGTGGAACTTCGATTTGAATACATGCATGGTAGTATTTTGTAACCCTTAGCATGTTTGTTCAAGCATGTTATATGTTTTATGTTGAAGTTTGGATGGTATGAAATGAAGTGCTTGGTAATTCTGGAAAAACGCACATGAAACAGGGCTACCGATCGATCGCTGAAGAACACCGATCGATCGGTGCATACCCCGTAGCATTAAATTTTAATTCCAAGCTAGTACCGATCGATCGGTGGAAGTAACGATCGATCGGTGAAAGCTAACGATCGATCGGTTGGTTTATACCGATCGATCGATGAAAGCCGTAACCTTAAATTTTAATCCAAAGATTTACCGATCGATCGGTGGGGGTTACCGATCGATCGGTAGTGCACTGTTCATATGGTATTGAATTTTTGTATTTTATTTTGAAGAATTGGTTATGATTCTTGTATTGATGCCTAATATTGTATTATGTGGTTATGTAGAACCATCCCAGGTACCAGCACAGTCGAGGAGATAAAGTCTATTGACTCCTCCACCTTCTAAAAAGGTACGTAACCGACGTACGGGCACCCAACGGTAACGTGTATTATATGTTTGTCGATTTGACATACGATAAATGCAAGTTTGTGCATTATGAGTACAATACATGTTGTTATGCATTGTTGTTGCATATGTATGTTGTGGAACATTTGGTGTGATTTCCATGAGTCACGGTTATCACAGTGATGATTTTAATGTTTACCGCTATTATACCGCTAAAAATGTGGAGCGAGGGGTGTAGGTCCGCTTGCACATGGAGGCGAGGTTTACCATACGAAGCGAGGATAGAAATACCGCTTGTATGAAGAAGCGAGGGGGGAGGTCCGCTTGTTCTAAAGTTATGAAGCGAGGGGCATTAAAATACACTGATGATAAACTGACTAAGGATTGAAATAAAGATTTAAAAAGTGAAGTTATGTCATGACATTTATTTAAAGAAACCATAATATCATATATTGATTTGATTATGAGTTATGGTATAGGGACAACCAAAATGGGCACTTTAAATGCATTGGAATTCAGGAAGTATCCTATGCCTATGATTTATGCATTTATGCTTTACATTCATATTATGTTAAATATGAACTATGATGTGCTCATGTGTTGGGGGTTGTCTTTGTAGGTGCTTTTACTACGGAGAACCAGGGTCGGGGTTGATACTTTGAGCTGTAGAGAGTGCTACAAGGATAGCTGAATAGAGAAATTCCATTTGTATAGCTTCTACAAAGTGTAGAGTAAAGCTATAGTTTAATAAACTTTTGTTAGGAATATGTATAATTCCTTTTTGAACTTTTGGTACTGTAATCTCTTATGCTCAGGATTATCAACACGACATAATACTCTGATTTATGAATGATTAGTTCTCTTAATTGCACCTTAGAATCTTGTATAGATAACGGGGCCTTACATTTAGTGGTATCAGAGCAGTGATTAGAGAACCAGGGAACGAGCGAAGTGTAGCCTTTAGAAACAAATTTGTTAGGTATTCATTGGTGGGCATGTTTATGCATGTGATGCATATTTTGTGTGATGCCCCGAAATTTATTATATGCAATTTGGGCATTAATGATGTTTACATGAAAGGATGTTTATATGTCTATGTATTAACATACATGTTATGATATGCTTTAAGGGTGTGATGCATTTATATTGGGGATTATGAGTATGTTCATGTTTTATGATAGGGGTGTGGTACTATGTTATGATGATATGATGTAGGAGGCATGTTGAGTGTTTTAAAGGATGTATTAATTAAATAAAGATGAAAAATATCGAGTGAGGATATTTTAATACATCGTACTAAATACCGGGACACAATTAAACACCACATGGCACCCCAACCTCACCACCCCCCCCCCCCCCCCCCCAATCAATCAGCCACCCCACTTGCCAACCCCTTTCCCCTCAACCCATACCTCCTTCTCTTCCCCACCACTCCACCTCCAATCTTTCTCCTTCCCTCATTTTTCCCTCTCAAAAACGTCCTGAAGTGCTGCTGAGAGAGGAGGAAAAACCTTGGTAAAAGGTGTGCAATAATTCATACCAAAAGAAGAGAAAAAGGAGGGTAAGACTTTGTACCCTGTTTTCTGGGTTTTTCGTTGAGTTTGAGTTTGGGTGGGACGATTTTATGCATGCTAAGTTTAGGTTTGGGTGAAACCTTGGTATGGGTGCTTGCATGGTAGTATTATGTAACTACTAGCATGTTAGTTTGAGCATGTTACATGTTTTATGTGATAGATTTCTGGCTATGAAACTATGTGCTCGAAAATCTGGGCAAGGGAGAGCATGCTCTGTTTTCTTTACAAGTTGGTTGAGGTTGAAGATTTTGATGATGTTATGATGCATGTTAGCTTAGGTTTTGTTAAACCTTTGATTTAAGTACTTACATGGAAGTTTTATGAAGTTCCTAACATGTTTGTTTGAGCAAGTATGTTGTGTTATGAAGTAGAAATGATGGTAGGAAATGAGGTCCTCAAAAATCTGAAAAAATCCCGATTTTCAGAGTGCTCGATCGATCGAGATTCTTGTACCGATCGATCGAGCGAGGCAGAAGAGTTTATGCATGGTTTGAAATTCAGGGGCCGATCGATCGAAGGATTTTCCGATCGATCGGTGAAGCTCCTCGATCGATCGGTAAAATATTTCGATCGATCGATCGAGGCAGAGTGTTGAGCACTGTTTAAGCATGTTTTCTCGATCGATCGAGACCTTGGGGCCGATCGATCGAGAGAGGCAGAATTTTAAAAAATAAAATGATGATTTATTTTGTTAAGTTTATGGTATGAGATGATATTGAGGCATCTAATATGGTATTATGTGGTCTTGTAGAACCATCCCAGGTACCAGCACAATCAAGGAGATAAAGTCTGTTGACTCCTCCTCCTTTTAAAAAGGTACGTAAGAGACGTACGGGCATCGGACGGTAAAACACATCTCTACACTACGACTATGCATTTATCGCATGAATATTTACGATGAAATGATGATGTTTATACGATGTTTATATAATGATGTGATACGATGTTTATTATGTGGTAAGATGCTACGGGGTAAGATGCCCATATGGTAAGAGGCCATACGATGTTATTATGTGGTAAGATGCCACGGTGTAAGATACCCATATGGTAAGAGGCCATACGATGTTATTATGTGGTAAGATGCCACGGGGTAAGATGCCCATATGGTAAGAGGCCATACGATGTTATTATGTGGTAAGATGCCACGGGGTAAGATGCCCATATGGTAAGAGGCCATACAATATTATTATGTGGTAAGATGCCACGGGGTAAGATACCCATATGGTAAGAGGCCATACGATGTTATTATGTGGTAAGATGCCACGGGGTAAGATGCCCATATGGTAAGAGGCCATACGATGTTATTATGTGGTAAGATGCCACGGGGTAAGATGCCCATATGGTAAGAGGCCATACGATATTATTATGTGGTAAGATGCCACGGGGTAAGATGCCCATATGGTAAGAGGCCATACGATGTTATTATGTGGTAAGATGCCCATATGGTAAGAGGTCATACGATGTTATTATGTGGTAAGATGCCACGGGGTAAGATGCTCATATGGTAAGAGGCCATACGATATTATGATGTGGTAAGATGCCATAGGGTAAGATGCCCATATGCATGAATATGAATCAGGGACAACAAAAAGAAGTTAATGAAATAACCAGCATATCTACTTAACCAATATTTCATGCATTTATTGTGATGTTTTTATGATGTTAAGTAAGATTGTATATGCTCATGATGTGTTGTCCCTGTAGGTACACTTTTGGACTAAAGGACTAAGGGTCGGGTTGAGGCAGTGAGCTACGAGGAACACAGGAATGTTTAGGTTTCAAGTTATGATTAGTATCTACTCTAGGAGTTGTGTAAATCTAAATGTTAACATTCTTTTTGGAATGTAATGAATTATTTTTGAAGGATTGTATTTTGGCCTGTAATCCTGTTAGTTCATGTAACAACCAGAACCTTAAGATGTTATTAATGCATGATTAGTCCTTCTTATGTCATTATAACACTGTTAAGGTAGGAAGACCCTACATTAGTGGTATCAGAGCAGTGGTTAGATAACCCGGGGATGAGTGAAGGGTAGCCTTAGCAATAAGTTGGCTAGGTGCTTATTTTTAACATGTTTTATGCATATGTTGCATAGAAAGTATATGATGTTATACTAACATGTTTTGTTTCTCTAACGATGTATTATATGAACTGCTTTTGGGTATTGTTGTTAACCCTTGTGTTGCAGCATGGCAGCAAATGTTGAAGTAAGTTGTGTGATTAGTGTTAATACAAGTGCTGGGCGTACGAACCCCTTACCACCGCCAGCAACAGTTACTACCTGGGGAACTAAGTTGGCTCAGTTTCTGGCATACCGACCCCCGATGTTGAAGGAGCGGAGACAGTGGAACTAGCCGAGGAGTGATTAGAGAGGATGGAACAGATGTTTGTGGCAGTTCCATGTGTGAAGTCAGTATGAATAAGGTTAGCGGAAGTTCAACTGGCCAAGAAGGCATTGATGTGGTGGAAGACCACAGTAGTAGAGCAAGAGGCTCAGGGACAGAAAACTAATTGGAAGCTGTTCAGAACTTGGTTTCTGACCCGCTACTTTTCAACTTTGCTGCAAGACGGGCTAAAGAAGATAAGTTTACTAACCTTAAGCAAAGATGAGGAACTTCATGAAAGGATTGAGGCCGGAACTATATGAAAGGGTCGTCACTTATGGCCCTGCTTGCTTTGATGACGCCCTTTCACGGGCCGAGCTAGCCGAACTAGGAGTTGGCGCATATTCTGATGTTGTGCCACCTCCAGCACCTCCTCAGAAAGCTACTTCTGATAATTTGAAACCCAGGGGTGATCAGTTTAAACCAAGAGGGAACACATCAGCGTCGAAATTCAGTGGTAAGAGGCCCGAGAAACGTTGGAAAGGAAGTCGTAGGAATGACGCCCCTACAGGAAGAGGACAGCCTCAGGGAGGCAGATTTGGAAGGGTCCAGTGCTCTATTTGTGATGACCAGAAATTATGGATGTTAATCCCGGAGTGTTAATAACCCTAAAAGTTGTTTTACGTGGCGATTTGGAGTTTAATCGAAGTGTTGGGCCTTCTGGGCTCGTCTATTTGAGTAGTTGGGATCGTTGGATCCCGAGGTTGAGATCGTATTCTCATTTCGGTGAAAACCTGTGAGTTGGGTTTTTAGTGTGACTCAGAATCTCGGGTGCTTAGTGTGGGCACCGGTAGGGGGTTTTTGAGTTAGAGAGAGAGTTTTTGAAAACAGATGATTTTTAATGAATCATGATGTATTTGTGGGACTATTAGTATTTTGGGGTATTTTTGCTATAAATACCAATTGAACCCGAGATTTTAATTGGAAAAATAATTTCAGCCCTTTCCTCCTCTCTCTCCCGCGCCGCGCTGCCTCCCGCTTTTCCCCAGACCCACGCCGCTTCAGGCGCTTCGCCCGCCGCCGTCCGGTCGCCGTTCGGCGCGTGCGACCCGCCGCCGGCTTCGTCTCGACGAGACGCAGCTATCCCCTCCGTCAATTCGAAGTTTCGTCGCGTTTTGAAGTCGAATTTTGCGGAAGTGCGCCGATCCCCAATTTCTAGGGTTCTTCGATTTTGGTCCGATTTCTTCCGATTTTCGATTGGGTAACCTCCCTTGCCCCTTTTTCGTCGTTGTTGTGTTAATCCCTGCCAATTTTGTGTTCGATTTGTTCGAATTAGTGCTGTTGGTGGGATTGGTTCGAATTTTTTTGGATGTATGGGTGAAGTGGGTTCGAAAATTGTGATTTTTGGCAAGGGTGTGGCGATTCTTGTTATGGGTCGTTTATTACATGCTTTAGTTGTATAAGGATGCTTATTGTGTTCGAATTTTAGGGGTTTGGATTTCGAATTTTGGGGTTTTGGCATGTGGGGCGATTATTCATGTTGTTGATTGATTAATTCATATATGAGATGAATTATGGTGTTTAATTGGGTTCGATTTGTGTTGTGAAGGTTCGAAAATTTGTGGGGAATTCTTGAGCAATTTTCGATAATGGTTAATTGTCATGTGTTGGCAATATTTTTGAGGGTTACGTGTGTGCTTGAGCATGGGTTGCATGTTCGTAATTAATTATGAATTAATTTATCGTGTTAGCACATCGTTCCTCGGAGCATGGAACTCGAGCAAGGTTTGGCTCGGACTTCGGAGATTTAAGGTACGTGCGACGTACGAGCATTACTTTACGTGAGAGCATTTGTGAAATGCTTAATGTATTTCGATTTCATCGATGGTTGTGCGCATGGTTATATTTATGTGTTGATATATATGGGGTACTGGGTCTATATGACTATTGTACGGCATTTGAGACGCCTGAGAATGATCGTGGGATCATGTACTCATTATAAGACATGTGAGATGTCTAGGTATAATGGAAAATTGGTAAAATAAATGCTAGGCATTTGAGCTATCTAGGATTGATAGCGAAATTGAGAAATCAGTACTAGATATTGAGATATCTATATTTGTATGTATAATGAACTTGGAATCATTGATTATTGATACTTGAGAATCAGGCATGCTATGAGTTAAATCAATGTGTTGATTTACTCATTTATGAGATTTGATGAGTTTGATGATTGTGAGAACAGGGACAGTACACGGAATCCCGGATGAGGATGTTGCCATCCAGGGAGTATCATTTAAAATTCATTAATATTTACTTGTGCTGTAAATTATGAATTTCATTATTGTGATTATGAGATTTCGTGTATTGGTATGCTCACCCCGTTGGGGGATGTCTCTGTTGGGGCAGGTGAACAGGTGCATCGATGGCTATGGAGCTGGGCACGAGCTGTTGATTGGATGCACTCACAGGATCGTGGTACCAGGGCTTGATGGAGCACGGTATCGTATAGAGTACTTATATACACCCGAGGTTTATATACACATTTATGATGCTCGCTTGTGAGCAGGGATATTCATGTATATGGGTTGTATATAAAGGCATGAGCCTTTCTCTCTTTCATTATATGTTGCATGCAATTGTGGTAGAATTGCTAATGATATGAGAGTCGTTAGTGTATTATGTGGGTGTTGAAACCCACTTTTGTTGTCTTATGTGTGGTGTCTTCCCTGGCTGGGAATTTACTTTGTGTTCAGTATTCTGTTGGGTATTGTGTATTCCCTGGCCGGGAATTATATTATGTGATGTGCTTTTGTTTTGGGATAGCTCAATTTACGGGGAGACTCTGCCCAAATTTTTATAAAAGTCCACAATGTGAAAAGTGGCAAAAATGGGGATGGTAATGGGCAACTCTATGAGTCTATATGTTAGTAGAGATGATCTTATAACGTTGAATATTAAAGGAATTTTGTAAGCATCATTTGAGCTTCCCGATTGACTTTTTATTGAAAGCATGTGTCACACATAATGGTTAATACACTAATTAAGGGTTAAGGGCTTGGGGTCCTTACATTAGTGGTATCAGAGCAGTGGTTAGCTCTTTGGGGCTGTTGAGGGCCTGGAACATGCTGATAGGGATGAGTAGCACATATTTATGCATGATAGTAGCTAGTGTTGTGTGACACAACTGTTTTGCTTATGTGCATTTGTGATATGTGATCATAGTGAAACGATTATATGTCATGACATCTATAGAATCATAATATAACCTGTTGATTATGATTGTGAGTTGTGACACAGGGGCAACCAAATGGAGCATTTTGAAATGCATCGGAATATGGGAAGTACTTTGTACTCACGGTTTATGCATTTACTCATTATGATCATATTGTGGGAATATGGATTATTGTGTGCTCATGGGTTGTGATTGTTCCTGTAGGAACACTATGATGCGAAAGGCTAAGGCCATGGTTGAAAGACACGAAACGGTAACCTGCATTTTATATACATCATGGATTTATGCATTGTTGTTGCATGTGTACATGTAGTGATGATTTTAATGCTTTGCCGCCATTTGTTGAAGCGAGGGGTGGGAGCGCCGCATGTCACATTTGTGCGAGGTGCATTAAAATACACTCATGTTGATGTATATTGGATATGGCATATGCTTTGTGATTGCAGGTGTAAATGGAATACTTGGTGAATATCCCATGAGTCATTGTTATGGATGAGTGATGATTTTAAATGCTTGCCGCTAAATTTTTAAATTGTGCCGCTAAAATGTGAAGCGAGGGGTGGGAGCGCCGCATGTCACATTGAAGCGTGGTTAGCATATGAGGCGAGGAAAGAATATTTGCCGCTAAAATGTGAGGCGAGGGGTGGGAGTACCGCATGTCCATTTAAGCGAGGTTATTCTATGCCGCCTATATGTGAAGCGAGGGGTGGGAGTACCGCATGTTTCTACTTGAGCGAGGGGCATTAAAATACACTACCGTGACAATGATATTGATTGGCGATGATTCTTGCCGCCATGGATATTGATAGCGATGGTTCATGCCGCTATATTGACTGGCGATGATGCTCGCCGCCATGTATATTGATAGCGATGGTTCATGCCGCTATATTGACTGGCGATGATTCTTGCCGCCATGGATATTGATAGCGATGGTTCATGCCGCTATATTGGCTGGCGATGATTCTCGCCGCCATGTATATTGATAGCGATGGTTCATGCCGCTATATTGACTGGCGATGATTCTTGCCGCCATGTATATTGATAGCGATGGTTCATGCCGCTATATTGACTGGCGATGGTTCTTGCCGCCATGTGTATTGATAGCGATGCCTCTTTCCGCTATTATGTGGACGATTTTTCATGCTCAGGTGTATAGCGAGGTTTCATACCACTTATTATATGACGAGGTATCATGCCGTCGATTCTATAGCGATGGATTGTGCCGCTATGTACTCAGCACAGGATTTTGCCGCCTTCGAGCGATGGGTGCTGACTACGTACTATTATCGAGCGACGGAGACAGGTATGCCGCTATATTGATAGCGATGAGGTATGGCATATTACTTGTGTTAGCATTATTGTGGATACTATGTGTTGCTATATATATGCCATGTGTTTGACGATGTTAGTTGGATGTCATATGTTGACATATGTCGTCACGGGATGACGATGACATAGTTGATGTTCTATGTAGACGTGTAGCGTCGTTTTGATGATTAATATATTTATGTTATGTATTTGGTTATATGGTTTGAGTGCCGATGATGAGCACATGGTAGAGTCTGGGTCACTAGTTGACGAGACCTTTTGTCGAGCAATGATACCCTTGGGTATGCTCGTTAGTTTGGCTAGGGCCAAGTGATTGGTGGTAAGAGTAGTCATTGAGGAAACTACTCGCTTGTGTTGTGATGTAGGGTAGACATGGTTGCACCCACCCTGAGGGTGTGGGATAAGTCTTAACAGATTATGATTGTATCATAAGTGAGCAAGGACACCGGGTTGTCCATAGTGCTTGGTATTTTAGAGATATGTTGGGCGATGACCCATTACTTTAACGGTTTGTACGGTATGGCATACCGAGATGGAACATATGGTTTGTTGGTGGGCTTGATTGAGCCTATGGAGACAACGTTTTGCTAGCCAGATATTGGGGGAATGATGTAGTGTGATTGTTGGAGCCATGATACTGCACGATGGAACAGAGTTTGGTGAATCGTATGATGATACGATGAAGGCTTTTGGCAGGCTTTTGATTGTTCCTTTGTAGCATGATGTTGAGGCATGTGACACCCCATAAGAACGTTTATACGTCTATTGTTTTGAGGGATTTGTCTGGGGCAGCTCATAATGTTGGAGTACCAACAAGAGAGTCATTAGGTCGTTATTGACTCGATCTGAGGGAACCCATGCACTTGGGATGCAATGGGTGTTATTGTATCCAGTTTTCCGAACAGTGGTTCGAGACTTGTGGATCTCGAGTTCGATGGCACTTCCCTTGTAGGGAAGGAGGTAGTATTAGACTTATTTGGGAATCTTTGAAAGATTCGGTGAGTTGGTACGTGTGGTGTTGATTTTGGGAATCACACCGTGTTGTTAATCGTCGATTATCGTCCTCCACTGGATAGGGAATGACTCAGAATTGACGGTCGTGTTTGGGGGCTTAGGGGTATGTTGTAGATACCCGAGCCAAGTGCATTGAGTATGCATGTGATGCTAGTTTTTGACTTCCTTTTTGTCAAGCATAGAGTATGCTATTTTGGATGGATAAATCTCTGATGAGAGATATTGAACACCTTGAGATTGAGAATCTCCATGGCACGATAAATTATGAGAAACAATCGTGGAGTTAGTTGACACCCTTTGAGGAGGGATTATCTTGTGTGGGTTGAGGTGTTTCATTGTTGGTGTTTCCTCCGAGTTATGCGATAGCCTTCCCAAGTTTGGATTGTTAAATCCTAGGATTATCAAGGGATGGCAGGAATTCGGGTTTATTGGGTGTCGCTGTCGACACAAGCGTTGAAGAAGCAATGTGTTTATTGCATGTCCTTCCAGGATTTGAACTCTGTGGAGTCTCGATGGTTTATTTATGATCAGGATGTGATCCTTGGAATATCCGGAGGTGGACATCTTGTGAGATGTCTTTTGTGTGAATCTGTGGCCGTGAGTTGCCCAAATTGAGTTGCAATGATGCGACTGCTCATTCGATGGAGGAAGTATGAAAGTGGAGACCAGGTTTGGTATGTGTACATCGTGGCATAATAGTGTTTTCCCTCGTAACGATGTATGTTAGACATCGTGAATCATGATAGAGATGTCATTGGATGAGATCTACGATAGAATCGGGAGCGATTCGAATCCTTGCAGTTTCAGTTGACTAACTGCTTTTGGGTTGTTAGCGTTGAGTGGTGCTGACGCTCTTTGACGTTATGATGGATTTGGGAGTCTATTCCACTCCAGAGTTTGACACGAGGTCAACGTTCTCACGATTGAGGTGTCATCCAGGATGCGTTCTTACTAAGTGGTATTAGAACGAAGGATGACTGTCCGATCTACGGTCGTAAATATTGGTTGTTTTGCAGTCATGAGGACTGACTTTTGGGATGAACTGCATCGAGGTGCGTTTTGCCTCTTGGTGATAAGTTGTTTTTGGTAAAGTCGCTCTGTTTCAGAGTTTGATGTGAGATAAGTATCCTCGCGTTTATTTGGACGATTCTGATAGGGTCAAGGATCAAGGTTATGGCTTCATGTTGTTGTGTAGCCTGGGTGTTATGTGATACATCGGTGCTAATTTCGAGGACGAAATTCTTTTAGTGGGGGATATTGTGATGACCAGAAATTATGGATGTTAATCCCGGAGTGTTAATAACCCGTAAAGTTGTTTTACGTGGCGATTTGGAGTTTAATCGAAGTGTTGGGCCTTCTGGGCTCGTCTATTTGAGTAGTTGGGATCGTTGGATCCCGAGGTTGAGATCGTATTCTCATTTCGGTGAAAACCTGTGAGTTGGGTTTTTAGTGTGACTCAGAATCTCGGGTGCTTAGTGTGGGCACCGGTAGGGGGTTTTTGAGTTAGAGAGAGAGTTTTTGAAAACAGATGATTTTTAATGAATCATGATGTATTTGTGGGACTATTAGTATTTCGGGGTATTTTTGCTATAAATACCAATTGAACCCGAGATTTTCATTGGAAAAATCATTTCAGCCCTTTCCTCCTCTCTCTCCCGCGCCGCGCTGCCTCCCGCTTTTCCCCAGACCCACGCCGCTTCAGGCGCTTCGCCCGCCGCCGTCCGGCCGCCGTTCGGCGCGTGCGACCCGCCGCCGGCTTCGTCTCGACGAGACGCAGCTATCCCCTCCGTCAATTCGAAGTTTCGTCGCGTTTTGAAGTCGAATTTTGCGGAAGTGCGCCGATCCCCAATTTCTAGGGTTCTTCGATTTTGGTCCGATTTCTTCCGATTTTTGATTGGGTAACCTCCCTTGCCCCTTTTTCGTCGTTGTTGTGTTATTCCCTGCCAATTTTGTGTTCGATTTGTTCGAATTAGTGCTGTTGGTGGGATTGGTTCGAATTTTTTTGGATGTATGGGTGAAGTGGGTTCGAAAATTGTGATTTTTGGCAAGGGTGTGGCGATTCTTGTTATGGGTCGTTTATTACATGCTTTAGTTGTATAAGGATGCTTATTGTGTTCGAATTTTAGGGGTTTGGATTTCGAATTTTGGGGTTTTGGCATGTGGGGCGATTATTCATGTTGTTGATTGATTAATTCATATATGAGATGAATTATGGTGTTTAATTGGGTTCGATTTGTGTTGTGAAGGTTCGAAAATTTGTGGGGAATTCTTGAGCAATTTTCGATAATGGTTAATTGTCATGTGTTGGCAATATTTTTGAGGGTTACGTGTGTGCTTGAGCATGGGTTGCATGTTCGTAATTAATTATGAATTAATTTATCGTGTTAGCACATCGTTCCTCGGAGCATGGAACTCGAGCAAGGTTTGGCTCGGACTTCGGAGATTTAAGGTACGTGCGACGTACGAGCATTACTTTACGTGAGAGCATTTGTGAAATGCTTAATGTATTTCGATTTCATCGATGGTTGTGCGCATGGTTATATTTATGTGTTGATATATATGGGGTACTGGGTCTATATGACTATTGTACGGCATTTGAGACGCCTGAGAATGATCGTGGGATCATGTACTCATTATAAGACATGTGAGATGTCTAGGTATAATGGAAAATTGGTAAAATAAATGCTAGGCATTTGAGCTATCTAGGATTGATAGCGAAATTGAGAAATCAGTACTAGATATTGAGATATCTATATTTGTATGTATAATGAACTTGGAATCATTGATTATTGATACTTGAGAATCAGGCATGCTATGAGTTAAATCAATGTGTTGATTTACTGATTTATGAGATTTGATGAGTTTGATGATTGTGAGAACAGGGACAGTACATGGAATCCCGGATGAGGATGTTGCCATCCAGGGAGTATCATTTCAAATTCATTAATATTTACTTGTGCTGTAAATTATGAATTTCATTATTGTGATTATGAGATTTCGTGTATTGGTATGCTCACCCCGTTGGGGGCTGTCTCTGTTGGGGCAGGTGAACAGGTGCATCGATGGCTATGGAGCTGGGCTCGAGCTGTTGATTGGATGCACTCACAGGATCGTGGTACCAGGGCTTGATGGAGCACGGTATCGTATATAGTACTTATATACACCCGAGGTTTATATACACATTTATGATGCTCGCTTGTGAGCAGGGATATTCATGTATATGGGTTTTATATAAAGGCATGAGCCTTTCTCTCTTTCATTATATGTTGCATGCAATTGTGGTAGAATTGCTAATGATATGAGAGTCGTTAGTGTATTATGTGGGTGTTGAAACCCACTTTTGTTGTCTTATGTGTGGTGTCTTCCCTGGCTGGGAATTTACTTTGTGTTCAGTATTCTGTTGGGTATTGTGTATTCCCTGGCCGGGAATTATATTATGTGATGTGCTTTTGTTTTGGGATAGCTCAATTTACGGGGAGACTCTGCCCAAATTTTTATAAAAGTCCACAATGTGAAAAGTGGCAAAAATGGGGATGGTAATGGGCAACTCTATGAGTCTATATGTTAGTAGAGATGATCTTATAACGTTGAATATTAAAGGAATTTTGTAAGCATCATTTGAGCTTCCCGATTGACTTTTTATTGAAAGCATGTGCCACACATAATGGTTAATACCCTAATTAAGGGTTAAGGGCTTGGGGTCCTTACACTATTTGTGGGCAAGCACATTCGACGAAAGACTGTTTGATTTGTTGTGTATGTGGCAATAAGGGCCACCTTGCTCGAGAATGTCCCAATAGGGAGGGACAACGGAACTCTGCGGGAAGGCCTGCAGACAGAGCAGTATAGCAAAGATCATTGTTATACCAAGGCGGTATGGAGGTTAGCCTATGGGGCCACCTCAGGGTCAGTTTTATGCACTGACCAGGGAGCAGACTACAGCGGCTCCGGAGGAGGTAATAGCGGTCTCAACATCGCTGGAAGAAGTTGATTTCTGATCAGATCGTCTATGAAGGCCTCATTTATTTTGAGGGCAATGAGCCAAGATCGGACTTGATTGTTCTGGGAATGTCGGACTTCGATTGCATTGTGGGCATCGATGTGCTGAACAAGTTTCAGGCAGTTGTGGACTGCAGACAGAGGACTCTCCGGTTCAGATCTGATTTGGAATCCAGTGGACATTTTATGGGGGATGGTTCCCGTTCAAAGATCTCGTTGATACTTGCTGTCAAGATGGCACAGATATTGGAACGAGGTCATACGGGATACCTCATCTATGCTAGTGATGTCATGAAAAAGAAAGAAAATTTAAGGGTCAAAGATGTGCCCATAGTGGCGGAGTTTCCTGATGTTTTTCCGGAGGAGATTCCCGGATTCCCACCGACGAGAGAGGTCGAGTTTGGGATTGAGTTACTACCAGGGACGTCTGCCTTTTCTCGTGCCCCATATAGTGTGGCACCAAGCGGAGCTAAGGAAGTTAAAGATCCAGTAGCAAGAGCTCCTTGACAAGGGCTAATTACGCTCTAGCGTATCGCCCTGGGTTGCACCAGTTTTATTTGTCAAAAAGAAGGATGGTCCGATGCGTCTATGCATCGATTGCAGACAACTGAACAAAGCCACAGTAAAGGACAAGTATCCGCTTCCAAGGAATTATGATTTGTTTGACCAGCTGCAGGTACGAGGCTCTACAGTAAGATCGATCTGAGGTCGAGGTACCATCAGATTCGAGTAAGAGAAGATGATGTCTAGAAGACAGCTTTCAGGATATTACCGACGTTTCGTCGAGGGTTGCTCAAAGATTGCCAGACCCCTGACACAGCTGACTCAGATAGGAGTGTCGTGCTATTGGTCTGAAGCTTGTGAGGAAAGCTTCCAAGAACTGAAGCGTCGTTTGTCTACAGCACCAGTATTGGTGATTCCTTCTGAGAATAAGAGGTTTGCCTTGTATACGGATGCGTCACTACAGGGTTTGGGCTGTGTGTTGATGCAAGATAAGCATGTGATAGATTATACATCAAGGCAATTGAAGCCGCATGAGGCTAGGTATCCAGTCCATGATTTGGAGCTGGCAGCCATTGTATTTGCCTTGAAGATTTGGGGGCATTACTAGTATGGTACGTCGTTTACCATCTATACGGACCATAAGAGCCTGAAGTTTCTATTCACTTAGACCGAATGGAATATACAGCAAAGAAGATGGATGGATTTACTTAAAGATTATGATTGTGAAATTGAGTACCATCCAGGTAAAGCAAACTTGATAGCAGACGCCTTAAGTTGTAAGGTGAAGAGTACTGCTGAGGATGCCATGAGTCTATCAGCTATGTTGATTTCTTATTGCCATCTGGGTTATGATTTCGACGTAGACACGTCGCCTGTGCGAGTGTCGACCTTTTTGGCAGAGCCAGATATATTTGAGGCAATCAGGAAGGCCCATAGGTCGGATGATGAGGTTCAGAGATGGACGTCATTGGTACTTAAAGGTCAGCCATCCAAGTTCGGAGTGGCTGAGGATGGTTCCTTGAGACTGGGCAACTGATGGGTAGTCCCAGATGCACCAGAGTTGCGTAGAGGAATATTGGAGCGAGCTCACAGTAGTCGATTCAGTATCCACCCATGGGGAAAGAAGATGTACAAAGACCTATGCGGTCAGTTCTGGTGGAGACGCATGAAGCGTGAGGTGATCGCTTTTGTTAAAAGATGTTTGATCTGCCAGCAGGTAAAGGCAGAGAGGCAGAGGCCTGGTGGCGAGCTGAAGAGCTTAGAGGTACCTGAATGGAAGTGGGAGCATATCTCTATGGACTTTGTGACCCACTTGCCAAGGACGGCCTCAGGATTTGATGCGATCTGGGTGATCGTAGATAGGCTGACGAAGACGGCTCACTTCATCCCTTATTGTATGTCCTTCACATACCTAAAGATGGCTCAGTTATATGTACGGGATGTGGTGAGATTGCATAGTATTCCAGTCTCGATTGTGTCTGACAGAGACCCAAGGTTCACTTAACATTTCTGGGAGGGTCTCCAGACAGCTTTGGGCACAGAGGTGAGACTGAGTACGACCTATCACCCTCAAACAGACGGACAAACGGAGCGTACCATTCAGACGCTCGAGGACATGTTGAGGGCATGTATTTTGGAGTTTGATACTCCGTGGCAGGATTCAGTGCCGCTGGTGGAGTTCTCCTATAATAACAGTTATCAGGCAAGCATTCAAATGGCTCCTTTTGAAGCTCTGTATGGACGACGATGTAGGTCACCGCTGTATTGGGAGGACTTGACTAGCAAAGCGGTCGGAGGACCGGATATGATCAAGGATATGGAAGTTAAGATAAAGTTGATACGCCAGAAGATGAAAGCGGCCCAGGATAGGCAAGCAGCCTATGCCAATAAGCGGCGATGACCGCTGGAATTCCAGTTAGGAGACAGGGTCTTCTTAAAGATCTCGCCCTTCAGGGGTGTGGTTCATTTTGGGATGCGGGGAAAATTATCTCCGAGGTATGTCGGGCCATATGAAGTATTGCAGCGTATCGGTACATTGGCATATCGTTTGGCTCTACTACCATCCTTGTCTGGCATACACGATGTTTTTTCACGTTTCTATGTTACGGAAGTATGAGCCAGACCCGTCTCATGTCTTACAGCCTACTGAAGTGCAGTTGGGTTCAGATGTATCCTACGTAGAACGACCAATCAGAATTCTGGATCGAGAGGATCGCAGACTACGAAGCAAGATTATACCGATGGTCAAAGATCAGTGGGATCGTCGGGGTGTCGAGGAGGCTACGTGGGAGACGGAACGGCATATGGTGCAGCATTACCCGGAACTATTTCTGGTATGTTATTTATGTTTAGTTTCTTTGTGGGTAAGTGCATGCGATTTCGAGGACGAAATCTTATAAGTAGGGGAGTATTGTGATGCCCCAAAATTTATTATATGCAATTTGGGCATTAATGATGTTTACGTGAAAGGATGTTTATATGTCTATGTATTAACATACATGTTATGATATGCTTTAAGGGTGTGGTGCATTTATATTGGGGATTATGAGTATGTTCATGTTTTATGATAGGGGTGTGGTACTATGTTATGATGATATGATGTGGGAGGCATGTTGAGTGTTTTAAAGGATGTATTAATTAAATAAAGATGAAAAATATCGAGTGAGGATATTTTAATACATCGTACTAAATACCGGAACACAATTAAACACCACATGGCACCCCAACCTCACCCCCCCCCCCCCCAATCAATCAGCCACCCCACTTGCCAACCCCTTTCCCCTCAACCCATACCTCCTTCTCTTCCCCACCACTCCACCTCCAATCTTTCTCCTTTCCTCATTTTTCCCTCTCAAAAACGTCTTGAAGTGCTGCTGAGAGAGGAGGGAAAACCTTGGTAAAAGGTGTGCAATAATTCATACCAAAAGAAGAGAAAAAGGAGGGTAAGACTTTGTACCCTGTTTTCTGGGTTTTTGGTTGAGTTTGAGTTTGGGTGGGACGATTTTATGCATGCTAAGTTTAGGTTTGGGTGAAACCTTGGTATGGGTGCTTGCATGGTAGTATTATGTAACTACTAGCATGTTAGTTCGAGCATGTTACATGTTTTATGTGATAGATTTGTGGCTATGAAACTATGTGCTCCAAAATCTGGGCAAGGGAGAGCATGCTCTGTTTTCTGTATAAGTTGGTTGAGGTGGAAGATTTTGATGATGTTATGATGCATGTTAGCTTAGGTTTTGTTAAACCTTTGATTTAAGTACTTACATGGAAGTTTTATGAAGTTCCTAACATGTTTGTTTGAGCAAGTATGTTGTGTGTTATGAAGTAGAAATGATGGTAGGAAATGAGGTCCTCAAAAATCTGGAAAAATCCCGATTTTCAGAGTGCTCGATCGATCGAGATTCTTGTACCGATCGATCGAGCGAGGCAGAAGAGTTTATGCATGGTTTGAAATTCAGGGGCCGATCGATCGAAGGATTTTCCGATCGATCGGTGAAGCTCCTCGATCGATCGGTAAAATATTTCGATCGATCGATCGTGGCAGAGTGTTGAGCACTGTTTAAGCATGTTTTCTCGATCGATCGAGACCTTGGGGCCGATCGATCGAGAGAGGCAGAATTTTGAAAAATAAAATGATGATTTATTTTGTTAAGTTTATGGTATGAGATGATATTGAGGCATCTAATATGGTATTATGTGGTCTTGTAGAACCATCCCAGGTACCAGCACAATCAAGGAGAAAAAGTCTGTTGACTCCTCCTCCTTTTAAAAAGGTACGTAAGAGACGTACGGGCATCGGACGGTAAAACACATCTCTACACTACGACTATGCATTTATCGCATGAATATTTACGATGAAATGATGATGTTTATACGATGTTTATATAATGATGTGGTACGATGTTTATTATGTGGTAAGATGCCACGGGGTAAGATGCCCATATGGTAAGAGGCCATATGATGTTATTATGTGGTAAGATGCCACGGGGTAAGATACCCATATGGTAAGAGGCCATACGATGTTATTATGTGGTAAGATGCCACGGGGTAAGATGCCCATATGGTAAGAGGACATACGATGTTATTATGTGGTAAGATGCCACGGGGTAAGATGCCCATATGGTAAGAGGCCATACGATATTATGATTTGGTAAGATGCCACAGGGTAAGATGCCCATATGCATGAATATGAATCAGGGACAACAAAAAGAAGTTAATGAAATAACCAGCACATCTACTTAACCAATATTTCATGCATTTACTGTGATGTTTTTATGATGTTAAGTAAGATTGTATATGCTCATGATGTGTTGTCCCTGTAGGTACACTTTTGGACTAAAGGACTAAGGGTCGGGTTGAGGCAGTGAGCTACGAGGAACACAGGAATGTTTAGGTTTCAAGTTATGATTAGTATCTACTCTAGGAGTAGTGTAAATCTAAATGTTAACATTCTTTTTGGAATGTAATGAATTATTTTTGAAGGATTGTATTTTGGCCTGTAATCCTGTTAGCTCATGTAACAACCAGAACCTTAAGATGTTATTAATGCATGATTAGTCCTTCTTATGTCATTATAACACTGTTAAGGTAGGAAGACCCTACATTTTGTGTATAAGTTATCATACTAACATGCTTTTGAATATTTCTCCTCTTGTTATCTAACGGCTTATATTATGAACTGCTTTTGGTATTGTTGTTAACCCTTGTGTTACAGCATGGCGGCTATTAATCTGGAGAACCTCAATGAAGAGGTGGGAGATGTAGGCAGTATCAATGCCAGTATTGCTCAGTCGAATCCTCTACCGCCACCTGCTGTAGGCATGGAGCCTAGGGCACAGATACTGCTACCAGGGGAGATAAGTTTGACCCAGTTCTTGAGCTATCATCCACCGCTATTTGAAGGGACTGAGACTGGGCAAGCAGCCGAAGAATGGCTAGAGAGACTGGAACAGATATTTGTGTCAGCGCCCTGTGCACGGACTGCCTGGCTGAGGTTGGCAGAGTTTCAACTGGCGAAAAAGTCTTCCATGTGGTGGAAAACAACAGTTTATGGAGCTGAGGGCTCAGGGTATGCCAGTAGATTGGACTGTGTTCAGGACCCGGTTCCTTAACCGGTATTTCTCCTTCGCTGCCAGACAAGTAAAAGAAGATGAGTTCACCAACCTGAAGCAGGGCAGCATGACTGTATCAGATTATGCCATGCAATATTCTTCATTGTTGAGGTATGTACCTCATATCGCTGTGAACGGTCATGCCAAGATGAGGCATTTTCTGAAGGGACTGAGGCCAGAGTTATTTGACCGGGTTGTCTCTAACAACCCCAGCTCATTCGATGATGCCCTGACCAGAGCAGAGCTGGCAGAGATTGGGGTTAGCGTGTACAAGGAAGCTGTACCCCCTTTCGTACCACCACAGAGACCGGTTGTTGACAGCCTGAGGCCACGAGGAGACCAGTTTAAGCCTCGTGGGGCTTCTTCATCTTCTCGATTTGGAGGGAAGAAATTTCAGAATCAGAAGCAAGGTAATCAGGGACCAGCGCAGGGAAGTAAAATAGGAGGAACAAGTGTGACAACTGTGGAGGATTTCATTTGACACGTGACTGTCAAGGCTGTTATGTTTGTGGCAGGGTAGGGCCACCTGGCACGGATTTTCCCCAATCGGGGAGGTCAGGGAGACTCTGGGCCGAATAGGCCAAGATTTGATGCCAGGACGGCACCACAGAGACAGCAGTTTGCACCTCGACCACAGAGAGGTCAGGCGGCAGGACCGCCGCAGGGTCAAGTATTTGCACTGACTCGAGAGCAGGTACAGGCAGCTCCGGAGGAAGTGATTGCTAGTACGTGCTACTTACTTACGTACCCTGCATTTATTTTGGTAGATACAGGTGCTTCTCATTCTTTCATATCTTCTGCTTTTGTGGAGAAACACCATCTGTGCTCGTCTCTGTTGCCCACGCCTCTTATGGTCTCGACACCCATGGGGAAGCATGTGATTGTGGATCGACTATTATCTGATTGCCTCATTTATTTTGAGGGCAATGATCTGAGGACTGATCTGATTTTGTTGGATATGGCAGATTTTGACTGCATTGTCGGTATTGATGTGTGTGATATCCCCGAAATGATTAATTGCAATTGGGCATTAATTGTGTTTATATGATTAATTATGGTGGTAATTAATTATGTGCGGGAATTATTTATCTTATTGAAATGCTTAGTCACATGATAGAGTGACCCGGGAGGGCATTTCAGGGTGCATGTTGTGCATGTTTGGAAAATGGTTATTAGCATGATTTATTTGCCATGGGTAGCAATTAATTGGAAATCATGAGTTTAATTGATATTTTGGTGCATTGTGGTGAAATGCCTTTTAAATATCATGTTGGGGTGTTTTATACACCATGGGTTTGTGAAATGCTTTTAATTAAAACCCAACCCCTTTTATACCCCAACCCCGCCCTACCTTTACCTCACTTTCATTTTACTTTACCAAACCACCCAAACCCTTCCTTTTTCTCCCATTTTCGAGTTGGAGCTTAAAGGTGGAGAGAAACCTTTCCAAAAATCTTGTTTTGTGGAGTTTATTGGGAGATTTGAAGTCCCCAAGAGGTATGGATGCCTCATTGTTGATTTTGTAGTGTTTTATTTGATTTTGGAAATGGTTTAAATGGGTTTGTGTTGGGTTGTTGTGGTTTTGGTTTAATGTTGGATTTTTGAGGTGCTTTAAGTGTTTATGGAAGGGTATTATGTTTTTGATGTTGTTGGTTTGTTGGTAGGGGAGTTGGAATGGGTTGGAATGAAGTTTTGGAGCATTAATGGCGATTTTTCGCGATACAGGGCTCGGCGATCGATCGCCCGTTTTTGGCGATCGATCGCGAAGAGGCAGTGCGCTGCAGAAGCATTTGGCGATCGATCGCCACATTTGGGCGATCGATCGGCGAGGGTGGCGATCGATCGCGCCAAATGTGGCGATCGATCGCCGAAGGAACAAAAATTCATGTTCGGACAGTGTGATCTCGCGATCGATCGGCCCTTTGCCGCGATCGATCGCGAGTTATAAAATATGGTGTTTTTGGATTTTATTGTAGGATTTTTGGTATCGGACTATTATTGGGTTCTAATATCGATTTGTGTGAATATGTAGAACCATCCCAGGTGGCGACACAACCAAGGAATTGAAGTCCTACCACACCTACTTTTTGGAAAGGTACGTAGAGGACGTACGGGCACCCAACGGTACATGTATCTAATATACTCATTGTTTATGCATTGTGGATGCGAGTATATATGTGATTATGCATTGTGGATGCAAATACATGTTGAATTATGCATGATGATTGTAGATGCATATGATTATTGGTGCACATCCCATGAGTCGTGGTCATCCCTTGATGATTTTAATGCTTGCCGCTATTTGTTTTGGTTCCGCTAAATGTGAAGCGAGGGGTGGGAGCGCCGCATGTCACATTTGAGCGTGGTTATCATATAGGGCGAGGAAAGGATATTTGCCGCTCAATGTGAGGCGAGGGGTGGGAGTACCGCATGTCCATTGAAGCGAGGTTATTCTATGCCGCCTATATGTAAATAAGCGAGGGGCATTAAAATACATTGTGATGGACAGACTAGGGAATGGTGACCGGTATTTGATATTTATGAGATGGTATTGTGTCATGACATGTCTAGACCATTAAAAATAATCTATTGATTATACTCATGAGTTATGGTACAGGGACAACCAAACTGGAAGCGTTTTGAAATGCATGGGAAAAACAGGAAGTGTTTTATTATGATTATGCATTTACGCTTTATATTCATATTGTGTTGTATATGAATGATATCATTGCTCATGTTTGGGGGTTGTCCTTGTAGGTACTTTTGGCATGATATGAAGGGGGCTAAGACGGGTTGAGACCGTGAGCTTGAAGAGCACTTTTGGTAGATGAAGGACAGGATTATTTTGTATAGTGTCTACTCTAGGAGTAGTGTAAAACTATAATTGATAACATTCTTTTGATGGGGAATGTAATTAATCCATTGATAGTCCTCATTTTTGGCATGTAACTTTTAGGCTCATAGCCTCAACACGATTAATTTACTCTGATCATTTATATTAGCTCTAATTATGCCTTTGATCCGCACTTAAGGATTAGGGTCCTTACATTAGTGGTATCAGAGCAGTGGTTAGAGAACCCGGGAACGAGTGAAGGGTAGCCTTAGCATGATTGGCTAGGTGCTTACATTTGAGGCATGTTTATGCATGTGGTGCATATTGATGTATATTCTGTTATACTAAAATGCTTATTATCATTCATGTTATCTAACGGCATAACATGTATATTTGTTTTGGAATTGTTGTTAACCTTTGTGTTATAGCATGGCTGCTATGAATGCGGGGAACCTTAACGAAGAAGTTGGCGATGTGGGCAGTGTTAACGCTAGCGTTGGACAAGTGAACCCTCTACCTCCACCAGCAGTAGGCATGGAGCCAGTGGCTCAGTTATTGCTACCCGGTGAGATTAGCTTGACTCAGTTTCTGTCTTACCACCCGCCCCGGTTTGAGGGAACAGAATCAGGGGAGGAAGCTGAGGAGTGGCTGGAGAGACTTGAGCAGATATTTGTGTCGGCTCCTTGTGCTGTTACAGCGTGGCTGAGGCAGGCGGAGTTCCAGTTAGCAAAGAAACCTCTAATGTGGTGGAGGGGCACTGTAATGGAGCTAAGAGCACTGGGTACTGTGATTGATTGGACACTCTTCAGGACCCAGTTTCTGAACCGGTACTTCTCCGCAGCGGCGAGACAGACGAAGGAGGACGAGTTTACAAGTTTGAAACAGGGGAACATGACAGTGTCAGACTATGCCATGCGGTACTCTTCGTTGCTGAGGTATGTTCCCCGCATTGCCACCAATGAGCACGCAAAGATGAGGAATTTTATGAAGGGGTTACGACCGGAGCTCTATGACCGGGTTATCACCAATAACCCAATTTCTTTTGATGATGCTCTCACAAGAGCGGAGCTTGCCGAGCTTGGAGTGGGAGCTTATCCTAGTGCTATGCCACCACAAGTACCACAACAGAGGCAGACTAATGACAGCTTGAGGCTCCGGGGAGAGCCATTTAAACCTCGTGGTGCCTCTTCATCTGCACGGTATGGTGGAAAGAAGTTCTTTGGCCAGAAACAGGAGAACAAGAAGAATTGGTCGGCCAATCGAGGGCCTTCACAAGGGAATAGATCGGGAGAGCCGAGGTGCGACAATTGTGGAGGGCCACATTCTTCAAGTAAGTGCCCTGCCTGTTATAGCTGTGGCAAGATGGGCCACATCTCTCGGTATTGCCCCACCCGGGGAGGACAGTCAGAGTTTCAGGGCAACAGGCCGAGGTTTGATGACAGGACTGTATACCAGAGGCAGCAGTTTGGGCCTCGACCATCGGGAGGTCAGACAGTGGGACCGCCCCAAGGACAGGTGTATGCGCTGACTAGAGAGCATGCCCAGGCAGCCCCAGAGGAGGTGATCGCCGGTACGTGTCATTTATTTACGTACCCTGCTTTTATTTTGATAGATACAGGTGCCTCCCACTCTTTTGTATCTGTTGGCTTTGTGGAGAGACACCATATGCGCACGTCTTCTCTACCCACGCCTCTCCTTGTCTCGACACCCACTGGAAGAAATGTCATTGCTGATCAGTTCATGGCAGATTGCCTCATTTATTTTGAGGGCAACGAGTTGAAGACAGACTTGATTGTGTTGGGTATGTCGGACTTCGACTGCATCTTGGGCATTGATGTTCTGAACAGATATCAGGCAGTGGTAGATTGCCGGCAGAAGACAGTAAAGTTCAGACCTGATTTGGGTAGTCAGTGGACTTTCTATGGCAACGGTTCTCGTGCGAAGATTCCGTTCATTGCAGCGATCAAGATGACTCAGCTGTTGGAACGTGGCCACACGGGCTATCTAATCTATGCCGTGGACACGTCTGGGAAGAATAAGGAATTGAGAGTTGAGGATGTACCAGTGGTAGCAGAGTTTGCTGATGTGTTCCCAGAAGAGATCCCAGGATTCCCACCGGCTAGGGAAGTTGAGTTTGGGATCGAGTTGTTACTGGGGACATCCGCTATCTCTCGTGCACCTTACAGGATGGCACCGGCGGAGTTGAGGGAATTGAAGGAACAGTTGCAAGATCTCCTTGACAAGGGATATATACGCCCGAGCGTATCGCCATGGGGCGCACCGGTTCTCTTTGTGAAGAAGAAGGACGGTTCGATGCGGTTGTGCATCGATTACCGGCAACTGAATAAAGCCACAGTAAAGAACAAGTATCCTCTCCCAAGGATTGATGGTCTGTTTGACCAGTTGCAGGGTACCAGACTGTATAGCAAGATTGATTTGAGGTCCGGGTACCATCAGATTCGAGTCAGAGAGGAAGATGTACAGAAGACAGCGTTTCGGACTCGATATGGACATTATGAGTTCTTAGTGATGCCGTTCGGTGTGACGAATGCTCCAGCGGTCTTTATGAGCTTGATGAACAGAGTGTTTCAGCCGTATCTTGATCAGTTCGTCATCGTGTTCATCGACGACATTCTCATCTATTCCCGGAGCGAGGAATAGCACGTGAAACACTTGAGGACAGTGCTCCAGATTCTCCGAGATCACCAGTTGTATGCCAAGCTCAGCAAGTGCGAGTTTTGGTTGAGCAGTGTAGTATTTCTGGGCCATGTCATATCGAGCAGCGAAATATCAGTGGATCCCAGGAAGATCGAAGCTGTGATGGAGTGGGCTGCCCCCACTTCTGTGCCCGAGATTCGGAGCTTCCTTGGTTTGGCCGGATATTATCGACGCTTCGTCGAGGGCTTTTCGAAGATTGCCAAGCCGTTGACACAGTTGACCCAGAAAGGAGTACCTTTCTTTTGGTCAGAAGCTTGTGAGGAGAGCTTCCAGGAGTTGAAGCACCGTTTGACGACGGCGCCAGTGTTAGTGATCCCTACGGAGAACTCCAGATTTGTTTTGTATACTGATGCATCGCTCCAGGGCCTTGGGTGTGTACTGATGCAGGATAGGCATGTGGTAGCTTATGCATCGAGGCAGTTGAAGCCGCATGAGACGAGATACCCAGTCCATGACTTGGAACTGGCGGCTATCATCTTCGCCCTGAAGATTTGGAGACATTACTTGTATGGTACCATTTACCATATACACGGATCACAAGAGCCTCAAGTTTTTATTCACTCAGGCGGAGCTGAACATGAGGCAGAGGAGGTGGATGGACTTACTCAAGGACTATGATTGTGAGATTGAGTACCATCCCGGGAAAGCTAATTTGACAGCAGATGATTTGAGCCGGAAAGTAAAGAGTTCTGCTGAGGACGTCATCCATTTGTCAGCCATGATGACCTCCTATTGCCATCTGGGCTATGACTTCGACATAGATGCATCACCTGTGTATGTATCGACCTTGTTAGCTGAGCCAGATATCTATGAGAACATCAGGAGAGCTCAGAGGTCAGATGATGAGGTCCAGAGGTGGTTATCTTTAGTACATCTTGGTCAGCCAACAAAATTCAGAGTGGCCGATGACGGATCTTTGAGGTTGGGTAACCGTTGGGTGGTTCCGAGCACGCCGGAGTTGCGTAGAGGGATCTTGGAGCGAGCTCATAGTAGCAGACTTAGCATCCACCCAGGCGGGAAGAAGATGTATAAAGATCTACGTGGGCAGTTTTGGTGGAAGAGGATGAAATCTGATGTCGTCGCTTTTGTTAAGAGGTGTTTGATCTGCCAGCATGTTAAGGCAGAGAGACAGAGACCTGGCGGCGAGTTGAGAAGCTTGGAGGTACCGAAGTGGAAGTGGGAACACATTTCCATGGACTTCGTGACTCACCTGCCGAGGAGTGCTTCAGGCTTTGATGCTATTTGGGTGATTGTGGATCGATTGACTAAGGTAGCTCATTTCATCCCCTATAGCATGACTTTCACCTTTTTGAGGATGGCGCGGTTGTACATTCGAGATGTGGTGAGATTGCACGGGATCCCCATTTCCATAGTGTTGGATCGAGATCCGCGATTCACATCTCATTTTTGGGAAGGTCTTCAGTCAGCCTTGGGAACTGAAGTTAGATTGAGCACTGCTTATCATCCTCAGATGGATGGCCAGACCGAGCGTACTATTCAGACGCTCGAGGACATGTTGAGAGCTTGCGTTTTGGAGTTTGATGTTTCTTGGCAAGATTCAGTGCCTTTGGTAGAGTTCTCTTATAATAACAGCTACCAGGACGAGTATTCAGATGGCTCCTTTTGAAGCTCTTTATGGCAGACGGTGTAGATCACCCTTGTGTTGGGATGATTTGGACCGCAAATCGGTCGGAGGACCGGAGTTGGTTCGGGAAATGGAAGAAAAGATAAAGATGATAAGGCAGAAAATGAAAGCAGCCCAGGACCGACAGGCAGCTTACGCGAATAAACGGCGGAGATCGTTGGAATTTCAGTTGGGAGATAAGGTCTTTTTGAAGATCTCGCCTTTCAGAGGCGTTGTGCGATTTGGGATGCGCGGGAAACTGTCTCCGAGGTATGTTGGACCGTACGAGATTTTGCAGCGCATTTGCACTTTAGCTTACCGACTAGCTCTGCCGCCTTCTTTATCTGGTATACATGATGTGTTTCATGTGTCGATGCTGCGGAAGTATGAGCCGGATCCGTCGCATGTTTTACAGCCTTCCGAAGTTCAGTTAGAGTCCGATGTGTCTTACGTGGAACGGCCTGTTAGAATTCTGGATCGAGCAGACCGCAGACTTCGGAACAAAGTGATACCTATGATCAAGGTTCAGTGGGATCGCAGGGGTGTCGAGGAGGCTACGTGGGAGACGGAGCGGCATATGGTGCAGCACTACCCGGAACTATTCTCTGGTATGTGTTTATGTTTAGTTTCTCTTGGGGGTAAGTGCATGTGATTTCGAGGACGAAATCTTATAAGTAGGGGAGTATTGTGATATCCCCGAAATGATTAATTGCAATTGGGCATTAATTGTGTTTATATGATTAATTATGATGGTAATTAATTATGTGCGGGAATTATTTATCTTATTGAAATGCTTAGTCACATGATAGAGTGACCCGGGAGGGCATTTCAGGGTGCATGTTGTGCATGTTTGGAAAATGGTTATTAGCATGATTTATTTGCCATGGGTAGCAATTAATTGGAAATCATGAGTTTAATTGATATTTTGGTGCATTGTGGTGAAATGCCTTTTAAATATCATGTTGGGGTGTTTTATACACCATGGGTTTGTGAAATGCTTTTAATTAAAACCCAACCCCTTTTATACCCCAACCCCACCCTACCTTTACCTCACTTTCATTTTACTTTACCAAACCACCCAAACCCTTCCTTTTTCTCCCATTTTCGAGTTGGAGCTTAAAGGTGGAGAGAAACCTTTCCAAAAATCTTGTTTTGTGGAGTTTATTGGGAGATTTGAAGTCCCCAAGAGGTATGGATGCCTCATTGTTGATTTTGTAGTGTTTTATTTGATTTTGGAAATGGTTTAAATGGGTTTGTGTTGGGTTGTTGTGGTTTTGGTTTAATGTTGGATTTTTGAGGTGCTTTAAGTGTTTATGGAAGGGTATTATGTTTTTGATGTTGTTGGTTTGTTGGTAGGGGAGTTGGAATGGGTTGGAATGAAGTTTTGGAGCATTAATGGCGATTTTTCGCGATACAGGGCTCGGCGATCGATCGCCCGTTTTTGGCGATCGATCGCGAAGAGGCAGTGCGCTGCAGAAGCATTTGGCGATCGATCGCCACATTTGGGCGATCGATCGGCGAGGGTGGCGATCGATCGCGCCAAATGTGGCGATCGATCGCCGAAGGAACAAAAATTCATGTTCGGACAGTGTGATCTCGCGATCGATCGGCCCTTTGCCGCGATCGATCGCGAGTTATAAAATATGGTGTTTTTGGATTTTATTGTAGGATTTTTGGTATCGGACTATTATTGGGTTCTAATATCGATTTGTGTGAATATGTAGAACCATCCCAGGTGGCGACACAACCAAGGAATTGAAGTCCTACCACACCTACTTTTTGGAAAGGTACGTAGAGGACGTACGGGCACCCAACGGTACATGTATCTAATATACTCATTGTTTATGCATTGTGGATGCGAGTATATATGTGATTATGCATTGTGGATGCAAATACATGTTGAATTATGCATGATGATTGTAGATGCATATGATTATTGGTGCACATCCCATGAGTCGTGGTCATCCCTTGATGATTTTAATGCTTGCCGCTATTTGTTTTGGTTCCGCTAAATGTGAAGCGAGGGGTGGGAGCGCCGCATGTCACATTTGAGCGTGGTTATCATATAGGGCGAGGAAAGGATATTTGCCGCTCAATGTGAGGCGAGGGGTGGGAGTACCGCATGTCCATTGAAGCGAGGTTATTCTATGCCGCCTATATGTAAATAAGCGAGGGGCATTAAAATACATTGTGATGGACAGACTAGGGAATGGTGACCGGTATTTGATATTGATGAGATGGTATTGTGTCATGACATGTCTAGACCATTAAAAATAATCTATTGATTATACTCATGAGTTATGGTACAGGGACAACCAAACTGGAAGCGTTTTGAAATGCATGGGAAAAACAGGAAGTGTTTTATTATGATTATGTATTTACGCTTTATATTCATATTGTGTTGTATATGAATGATATCATTGCTCATGTTTGGGGGTTGTCCTTGTAGGTACTTTTGGCATGATATGAAGGGGGCTAAGACGGGTTGAGACCGTGAGCTTGAAGAGCACTTTTGGTAGATGAAGGACAGGATTATTTTGTATAGTGTCTACTCTAGGAGTAGTGTAAAACTATAATTGATAACATTCTTTTGATGGGGAATGTAATTAATCCATTGATAGTCCTCATTTTTGGCATGTAACTTTTAGGCTCATAGCCTCAACACGATTAATTTACTCTGATCATTTATATTAGCTCTAATTATGCCTTTGATCCGCACTTAAGGATTAGGGTCCTTACAATGTGTTGAGCAGATACCAGGCCGTGGTTCATTGCCGACAGAGGATGGTTCATTTTCTGTCTGATCAGGGGTTTCCGTGGACCTTCTATGGGGACTGCTCTCGTCCAAGGATTCCATTAATTTCGGCAGTTAAGATGTAGCGGTTGTTAGAACGCTGTCACACATGCTATCTTATTTATGCCGTGGACGTATCAGAGGAAAAGGAAGAGTTGAGGATCGAGGATATACCAGTAGTTGCGGAATTCACCGATGTGTTTCCGGATGAGATTCCAGGATTCCCGCCGATCAGAGACATCTGTTATTTTCCGTGCCCCTTATAGGATGGCACCAGCAGAGCTGAGAGAGCTGAAGGTGCAATTGCAGGAGCTCCTCGACAAAGGATACATTCGTCCTAGTGTATCGCCTTGGGGTGCGCCAGTCTTGTTTGTAAAGAAAAAGGATGGTTCGATGCGTCTGTGCATCGATTACCGTCAATTGAATAAAGTGACGATTAAGAACATGTACCCCCTTCCGAGGATTGATGACTCATTTGATCAGCTTCAGGGCACGGAGCTTTACTCGAAGATTGACTTGAGGTCAGGCTATCACCAGATACGAGTTAGAGCTGATGACATACAAAAGACAGCTTTTCGGACTCGGTATGGGCACTACGAGTTCTTAGTGATGCCGTTCGGGGTGACAATGCCCCGGCTGTCTTTATGAGCCTGATGAACAGAGTGTTTCAGAGATATCTTGATCAGTTCGTCATCGTATTTATTGACGACATTCTTGTCTACTCGAGAAGTAGGGAGGAGCATGCCAATCACTTGAGGACGGTGCTACAGATCCTGAGGGATCATCAGTTGTACGCCAAGCTCAGCAAGTGTGAGTTCTGGCTGAACAGTGTAGCGTTCTTGGGTCATATTATCTCTCGAGAGGGGATATCAGTAGATCCCAGGAAGATAGAGGCGGTTATGGATTGGTCTGCGCCAACTTCAGTCACTGAGATCCGAAGTTTTCTTGGTTTGGCTGGGTATTATCGACGCTTTGTCGAAGGATTTTCAAAGATTGCCAAGCCACTGACACAGCTGACTCAGAAGGGAGTCCCATTCTGTTGGTCGGAAGCTTGTGAGCAGAGCTTCCAGGAGTTGAAGCACAGATTGACTTCGGCACCAGTATTGGTGATTCCCAGGGAGAACAAGCGGTTTGTTCTCTATACTGATGCATCCCTTCAGGGTTTAGGATGCGTACTGATGCAGGATAAGCATGTAGTGGCTTATGCTTCGAGACAATTGAAGCCACACGAGACGAGGTATCCAGTCCATGATTTGGAACTAGCAGCTATAGTGTTTGCCTTGAAGATATGGCGACACTACTTATATGGTACCTCATTTACCATCTACACCGATCACAAGAGCCTGAAGTTCTTGTTTACGCAGGCTGAGCTGAATATGAGACAAAGAAGATGGATGGACCTACTGAAAGACTATGATTGTGAAATCGAGTACCATCCGGGAAGAGCAAATTTGACAGCCGACGCTTTGAGTCGGAAAGTGAAGAACACAGGAGAGGACGTCATGTGTTTGTCAGCTATGATGACTTCCTACTGTCGGTTGGGTTTTGATTATGATGTGTTTGCTTCACCGGTACAGGTATTGACTCTATTAGCTGAACCGGACATTTATGAACACATCCGGAAGGCTCAGGGGGCAGACGAAGAGGTCCAGAGATGGTTGTCAGTGGTTCGTTTGGGTTCAGTCGTCGAGGTTCAGAATAGTTGAGGACGGTTCTTTGAGGTTAGGTGATCGATGGGTGGTTCCGAATACGCCTGAGTTGGGTCAGGGATTATTACAGTGAGCCCATTGCAGCAGGATGAGTATCCACCCGGGCGGAAAGAAAATGTATAAGGACTTATGTGGCCAGTTTTGGTGGAGACGAATGAAACAAGATGTCACCACATTCGTCAAGAGATGTCTGATTTGTCAGCAAGTGAAGGCTGAGAGACAGAGGCCTGGTGGTGAGCTTAGAAGTTTGGAGATACCAGAATGGAAATGGGAGCACGTATCCATGGACTTCGTGACCCACTTACCGTGGACTATTTCGGGTTTTGATGCCATCTGGGTAGTCGTGGACAGATTGACTAAAGTGGCTCACTTCATTCCCTACAGTATGACAATCACGTACTTGAGGATGGCTCAGTTATATGTCAGAGATGTAGTGAGACTGAATGGGATCCCTGTTTCGATTGTGTCTGATCGAGATCCATGGTTTACATCTCACTTCTGGGAAGGTCTTCAGTCAGCCCTGGGTACAGAATTGAGGTTGAGCACAGCATACCATCCCCAAACGGACGGACAGA
Organism: Haberlea rhodopensis; assembly: GCA_907163345.1. Taxonomy (NCBI): domain Eukaryota; kingdom Viridiplantae; phylum Streptophyta; class Magnoliopsida; order Lamiales; family Gesneriaceae; genus Haberlea; species Haberlea rhodopensis. Next base: position 214,056 of record CAJQUN010000380.1, on the reverse strand, counting down.
CCGAGCGTACCATACAGACACTCGAAGATATGTTACGGGCTTGTGTGTTGGAGTTTGATACTTCGTGGCAGGACTCAGTGGCCTTGGTAGAGTTTTCTTATAACAATAGCTACCAGGCAAGCATACAAATGGCTCCGTTTGAAGCCCTCTATGGTAGACGTTGTAGGTCGCCTTTATATGGGATGATGTGGACCGTAAATCGGTCGGAGAGCCAAAATTGGTCCAAGAAATGGAAGAAAAGGTAAAGGTGATCAGAAGAAAGATGAAAGCAGCTCAGGACAGACAGGCAGCGTATGCTAATCAACGGCGTCGGCCGTTAGAGTTTCAATTAGGCGACAGAGTCTTTTTGAAGATCTCACCTTTCAGAGGTGTAGTACGTTTTGGGATGCGGGGGAAGTTATCCCCGAGAAATGTTGGGCCGTACGAGATCTTACAGCGTATTGATACCCTGGCATACCGATTGGCTTTACCGCCCTCTCTGTCCGGCATACACGATGTAAGGACCCCAAGCCCTTAACCCTTGATTAGTGTATTAATCATTATATGTGGCACATGCTTTCAATAAAATAAATCGGGAAACTCAGATGATACTTTACCATTGAATGGCAATTACAAAATTTCTTTAATATTCGACGTTATAAGATCATCTCTACCAACAAATAGACTCATAGAGTTCGCCCATTACCATCCCCATTTTGCCACTTTTTACATTGTGGACTTCTATAAAAATTTGGGCAGAGTCTCCCCATAAATTGAGCTATCCCGAAACAAAAGCACATCACATAATATAGTTCCCGGCCAGGGAAAACACATACTCAACAGAATACAGCAACACTAAGTAAATTCCCAGCCAAGGAAGACACCACTATAAGACAACATAAGTGGGTTTCAACACCCACATAATACACCAATGACTCTCATATCATTAGCAATTCTACCCTTAATTGCATGCAACATAGAATGAAAGAGAGAAATGCTCATGCCTTTATATACAATCCATATACAAGTATAATCGTGCTCACATGCGAGCATCATGAATATGTATATAACCCTCAGGTGTATATAAGTACCCTATACGATACCGTGCTCCATCAAGCCCTGGTACCACGATCCTGGGAGTACATCCAATCAACAGCTCGAGCTCATCTCCAAAGCCATCGATGTACCTGTTCACCTGCCCCAACAGAGACAGCCCCCAACGGGGTGAGCATACCAATACACAAAATCCCATAATCACAATAATGAAATTCATAATTTACAACAAAAGTAAATACTAATGAATTTTAAATGATACTCCCTGGATGGCAACGTCCTCATCCGGGATTCCGTGTACTGTCCATGTTCTCACAATCATCAAACTCATCAAATCTCAAAAATCAGTAAATCAACACATTGATTTAACTCATCGCATGCCTAATTCTTGAGTATCAATAGATAGTGATTCCAAATTCATTATACATGCAAATATAGATGTCTCGATATCTAATACTGATTCTCAACTTCGCTATCAATCACAGATAGCTCAAATGCCTAGCATTTGTTTTACCAATTCTCCATTATACTTAGACATCTCAAATGTCTTCTAATGAATACATGATTCCACGATCATTCTCAGGCATCTCAATGCCCTACATTGGTCATATACATCCAGTACCCCATATCTTATGAGGTTATGCAACTCAATCACGCACGCTTGTGGCGGCGATATCAAGATTAGGTCGTTCCATAGCTATATCAACACATATATATATAACCATACGCACAACCATCTAATGCAATCAAAATACACTATGCACTTCACAATACTCTCATATAAAGTAATGCTCGTACGTCGCACGGACCTCAAATCTCCGAAGTCCGAGCCAAACCTTGCTCGAGTTCCATGCCCCGAGGAATGATGTGCTAACACGATAAATAATTCACAATTATTTACGAACATGCAACCCATGCTCAAGCACACCCATAACCCTTATACAAAAATATATTGTCAACACACGACAATTTACCATTTAAAAGACCCGGGGCAGGGCACATGCAGGGAGGGAAACGAATGAGACATTAACGAAATTGATCAAGAACCATCCCTAAATTTTTGGACCCTAACATCACAATTCGAACCCAATTAAGCACCATAATTCAACTAAAATATGAATTAATCAATCAACAACATGAATAATCGCCCCTCCTGCCAAAACCCCAATTTTCGAACCCAAACCCTCACGCATACAAGGCAAAATTCGAACCATAAGCATCACCAAAGAGACTCAAAAGCTGAACCATGTGAAGCATAAGAATTTATCCAAAAATCAGCAAGATTTTCGAAAAAACCCAACACAATTTCGAACCAATGGGCAACAAATTTTTGAACCACAAGGTATGAAATTTTCGACCCAAATAATAGCACAAAACGCCCCAAAAACGCCTGAAGAAAAGCCCCAAAAACGTACCAAAAATCGAGCCCCAAATCGGACAAATTCGAACTTTCGAACCCCTGCGCTTTTCTGGCAAATCCGAACGCGGTTCTCGACGAAACTTCAAATTCTTGGTATGGAAAGGTGCGCCTGGAAGAGACGAAGCCGATGGCGGGTCGGACGCGCCGGATGGCGGCCGGACGGCGGCGGGCGCGGCGCTTTTACGCGCGGGGGTTGGGGGCGACGGGAAACAGCGGGGAGAGAGAGAGAAACGGCTGGAGGAGAAATGACTTTAAAAAATTAAAATCTCGGGTTCAACTGGTATTTATAGCAAAAATACCCCGAAATACTAATAGCCCCACAAATACATCATGATTCATTAAAAATCATCTGTTTTCAAAAATTCTCTCTCTAACTCCAAAACCCCATACCGGTGCCCACACAAAGCACCCCAGATCCCGAGTCACACTAAAAACCCAACTCATAGGTTTTTCACCCAAATGAGAATACAATCTCAACCTCGGGATCCAACGATCCCAACTACTCAAATAGACGAGCCCGAAAGGCCCAACACTACGATTAAACTCCAAATCGCCACGTAAAACAACTTTAGGGGTCATTAACACTCCGGGATTAACATCTATAATCTCAGGTCATCACAATATTCCCCACTAAAAGAATTTCGTCCTCGAAATTTGCACCAGTGTAATACGTAACATCTAGGCTATACAACAACAACAACATGAAGCCATAACCTCGGTCCTTGACCATATTAGAATCGTATTAATAAACGCAAGGGTACCTACCTCGCACCAAACTCTGGAATGAAATAACCCTTCCAGTCCACCAAAAACAAAAGAGCGTCGGCACAACATAACGCTAACAATCCAAAAGCAGTTAGTCAACTGAAACTGCAAGGATTTGAATCGCTCCCGATTCCATCGTAGATATCATTCAATGACGTCTCTACCATGACTCACGATGTCTAACATACATCGTTACGAGGGAAACACTAGTATACCACGGTGTACACATACCAAACCTGGTTTCCACTTTTCAAACTTCCTCCATCAAAGGAGCAATCGCATCATTGCAACTCGGATCGGGCAACTCACGACCACCGATCCACACAAAAGACATCTCACAAGATGTCCACCTCCGGATGTTCCAAGAATAACATCCCGATCATAAATAAACAATCGAGACTCCACAGAGTTGTAACTTCTGAAAGGACATGCAATAAACCATTTGCATCCTCATCGCTTGTGTCAACAACGATACCCAACAAATCCGAATTCATGCCATCCCTTTATAACCTTAGGATTTAACAATCCAAACTTGGGAAGGCTATCGAATAACTCGGAGGAAAACACCAACAAGGAAATACCTCAACCCACACGAGATAATCCTTCTTCAAAGGGAGTCAACTAACTTCACGATTATTCCTCAAAATTTATCGTGCCATGGAGATTCTCAATCTCGAGGTGTTCCAAATCTCTCTTCAGAGATTTAACCGCTCAAACATAGCGTAATTCTATGCTTGACCAAAGGAAAACAACAACTGGCATCCGTATACTCACCGGTATATATGCCTAAGCACGGACACCACATGCATACTCAATGCACTTGGCTCGGGTATCTACAACATACCACTAAGCCCCAAACACAACCGTCAATTCTGAGTCATTCCCTACCCCGTGGAGAATGATAATCGACGATTAACAACACACAGTGTGATTCCCAAAATCAACACAACATGCAACAACTTACCGAATCTTTCAAAGATTCCCAAATAGGTATAATACTACCTCCTTCCCCACAAGGGAAGTGCCATCGAACTCGAGATCCACTAGTCTCGAACCACCGTTCGGAAAAACTAGATACAATAACACCCATTGCATCCCAAATACACGGGTTCCCCAGATCGAGTCAACGACGACTTGATGACTCTCTTGTTGGTACTCCAACATTATGAGCTGTCCCAGACAAGTCTCACCAAGATTTAACATAAACGTATACACGTTTCAGTGAGGCATGCCCAATCTCAACCTCAAATGACGTGGTGACTACTAGAGTCCACCACAATCCACATCGTATCACCTTACGAATTGCCAAACTTGGTCTCAACGAGCAGTATAACGGCTCTAGCAAGCCCTTCATGGTGCTGCACACACGCGGCAGGCAAACTAGTCGCTGCCTCTCTAGGTTCATCTCAAACCTACCAATAAGACGGACGTTTCCGCACGGCATACCACACCGTGGGAAGAAAAGTCAATAGAGTAGTGGGTATGTACCCAACGTTCCTCTAATGCCGATACATCCTGGACACTCCAGTGTCCCTATGTACTTAACATAACCTGATCCTACTCCTTTAGGACCCATTCTACACCCTCAAGGGTGGTGTGACCATGTCTACCACATGTCATATCGACAGAAGGCGAGTAATTTCCTCCATGATTACTCCTGTCGTCAGATTTCATGGCCAAAAGCCATTCCAACGAGCATACCTCAAGGGTATCACCACTCGTAATATGATCACCTCAAACATAAGCTGCGGTACAATCACATGTACAGCGCGTCCATCTCTTTCTCGAGCAACCCGCTCGGCATAAGGGTCACGTCAACCGGTGACGTAGATGCCACCTTGTGCTCGGCACTGGCACCCAAGACATACAACTGAATACGCATACTCAACGCATTGTTCATCGTAACGATGATGCATGTCTAATAAGACATCTCCTACACCATCGTCATCGTCATCCCATGACGACACATGCCCACTCATGGCATCTAAGGCATCGTCAACTAGTGACGATACATGTCAACAATGACATCCAAACAACATAGTCAACTCGTGACGGTCCATGTACATCAACTTATGCCATCCACCACGATGCTAATAGAATAGCAATATCCCATACTTCATTGCTAACAAAATAGCGGCATACTTGTCTCCGTCGCTCGATAATAGTGCGTAATCAGCACCCATCGCTCGAAGGCGGCAAAATCCTGTGCTGAGTACATAGCGGCACAATCCATCGCTATAAAATCGACGGCATGATACCTCGTCATATAATAAGTGGCATGAAACATCGCTATACACCTGAGCATGAATCATCGTCCACATAATAGCAGAAAGAGGCATCGCTATCAACATATCCGGCGGCACGAATCATCGCCAATCCTCATAGAAGAATGAGTCATCGTAAATCATCATATACATATGCTCAACGGCGTGAACCATCATCAACCGACACAGCGGAATGTCTCATCGCTATACATGTGTCTGGCGGTATGAATCATCGCCCATCATCATAGAGGAATGAATCATCATCATCGACACAGCGGAATACATCGTCGCTATCATCCATGTACTCATAAAGAAATAAATATAAATCGACACAGCGGAATACATCGTCGCTATCATCCGTGTCCTCATAAAGAAATGAATATAAATCGACACAGCGGAATACATCACCGCTATCATCCGTGTCCTCATAAAGAAATGAATATAAATCGACACAGCGGAATACATCACCGCTATCATCCGTGTCCTCATAAAGAAATGAATATAAATCGACACAGCGGAATACATCACTGCTATCATCCGTGTCCTCATAAAGAAATGAATCATCACAACAAGCGGCATCTCATCCTCGCTTCTTCATACAAGCGGTATCTCATCCTCGCTTCGTATGGAATACCCCGCCTCCATGTGCAAGCGAGCCTCCCCCCCTCCCGCTCCACATTTTTAGCGGTATAAGCATAAGCTTCTTCATACAAGCGGTATCTCATCCTCGCTTCGTATGGAATACCCCGCCTCCATGTGCAAGCGAGCCTCCCCCCTCCCGCTCCACATTTTTAGCGGTATAAACGTAAGTATAAAAATTCTCACTGTGATAAACAAGACTCCTGGAATGTATAATCATCATTCCTTTTTATACTCCATATTTCCTGTAACCTGCAACCATCATGGTTAGCAACAATAGCTCTATACGCTATGCATCAAACATTCAATGCATATATGCAACCACTTGCAAGTCAATACGTATACCAAGACATGTTACCTCGGAAATATCCCTTTACCTGATTCTCTTACAAAATCAGATTCCTTGGCACGTAACACACGGAGTGCCAGACATCACTATTAATGCCATCCTATCGTGTTCCACACGATTCCTGCAACCACAATGGTTAGCAATACCACTTTTCATATCATAAAAGCACATAAACAATTAGTTATGTCGTACAACATTAATGCCATCATGCATAAATATGTGTTATCATAATTTCCTAGGCCCTTAACAGCCCCAATGAGCAACCACTGCTCTGATACCACTAATGTAAGGACCCCAAGCCCTTAACCCTTGATTAGTGTATTAATCATTATATGTGGCACATGCTTTCAATAAAATAAATCGGGAAACTCAGATGATACTTTACCATTGAATGGCAATTACAAAATTTCTTTAATATTCGACGTTATAAGATCATCTCTACCAACAAATAGACTCATAGAGTTCGCCCATTACCATCCCCATTTTGCCACTTTTTACATTGTGGACTTCTATAAAAATTTGGGCAGAGTCTCCCCATAAATTGAGCTATCCCGAAACAAAAGCACATCACATAATATAGTTCCCGGCCAGGGAAAACACATACTCAACAGAATACAGCAACATTAAGTAAATTCCCAGCCAGGGAAGACACCACACATAAGACAACATAAGTGGGTTTCAACACCCACATAATACACCAATGACTCTCATATCATTAGCAATTCTACCCTTAATTGCATGCAACATAGAATGAAAGAGAGAAAGGCTCATGCCTTTATATACAATCCATATACAAGTATAATCGTGCTCACATGCGAGCATCATGAATATGTATATAACCCTCAGGTGTATATAAGTACCCTATACGATATCTTGCTCCATCAAGCCCTGGTACCACGATCCTGGGAGTACATCCAATCAACAGCTCGAGCTCATCTCCAAAGCCATCGATGTACCTGTTCACCTGCCCCAACAGAGACAGCCCCCAACGGGGTGAGCATACCAATACACAAAATCCCATAATCACAATAATGAAATTCATAATTTACAACAAAAGTAAATACTAATGAATTTTAAATGATACTCCCTGGATGGCAACGTCATCATCCGGGATTCCGTGTACTGTCCCTGTTCTCACAATCATCAAACTCATCAAATCTCAAAAATCAGTAAATCAACACATTGATTTAACTCATCGCATGCCTAATTCTTGAGTATCAATAGATAGTGATTCCAAATTCATTATACATGCAAATATAGATGTCTCAATATCTAATACTGATTCTCAACTTCGCTATCAATCACAGATAGCTCAAATGCCTAGCATTTGTTTTACCAATTCTCCATTATACTTAGACATCTCAAATGTCTTATAATGAATACATGATTCCACGATCATTCTCAGGCATCTCAATGCCCTACATTGGTCATATACATCCAGTACCCCATATCTTATGAGGTTATGCAACTCTAAAATCACGCACGCTTGTGGCGGTGATATCAAGATTAGGTCGTTCCATAGCTATATCAACACATATATATATAACCATACGCACAACCATCTAATGCAATCAAAATACACTATGCATTTCACAATGCTCTCATATAAAGTAATGCTCGTACATCACACGTACCGCAAATCTCCGAAGTCCGAGCCAAACCTTGCTCGAGTTCCATGCCCCGAGGAATGATGTGCTAACACGATAAGTAATTCACAATTATTTATGAACATGCAACCCATGCTCAAGCACACCCATAACCCTTATACAAAAATATATTGTCAACACACGACAATTTACCATTTAAAAGACCCGGGGCAGGGCACATGTAGGGAGGGAAACGAATGAGACATTAACGAAATTGATCAAGAACCATCCCTAAATTTTCGAACCCTAACATCACAATTCGAACCCAATTAAGCACCATAATTCAACTAAAATATGAATTAATCGATCAACAACATGAATAATCGCCCCTCCTGCCAAAACCCCAATTTTCGAACCCAAACCCTCACGCATACAGGGCAAAATTCGAACCATAAGCATCACCAAAGAGACTCAAAAGCTGAACCATGTGAAGCATAAGAATTTATCCAAAAATCAGCAAGATTTTCGAAAACACCCAACACAATTTCGAACAAATTGGCAACAAATTTTTGAACCACAAGGTATGAAATTTTTGACCCAAATAATAGCACAAAACGCCCCAAAAATGCCTGAAGAAAAGCCCCAAAAACGTACCAAAAATCGAGCCCCAAATCGGACAAATTCAAACTTTCGAAGCCCTGCACTTTTCTGGCAAATCCGAACGCGATTCTCGACGAAACTTCAAATTCTTGGTATGGAAAGGTGCGCCTGGAAGAGACGAAGCCGATGGCGGGTAGGACGCGCCGGACACCAAGTCCCACCGAAAACCCAACTCATAGGTTTTCTACCGAAATGAGAATACAATCTCAACCTTTGGATCCAACGATCCCAAATGCCCGATTAAACAACCTCGGGAGACGTAAAACCGCAATTAATTCCTAATTGCCACAATTAAAAATCCATTAAGGATTTTTACCATACTGGGATTAACACCAGTAATTCCCGGACATCACAATTATCCCCCACTAATAAAATTTCGTCCTCGAAATTGCACCGATGTACTCCACGTAACACCAGGACTACACAACAAAAACAAAGCCGCAATCCCGATTCTGGACCACCTACAATCGAATTAACAACTGCGAGAACACCAATCTCGCACCAAGCTCTAAAATAGAGTAAACGCCAAAACCAATATAAACCCGAAAGATAACAACATACCTCGATGTGAATCGTCCCGGAAGTCAGTCCAGCATGACTGCAAGTCAATCAAAACCCCATTGGTTCTAACATAGATATCTCTCCATGATATCCATTACTCGCCCACGATGCTTAACACACATCGTTATGATGGGAACCACTAGTATACAATCAGTATACTCCCGAGAAAAATCCGGTTTCGCTTTCCCGATTATCTCCTCCAAAGGAGTAGTTGCACTACTTGCAATCCGGATCAGGTAAACCACGGTCACTAATCCACACAAAACACATCACTACAGATGTCTACAACCATGCGTTCCAAGAAGTCCCATCTTGGTCCAAAACACACTATCGAGACTCCACAAAGTCTCAAGTTCCACAAAGGACATGCAAGACAAACAATTGCATTCCCAAACGCGTGTCGACCGTGACACTAAACAAATCCGAATCCTGGTCATCCCTCACTTATCCTGGGATTCAATAATCCTAAAACAGGAAGGCTATCGAATTATCCAACAAGAACTACCATGGTTCCAAAACACAACAATCCCTCCTCAGGGGAAGTAAAACGGACCTCACGATTATTCCTCAGAATACATCGTGCCATCGAGATTACCAACCTCAAATTGCCACAATCTCCCACCGGAGATTCATCAAACCAAGCACACTAATCCGACGTTCAACAAGGAACGAAATAGAGTTGACATTCGTATACACACATGGGTATACATGCCCAAGCACCAACACAACAGGCACACTCAAAGCAATAGACTCGGGTATCTCCAAGCATACCCAAAGTCCCAAAACCTACTGCCAACCCTCGATTATTCTCACTCCACGGAGAATAGTGGTCGACAGACCAAAGCCAAAGAGTGTGATTTCAACATCGACACCACACAACCAAAGCAACGAATCTCCCAAAGATTCAACCGGCAGGTATATCAATACCGCCTTTCCCACAAGGATCGTGCCATGAATCCATGACCTTCCAACCTCGAACCACCGTCCGGAAAACTGGATATACATTCCAACATATATCTCGGAACCAAAATATGCAATTGGTTCAGAATAGTGCATCGAAGCCACTATCATCAAATTGAAACTCGTATACGCCATGTATACTCAAACAACGATGCCCTGTACTATTGCCATAGTACTCCACACTCGAGCATCACCACAGAGACGTCTCCTCGAACGTCTCACTGGAAGTACGAAGCCATTACCTAGTCCAACACTAGTAGGGCTTAACTTGGTTGATTCACGATCAACCCTCAACCAATACTAGCTGCCTCCATGACAGTACAACCCAAATCTCTCCAAGAGATAGAGTCAATATAGTAGTGTCACTCCACTAACTATACCACACAATTCCAATTGTGACTTCCGTCGCATACCATATGCAAAGATGCTCAACCAGAGCTAACAAGGACTTGTCGACGCTCACGTTGGTATTCCAACGAAAATGAGTTGTCCCAAAACAAGTCTCTTAAAACATTTGACATATAAACGTCTCCGCGAGGTATTCCATGCCTCAATTATCATGCCACAAAGAGACTACAAGAGTCTACCAAAGTCCTCATCGTATCATCATACGATTCACTGAACTCGAATCCAACGAGCAGTATAAGCACGCTATAACACTGAAACAATACCTGGCTAACAATTCTCTGGTCCCTTGGGTTCATACCAACCTATCAACGTGACACACGTCCTATTCCGGTATACCATACCGTACAAATCATTCGAGTTGTGGGTCATCACCCACATATCTCTAAAACACCAAGCATAATGGACATCCAGGTGTCCTTGCTCAACCACGAAGCAATCCTAACCATTAGGACTTATCCCACACCCTCAGGGTGGGTGTGACCACGCCTACCGCAGATCACAACAACAGGCGAGTAGTTTCCTCAATGACTAATCTTACCACCAATCACTTGGCCTAAGACAAACTAGCAAGTATACCCAAGGGTATCATTACTCAAACAATATATACTCCAAATATGTGCTGCGGTACAATCCCTGTACGGTGCACCCAATTATTCTTCGAGTAACTTGCTCGGCATAATGGTCTCGTCAACTAGTGACCCAGACATTACCATGTGCCCACCCAAGGTACTCAAACCATACAATTCAATACATAACATAAATGTATTAATCATCAAAACGACGCTACACGTCTACATAGAACGTCAACTACGTCATCGTCATCCCGTGACGGCATATGTCAACATATGACATCCAATTAACATCGTCAAACATACGACGGTACATGTCAATACACGACATCCATAATCTCATCGTCAACACATGACGTATATAGCAACACGTAGTATCCACAATAATGCTAACAAAAGTAATATGCCATACCTCATCGCTATCAAGATAGCGGAATACCTGTATCCATCGTCCACCAGCGGTACACAAGTAGCATCCATCGCTCGTATGCGACATAATCCAGTGCTACGCACATAGCGGTATAACCCATCGCTATAGAATCAGCGGCATGATCTCTCGTCATAGAGTCAGCGGCATAAGACATTGCTACAGATATCCGGCGGTATGAACCATCGCCATAGGTGTAGTGGAATGACCCGTCGCTATGTAATATCCGGTGGCACGAATCATCGTCAATAGAATACCCGGCGGCATGAACCATCGCCAATAGAATAGCGGAATGAGACATCGCTATCAATGTATCCGGCGGCAAGAACCATCGCCAATCAATATAGCGGAATGAACCATCGCTATCAATATACCTGACGGCATGAACCATCGCCAATCAATATAGCGGAATGAACCATCGCTATCAATATACCTGGCGGCATGAACCATCGCCAATCAATACAGCGGAATGAACCATTGCTATCAATATACCTGGCGGCATGAACCATTGCCAATCAATATAGCGGAATGAACCATCGCTATCAATATACCTGGCGGCATGAACCATCGCCAATCAATATAGCGGAATGAACCATCGCTATCAATATACCTGGCGGCATGAACCATCGCCAATCAATATAGCGGAATGAACCATCGCTATCAATGTATCCGATCCCTAGTCATTGTCACGGTAGTGTATTTTAATGCCCCTCGCTTCACATATAGGCGGCATAGAATAACCTCGCTTAAATGGACATGCGGCGCTCCCACCCCTCGCTTCACATTTTAGCGGCAAATATTCTTTCCTCGCCTCATATGATAACCACGCTTCAATGTGACATGCGGCGCTCCCACCCCTCGCTTCACATTTTAGCGGCGCATTTAAAATCATCACTCATCCATAACAACGACTCATGGGATATTCACCAAGTGGTTCATCCATACCTGCATCACAAAGCATAATCCATATTCCAACATACATCATCATGAGTGTATTTTAATGCACCTCGCTCAAATGCGACATGCGGCACTCCCACCCCTCGCTTCAACATTTGGCGGCAAAGCATTAAAATCATCACTACATGTATACATGCAACCACAATGCATAATTCCATGATGTATATAAAATGCAGGTTACCGTTTCGTGTCTTTCAACCATGGCCTTAGCCTTTCGCGTCATAGTGTCCCTACAGGAACAATCCCAAACCATGAGCATACGATAATCCATATTCCCCACAATATGATTATAATGAGTAAATGCATAAACTATGAGTACAAAGTACTTCCTGTATCCCAATGCATTTCAAAATGCTCCATTGGTTGTCCCTGTGTCACAACTCACAATCATAATCAACAGGTTATATTATGATTCTATAGATGTCATGACATATAACCGTTTCACTATGATCACATATCACAAATGCACATAAGCAAAATAGTTGTGCCACACAACACTAACTACTATCATGCATAAATATGTGCTACTAATCCTTATCAGCGTGTTCCAGGCCTTCAACAGCCCCAAAGAGCTAACCACTGCTCTGATACCACTAATGTAAGGACCCCCGTGCCCTTAACCCGTTATTAGTGTATTAAGCCATACCATTAGTGCATATAATCATACTATCAGGGGGGAAACCATATGCAAGTGCAACACCATATGCTATCAATAAAATTTCTTGCATTCAATCCACATAATATTCAAATTCCCCAACCCAGATTATTCATATAACATGCACCCTCATTATACACTAACATACTCTTAGTTCATTTAGCAATTCCATATCTAATTGCGTGCAAATCATAAATGAACAGAGAAGAGCCGTAGCCCATTTATACATTCCATATACACGTAATATGTACTCACATAAGAGCACCCAATGAATAAGCGTGCATCTAATGTATAAAATACTCTACGGGATACCATTACTGGTGCTTCGATCCTGGAAGCACCTCTCAAGCGCGACACGATCTCGACTCTGGATCTGAGCGCCTATCCATCCAGCTCTGGTACCTCAATCCTGGAAGTACTTCAATTAACAGCCCTAGCTCAACTCCAAAGCTGCTGCTACACCTGTACCACTTGCCCCAATAGAGACAGCCCCCACACGGGGTGAGTATACCAATATCCCAAATCCAATAGCCACAACAATACAATTCATAATTTACATAAATGTAAATGCTATGAAATACAAAATATACTCCCTGGATGGTATCATCCTCATCCGGGGTTTCCTGTACTGTCCCTGTTCTCAAAACACTGAAACCATCAAATTCCCAAATGCCAGTTAATCATTACATTGATTAACGAATTCATTGGCCATATACCGGTACCAAAATCAATACTATCAAATCATTAAACAATGATTACAAATTCCCCATATATCTCACTTATGGTTCCATAGTTCTATTTCATAGCTCGCTCTACAATAGCGGCGTTCCATTTCCATGCATACTCAACAGCAGCGGCGTCATAATCGATGTTCGCTCACAGGCGACAACATCCCAATCATTGCTCGCTCAAAAGCGGCACCATGCAATTCTCGATGCATACATAGACATTCGAAGCAAGTACTATAAACCATGCATTTCAATATCCGTTTATTGCTAATACCATGTGTCATGCATTTCCACACACATTCATTGCAATACAGTGTACCAAGCACTCAACAATTGCAATTATATTAAAGGGCTATGCTCGTACGTCATACGTACCTTAAATCTTCGTAGCCCCAGTCCAAACGTTGCCTCAGTCCCGAGGTCCGATGAAGAAACGTGCTAAACACAATTCAAATAACTCATAATCAATGAGCAATCCCAAATTCATATGCGCAAGCATGAAATTCGACCACAATCACCTCAACACGACGATTAAATAGTAAATGGTCGATAATCGCTCCCCAAAACTCGAGGGAGGACCCCAAAAATCAATTTTTCCAAAACGCCCTACCGATCGATCGGTCATCATTACCGATCGATCGGTAACTGTTCACAAAATCACTTTATGCTATGGCTTTGCACCGATCGATCGGTCCAAGCTACCGATCGATCGCTAGCCACCCACCGATCGATCGGTCGCTCTTACCGATCGATCGCTAAAGATCAAATAACCGACCATCGCTACGCACTTGCACCGATCGATCGGTCCAAGCTACCGATCGATCGGTCGCTGTGCGAACCCGAAAATCACCATTTTTTAAAAGCTTGAAACTTCAACAAAACATACCCCAACTCTTCCCAACTCAAAACCACAACTAAACAACACCCAAGAACCTCCAACAAGGGTGTTAGACTTGAATTAAAACAAACCCAAAAGATTTCAAGATTTTTCACCAAAATCACCCAACTCAAACCAACCTCAAAACTCAACAAAAATCAACAAAACTACTATCAAATCAAAGCTACAAGAGAGGATGAAGAGATTAACAGCTTTTCTTCAAGAGATCCGGCCCCTAAATCGTGTTCCCAACGATTTTGGGTTGAAGGGGAAAGAGGGGAAGGGTTTGGGGTAGGAGTGAGGCGTGAGAGGGAGAGGAGAGGAGAGGAGAGAAATGGATTCCAAATGACGGAATCCCGAGTCCAACGGGTATATATAGCAAAAATACCCCAACACACCAATACCTCCACAAATACATCATGATTCATTAAAAATCATCTGTTTTTAAAAACTCTCTCTCCAACATCAAATCCTCATACAGGCCCCAACAAAAGCACCCCGGACACCAAGTCCCACCGAAAACCCAACTCATAGGTTTTCTACCCAAATGAGAATACAATCTCAAACTTTGGATCCAACGATCCCAAATGCCCGATTAAACAACCTCGGGAGTCGCAAAACCGCAATTAATTCCTAATTGCCACAATTAAAAATCCATTAAGGATTTTTACCATACCGGGATTAACACCAGTAATTCCCGGACATCACACATTTTGATCTTAAAGATATGTACATTATTCATGTTTGACAATAGCACACACGCACGTTCCAATGTTGCGATGTATTGTTTAACTTAGGAGAAATTGCTTCTTGTTGGACACTTATCGATGTGTAAGTAGGATTTCTGAGTTTTTACGTGTGTTGTAAAGATGATTCATGCATAGTATTAAGTTTAACTCTTCTTTTTGAGCTTATTGCTTGCTCGAGGACTGGTAGCGTTTATCGTGTACGCCCAAATTAACCCTTCTTCAGTTAATGACAAAAATATGTAGTAGTGGAAGTAGGGATCGATCTCACAGGGAAGGTAAATTTATTTTGTGCCAAAAGTGAATAGTAACAAGGGGGTTATAGGAGGAATGATTACTACTAAACAAATTCTAAAATTAAACTAATTAACGAGATTACTACGATGATTTAAACTTATGAGAGCGAAGCGATTCTTGGTTTCCAGGTAACCGTACTTTTGGAAAATTCTATTTTAATCATCAAATCAAAACATTCGAATCCTTTCAATTATCTATCGATTGGAAATTCAATTCCTACTCATCTTATTCGTAGTCAAAGAGAAAACAGCATTCAATTCAAACCTTACCAAATCTCTAATCACCACTACAGCCGTTAATGATTAAATCAATGATAGTTTTCAAAACTAATGAATCGATAAATCTAATCAATGAAAACTACAGCCGTTAAAATTGATTATTCAACCGTTTCTCCTAAGAATTCAATAACACCTACAGCCGGTTAATTATTGATCTTAGTTGTTTCTTAACAAACTATCGATTATGTAATTGAATATTAGGTGATCGGTCTAATACACAAACACAACAATCATGTAATTCGAAATTTAAGAAACGAATTGAAATCGAAATATAATTCAACAATCAAAGCAAATTTTCATAAAAGGTTCAATTCCAAAAGCAGGTATCCCTTCAACCAAGAATCGAAGAGTTTTAGCCTAGCATAATTAAATCTAAAAACAATAAAAATTCAATGGAAAGCATTAAATAAATAAAGGAAAAGAAATTACTATTATAAATCACGATTCCGGCTTGTCGATTCCGGTTCGTTCTTCGTTGTTCTTGAAGAAAACTTGAAAACAAATTAATCTAAAATCTCCAAAATATTCTAAAGTATCAAAAACTATGAAAAACTGCTGCTAATGACTGAATAATTCGAGTTATGGGGGTTGGTAATTGATAAAATAGGTTACAATCTTCTAAACATGGTAAAAGACCTAATTTCCTTATTTTCGGACTCTTCGGCGATCGATCGCCTTGAATGTGGCGATTGATCGCTGCATTATTTTTTTCGAAAAATTCATTGAGGCGATCGATCGCTATAAAGTGGTGATCGATCGCCGAGCTCCAGTAGACTTTGGCGATCGATCGCCACTCCTTCGCGATCGATCGCTGACTCTTCACATTTGTTGAAAATGTTTCTGTCCATAGGCGATCGATTGCCACTTCCTGGCGATCGATTGCCACTTCCAAAATTACGTTTTTGCTCTTTTCTTGATCAACTTTGAGTCCTTGTCATGTCCATGTCTCTCCTTGGTCTTTACATATCGTTTTTAGCTCGTTTTCTTCGATTGTACCTAC
The DNA here is from genome assembly GCA_907163345.1 of Haberlea rhodopensis. Classification (NCBI taxonomy): domain Eukaryota; kingdom Viridiplantae; phylum Streptophyta; class Magnoliopsida; order Lamiales; family Gesneriaceae; genus Haberlea; species Haberlea rhodopensis. The sequence goes on along the minus strand of CAJQUN010000380.1, from coordinate 196,878 downwards.
AATTACACAAATATACGATTAGGTAGCATATGTATCAATTTATCTATCAAAACCTACCAAATCGTAGACAATTAAGCACTCAAGATGTGTCTATTTCTAGTCACATCAAACTCCCCCATACTTACTCTTTACTCGACCTCGAGTAAACAAACAAAACTACAATATTTTTGGTTGGCTCATAGATTCATAACAAAGCAACTTGTCCTCACTTTAATGCCTCAACAATTTTAACATGCATAATAATGAACGGCGGTGAAAAGTTAAGAGTGGAACAAGTTCAATCCCTAAACATTTCGTACCCAACGAAGTAGTGAACGTGTGTGTGTGGTCATAAACAAGTGTTGTGTACAAATTATAGATCCAAAATATGCAAAGCCATAATAGTTCAAGTCATACACTAACACAAGTATAAGCTCACTTGCACACTCTTCTCCACTATCTTAGCTACTTTGCAAACACAAATCAAGTAGGTCTTTATTAGCTTGTAGCTTGGCCTAGGTATTGGCTTATGACAGAAAGGGTAAGGATATTCAAACGAGAGAGTATGATGAAATGCACACTAAAAGCTTCTCTTCTTGTATGAATTTTTCAACTTCGTTCTTTTTCACAAGGTTTATTTCAACACTTTTCTTCTTTTGTGCCTTGGCTCCCCTTGGAGTCATATTTTTATCTATTTTTTCAAGGCATCCCTTTTTCTTTCATGCATTCCATTCTTTTGATAATTAAGCTCACAAATATACTTCAATGATTTCCAAGTGCATTCGAATGAAATACATCATACTCCCTTAAAAGGTATGGATTAAAATCACATTTAGGCTTAAAGGGTAGGATGATAAGCTAGTCAAGAAATGTTGAATGGGGGTCTTTAGTATGCTTAGCATACTACCATTCTTTTAGATTTAAGGCTCAAAATAGGTACTAGAGAATGATTTTGTTTACATGGTAGGCTTGAAAGGCTCAAACACATCAAAGATTGCCTATATCACTTTCATGTTTGCAAGTAGTCTAGACATACGCCTCAAAGAGCATGTAGTTAAGTTCTAGCATGTATTAGAGACTTCTTAAGACTATCACAAAGTTCACACAATCTTCACTAAGTTATGCACACTTCACAAGTCATGACAATAATGTGCTCAAAATATTCAACTTACTAAGTCAAAGTACACTTTGCATTAGAGTTCAAAGTGTCCCAAGATTAACAATTCACCTATGTTCAAAAGCATGCATGATATCAATTAGGTTTCATCATGGGCTAGTGATTCTAAGCATGTGTTCATTACTAACTATGAGCTCAAAATTTTAAATTTTTCGATTTTTTTGTATTTTTGCAGTAAGAAAAACAATAACACACTACTAATCCCTCCCCCATACTTAAATCTTACATTGTCCCCAATGTAAGGCAAAAGACAAGAGAAAAGAAAAGTCTAACTAATAAAGCAATAAAAAAAATAAAAAGAAAGGGAAACTAACTCCCCTTGGGTTGCCTCCCAAGCAGCGCCTCTGTTTAACGTCGGTGGCCCGACGCTATCCCCTTCCTCAGTCGAAGGTAGGTGGGTCTTCTAGAGACACCTTGATGTCGACTCGTCCTCCGTCTTCATGTTGGACACCTTCATAATAGTGCTTCAATCGGTGACCATTCACTGTGAATGTCTTCGTGGTGTCCAAACTCTGAATCTCAACTGCACCATAGGAAGACACATTAGTAACTACATAAGGACCATGCCACCTGGAACGAAGCTTACCTAGAAATAGACGAAGGCGGGAATGATAAAGGAGAACTTTCTGACCAACTTCAAAATGCCTCCTAGAGATCATCTTGTCGTGAAAATCCTTTGTCTTTTCCTTGTAACATCTGGCATTTTCATATGCCTCATTTCGAATCTCCTCGAGCTCTTGCAATTGCAGCTTCCTATGCACTCCACTTTCATCATAGTTCATGTTGAAGTTCTTCACTGCCCAGTATGCTTTGTGCTCCAACTCTACAGGAAGATGACACGGTTTACCAAAAATCAGTCTATACGGGGACATACCTATCGGGGTCTTGTATGCGGTCCTGTAGGCCCATAGTGCATCATCAAGTCTCAAGCTCCAATCTTTCCGTGTCGGGTTGACGGTTTTCTCCAATATGGCCTTGATTTCTCGGTTGGAGACCTCGGCTTGGCCATTTGTTTGCGGATGATAGGCAGTGGAGACCTTGTGAGTGACGTGGTATTTCTTGAATAGACTTTCCACTGTCCGATTGCAGAAGTGTGTCCCTCGATCACTGATGATGGCTCGTGGGATCCCAAATCTAGAGAAAAGGGTATGCTTGATAAAATCTGCAACAACCTTGGAATCGTCAGTCCGGGTAGCTATAGCTTCACCCATTTCGATACATAATCAACAGCAAGCAGTATATAGGTATGGCCAAAAGACATAGGAAAAGGTCCCATAAAGTCGATGCCCCACACGTCAAAAATTTCAGAAATGAGAATGGGTTGTTGGGGCATCTCCTTTCTTTGGGAGAGATTACCTGTCAGTTGACATTGTGCACAATTCTTGCAGAAAAGATATGAGTCACGAAATAGGGTGGGCCAAAAGAATCCACATTCCAGTACCTTTCTCAACGTCCTCTTTGCTCCAAAATGTCCATCACACGCATATGAGTGGCAGAATGTAAGAATGTCATTTACCTCTGTCTCGGGTATGCATCGTCGAATGATTTGGTCCGCACAATTCTTCCATAAGTAAGGGTCATCCCAGACGTAGTACATGGCATCACTTCTGATCTTGGCTCGTTGGGCCCTAGAGAGTTCATGTGGTAGCACATTAGAAGCTAAAAAATTCACAAGATGAGCGTACCATGGTAAATTGTCGTGTATGGCGAAAAGGTGCTCATCCGAAAACTCCTCCTTCAAACACAGCTCATCGTCCAAATGTGGTAGGCGGCTTAAGTGGTCCGCTACTTTGTTCTCGCTGCCCTTCTTATCTTTGATTTGGATGTCGAATTCACTCAAGAGCAAAATCCATCTTATTAACCTTGGTTTTGCCTCCTTCTTCGTCATCAGGTAGCGAAGAGCTGCATGATCAGAATAAACAATCACTTGAAGTGATGGGCATGCATCAGTGGTATGACTCATCTCCAAACATATACCACAAGGTTTTACCTTTCCCACATTGCCACCTGACATACCACGCACAAGAAACGTCAAATCTATCAGTTGTTGTTCAAGGCTGGAAACATTTACCTCCCCTTGTTTCCTTTGTGCTGGTTCCTGTCGAAAGTTGCCAAACTGCTGTGAGTTGGCCGCCATGTTGGCTATCAAGCTCCGCGCATCATCCGGTGTTTTATCGACAAAGGCTCCCCCACTCGCAGCATCGACTAAGTTCCTGTCACTAGACAATAAACCTTCATAAAAGTATTGAATGAGTAAGTGTGCACTTATCTGGTGTTGTGGGCAACTTGCACACAGCTTTTTGAAGCGTTCCCAATACTCATGCAATGTTTCTCCACTGAATTGTCTAATGGAGTAGATCTCCTTGCGTATGTTAGCCGCTCTTGATGCTGGAAAGTACTTCTCCAAAAATGTTCTTTGGAGGTCCGTCCATGTTGTGATGGATCCTGGTGGTAGGTAGAAGAGCCAGTCTTTCGCCGCATCCTTTAAAGAAAAAGGGAAAGCCCTTAACTTGATTTGATCTTCAGTAACTCCCGTCGGTTTCATGGTGGTGCAAACCACATGAAACTCCATCAGATGCTTGTGGGGATCCTCTCCTGCGAGTCCATGAAAAGAAGGCAACAAATGTATGAGTCCCGATTTAAGTTCAAAACTTACATTAGTTGCGAAAGCAGGGAAAGTTATGCAGAGAGGTTGTTGGTCCAAATCTGGATTGGCCAGTTGGCGTAGACTTTGGTTTGCAGCCATATCGTTCCTTTCCTCCGCTTCTTGTCTCCGAGTATCTCTCCTTCTTTGGTGCAGCGTCCTCTCGATTTCTAGATCGTAATATGAATTATCCTTGTAATCAAACGATCCGCCTGTACTCATCAACAAACCTCAGTAGTAATGCGGGAAAACAAATATAAAAAACGAAATAAAAAAAAATCGACACTAATAAATATTGCCTTCCCCGGCAACGGCGCCAAAATTTGGTAGCGTTTATCGTGTACGCCCAAATTAACCATTCTTCAGTTAATGACAAAAATATGTAGTAGTGGAAGTAGGGATCGATCTCACAGGGAAGGTAAATTTATTTTGTGCCAAAAGTGAATAGTAACAAGGGGGTTATAGGAGGAATGATTACTACTAAACAAATTCTAAAATTAAACTAATTAACGAGATTACTACGATGATTTAAACTTATGAGAGCGAAGCGATTCTTGGTTTCCAGGTAACCGTACTTTTGGAAAATTCTCTCTTTAATCATCAAATCAAAACATTCGAATCCTTTCAATTATCTATCGATTGGAAATTCAATTCCTACTCATCTTATTCGTAGTCAAAGAGAAAACAGCATTCAATTCAACCCTTACCAAATCTCTAATCACCACTACAGCCGTTAATGATTAAATCAATGATAGTTTTCAAAACTAATGAGTTCGATAAATCTAATCAATGAAAACTACAGCCGTTAAAATTGATTATTCAACCGTTTCTCCTAAGAATTCAATAACACCTACAGCCGGTTAATTATTGATCTTAGTTGTTTCTTAACAAACTATCGATTATGTAATTGAATATTAGGTGATCGGTCTAATACACAAACACAACAATCATGTAATTCGAAATTTAAGAAACGAATTGAAATCGAAATATAATTCAACAATCAAAGCAAATTTTCATAAAAGGTTCAATTCCAAAAGCAGGTATCCCTTCAACCAAGAATCGAAGAGTTTTAGCCTAGCATAATTAAATCTAAAAACAATAAAAATTCAATGGAAAGCATTAAATAAATAAAGGAAAAGAAATTACTATTATAAATCACGATTCCGGCTTGTCGATTCCGGTTCCGTTCTCGTTGTTCTTGAAGAAAACTTGAAAGCAAATTAATCTAAAATCTCCAAAATATTCTAAAGTATCAAAAACTATGAAAAACTGCTGCTAATGACTGAATAATTAGAGTTATGGGGGTTGGTAATTGATAAAATAGGTTACAATCTTCTAAACATGGTAAAAGACCTAATTTCCTTTTTTCGGACTCTTCGGCGATCGATCGCCTTGAATGTGGCGATCGATCGCTGCATTATTTTTTTCGGAAAATTCATTGAGGCGATCGATCGCTATAAAGTGGCGATCGATCGCCGAGCTCCAGTAGACTTTGGCGATCGATCGCCACTCCTTCGTGATCGATCGCTGACTCTTCAAATTTGTTGAAAATGTTTCTGTCCATAGGCGATCGATTGCCACTTCCGGGTGATCGATTGCCACTTCCAAAATTACGTTTTTGCCCTTTTCTTGATCAACTTTGAGTCCTTGTCATGTCCATGTCTCTCCTTGGTCTTTACACATCGTTTTTAGCTCGTTTTCTTCGATTGTACCTACAATTACACAAATATACGATTAGGTAGCATACGTATCAATTTATCTATCAAAACCTACCAAATCGTAGACAATTAAGCACTCAAGATGTGTCTATTTCTAGTCACATCAAGGACGATGAAGTCTAAGTTTGGGGGAGTTGATAGGCTTAGATTTTAAGTATTTTTAGCTGTAATTTCTTCCCATTTTTCGTACTTTTTCCTGGATGATATTATGCTTTTTGGTGTTTATTTGTTTGTTTCAGGAAAATAGGTCGAAAGTGGAAGAAATGAGCTAAAATGAAGAAAACGGACGAAATCGAGGCGAAAAAGAGATCAAATGTAGAAAGTGAATTTTTCAAGGCTTCGATCGATCGAGATTTATTCTCGATCGATCGAGCCAGGCAGCGTGTTGAGCATCAAATTATTCAAAGCACCGATCGATCGAGATTTTGTCTCGATCGATCGATCCAGGCAGAAAACTTCAGCAACTATTTTCGATCGATCGGAAGGAAAATCTCGATCGATCGAGCGAGGCAGTGAGTTTCAAAGGCTGACGTGAACAGTGCACCGATCGATCGGACATAATTCTCGATCGATCGACACGCGATTTCTGAAAGATTTTATTTTCCATGTTTATCATGATCTTCGGGGGTTTTAAGAGGGATTTGATTCATTCCCTCCCATATCTTATATCAGACGAAACTCTGCACGAAAAGCAACCCTAGCCGCCGCCTAGCCGCCGCCAAGGAGAGCCATCTTCTCCGTTCTTCGTCCGAGCTTAAGCCAACAGATTCCGGAGTGCAAGGAATAGCAAGAGAAGAAATCACGGTGCAACGCACAGATTCATCCGCCGTTTATCGTATTTCTAAACTTTGATTCTTCATTTTCATTTGATGTTTTTGAGGTCGAGAGACGATTAAACTTCTTATGTATTGGATTTGAATTAAATCTAGTTTATTTTATTGAGATTTAGTATCATTGTGTTGGATTTATTGATTCAATTGTGTTTGAGTATATTGATTCCTATTGTTCATGAATTAATTGCTTGTTAAGATCAAAGCCTAGCTAACTTTGGTTGATTATGAGAGTTATAACTGAGATCGAGAGATAACGTTATAGCACGCTCTATTAATTCATGAAGTATGTTCAAGATTGAGATCGAGAGATGAAATCACATACGTGAGAACTTTGAATCGAGAGATTTAGAGTAACGAGGTTTTGACGATTTATGCAATATTGAATTAGTAAATAGGTGCACGAGAGTGACTTGTTCTAGTTTGATATTAGTTTCTTTACAGCTCGAGAGAGTGTATTGAATAAAAGCGAAAACCTTTCACTTTAGAATCAATTGATTGATAATTTTCTTATTCAGATGAATCATTAAAGATAACACAGTTGAACGAAGAGCTTGATAAATTTCTCGAGCGAATTACCTTTGCATATCCGGAACCATTCATTTTATTGTTTCTTGTTTAATTTTCGTTCCTTAGTTTAAGTTTGCATTAGTTAATCACCTTCGTTAATCGTAGGCTAAATATAATTTTATTAATCTTATTTGGTACTTATACGTTAGTCCATGTAGATTCGACAACCCTTACTTTCAATTAAACTATACTAAAACTTGACAACCGTGCACTTGCGGTAGAATCGCTTCACACTACTCTTTGAAATATTTTCTGTTTAAAAATAAAGCGGTCATATACTACACAAACAAAACAATTATCCTTCATTCATTCGAGTTATTACTAACTCAAGTATATCATATTTACATTTCTAAGGTTTAAATAACATTAATCCATTGTTCAAGAATTCCTCAAAATATTATAAGCTGTAATTCTTCTCTCAAAACAACAATAAAAATTCGATCAACAAGTAGACTAATTCGATTCCTTCATGCAATTTAAATTGATCCACTTCACCATCCTATTTTAATTCATTTCAGCAGCATGATTTTCAATTCAACTCAGAAGCAGAAACTCGATTACAGGCAGTACGATTTTTGTCCAAATAGCAATTAAATTTGACCAACAACATCAGCAAGATCTCAACTAAAATAGCAAGATTTTTGAGCCCAAAACCATAAAATTTTCGAACCAAAATAACTAGATATCGAATGAAGGTTCAGCAACTAAACAGAAATATTTTCGAACATTGACAGCAAGGTTTTTGAACATTATGGCAAGGTTTCAAACTTGAGTTTATAGCATGATTTCAGCCTCAAACCAACACAAATTTCAACCCAAGAGCAATACAACTTTCAGTCCCAACACAGTACAATTTTCGACCACAAACAGCAGGCAAAAGATCGAACCAGCAGCTCTAAAATGGGGTGCAAGAAAATCGAACCAGCTGGCCTCAAGCATAACAATGCATTCTTTTCTTTTTGTTATAGCTTTACATAGACAAACACAAAGCAAAACCATCGATGGTACATGCCATAACTCACCCACCAGCACACACAGAACACACACACACACGCATACAGCAGCAGGGGATGGATCGAAAAATGCAAAATTCCCAAATAAAGATTTAACTCATGCTAGAACACAACCCATGGAATAAAAATCATTTAACAATAATCAAACACCCCTTCCCTTATGCAGTAGCAAAACACGACCGAACTCATCACTTGAACATCAAGAAAATTCAAACCAACCTAAACAAATCCACAAGAAGAAGAACGATTAGGGTGTAAGATAAGTTTCTTCATACAAACCTGAGTAAAAATCACGATCGAAGCTAGGTTGGGTTCGGCCTTGCAGATGGAAGATGCGTCGTGAAAATGGGGGTGAAGGATGAGGAAATCGTGCTTTAGGGGAAAGAGAGGAGATGGGTTTCTTTTGTGTGTGTGTCAACCTAGCCCTTGGTTAAATTACACCACACAATTATAATCATATTCCATAAATAAATTAATATAGAGTTCAATAATTTAATATTACAAGAAAAATTATCTCAATTTAATTTGCATCACAAGTTCAACCCAAAATTATTTATTCCAATCCCGAAATCATTTATCCCAACTCCGTTCCAAAATCCGATACTCAAGAATTAAATCCTGATATATCATATAAACATCATAATTAAATCCAATAAAAATTATTAATTATCCCCGGACATCACACGTATGCCTAGTATTCCGCCCCACAGCCTGATGGCATTTCTATAAATTTTAAAAAACAAAATTCCCTTCAATGTTAGTAAGATATTACGATAATATAAAACTCTAGTGGTGTTTATTCATTTCAATCAACGTGTATATATTTTGTGGTTAACATACATATCAATCTAGAAAAAAGATTAAATATTTAAAATTGAATAATTGATAATTTATTTAACTGATAATTAACTGGACTGAGATTCTAATGACTATAGTTAAGGAGCATAAACCTAATATGTTTAGAAGCTGAATAAATATAATATTTAAGCGAGTATTACGAGGGAACAGTCACGAAGCGTTGATTCCATAGACCTGGCAAGTGGTTTTTAATTTATCAGTATAATATATATATTTATGTCATACTTAATTGCATATGAACAATGCAATGGTTGACTTGATAAAAAAAATGGGTCACAACCAAACCGGTAATAATTAAATAATACTAGAAGTAAGCATGACATTTGGTAGAAACAAATAGAAATAAGCAAAGTGATGTCACCTATGGTAATATCAGTTTGGTTGATATTATTTTTGAAGACACAACTTTTAAGAATAATGATTACGACATATATAGCATATGATTGCAACATATGTCAGAATCACTGTTTTTAAGGTAGCATCAACCAAACCAATAACATCACATATGGTAAGCATGTGAACCAAATTTGGAAACTTTGTTTCTTTGAGCAATTATCATATTCAAGCTATCAAGAATTTCGGAAAATACTGAAGATAAGAAAAATTATGATTAGATAGAGAATTATATTACACAAAATAAGGATGGTAGAGAGAATAAAGGAATTGGTGTAAAATATGTAATTATATCATAAAAAGTTTTAAATATATACTTGATAGTATGCGCATGATATTGGTTTGTCTTTATTTTGGGTTGAGCCTAGTAGATATTGCATATGGTCAACTCTTAGGGTTTTTTATTTAATTAACCAAAATTAAAATCTTAATTTACAAAATAACCTCAAATTAAAAAAATTATCAAAATGACTCAAAGCGCCAACCCAAATGGCGCCTTTAAGCTGAAAACGTCATCTGGACTGACGCCTTCCATAGAAATAAATAAAAAGGAAGAAGGCGCCACCTTAAGTCTCGCCTTCTTAAAAGCTAAAAAATTAATAAGAAGGAGGCGCCACTTCAAGTGGTCGTCGCCTTCTTCAGTGGCCGAGTTATATATATATATATATATATATATATATATATATATATATATATATATATATATATATATAAAAGTTAATATATTACTTTTGTTTTATTTATTATTATTCTTATTAATATTATATATATAAATATATATTATTATTATGCTATATAATAATAATAATTATAATTATTTATTTTATTATATATATTAGTATTGCTTTATTTTATCGTAATATATTTTTATATTTTATTATTATTTAAATAATAATAATAGCTATTATATTATATATATCACTTTTATTATTATTATTATTATTATATATAATAATAATAGTGAGGGTATTTTAGTCATTATATCAAACTATGAAATTAATCCACAATCTTATCCTCAAACCAAACACCATATAACTTACAACACTATATCATTTAAAACCATCTTATAATTTTAATCATTATCCTTATATTATCTTTACCTTATCACTCATTCCAAAAGGTACCTTAGAGTATATTGTTCTTACTTCATTTATCTATTTTATGGTAAACCCCAAAAAATCTTAAAAATAATAAAATAAAAAGTTATCGTGAGGACCATTAAATTTAATGAACATAGATAATACATTTGAAAATATTTTAAGTTTACCTATTTTTTAGTCAAATACACAAGCACACCGCTACATTTACCTATTTTATGGTAAAGCCATTTAATATTTTAAATTCATCTATCACAATAAAATTAGAGTATATTGTTCTTGCATGTCAATTGATCTACTTGACATCCACCATATCCTCATCAGGCTATAGAAATCAATTTAGTGGCAACGTAAGAATGAAGGCACTACAGTCAATTTTTTATGCTATATTAAGTAATAATAAATAATAAATAATAACATATATCTATATATAATAATAAAATAAAATAAAGCAATACTAATATATATATATATAAATAAATATAATCAAATAAATAATAATTATTATTATATATAATAATAATAATAATAAATAAAAAACTAATATATTAACTTTTATAATTTTTAAGGAGGCGCCACTTCTCCTTCTTAATATTTTTTAACTTTTTAAGAAGGCGCCACCACCTCTTCTTCCTTCTATTTTTTTGCGGAAGACGCTAACTCAGATGTCGCCTTCAGCTTAAAGGCGCCATCTGTGTTGGCGCTTTGAATCGTTTTGATAATTACTTTTTATTTGAGGTTATTTTGTAAATTAAGATTTTAATTTTGGTTAATTAAATAAAAAAAACCCAACTCTTAGCTTCAAAAAGAACAATATTTTATTAAAAAGAAAGAAAAGCGAATTCACATGTTTTACTTCCAAGAAAATATGGAAAGTGGGGTTATTATAAATAAATAATTAAATACAATATATGTAATATAGTATGGAAAGTTGGGTCCTCTAGGAATAGAACCATTGGTCAAGGCTCCTGAAAATAATGAACAACTTTGACCACCGTGTTTCCGAAATAGAATCGGATATAATAAATGCACATTTACTAGTTATAAATTCGATCGATTATCAAATCAACATTAAATAATATCTATATTTATTGTTTAGTAAAATATATATATCTTATATTTGTCATAATTTCTAATAAAATCATAATAAAAAATTTCAAAAAAATTGAAATGATTCACATATTTTATAATTAGTGAGAAACTAAACTATTTATACATAATCTATGATGTACAGATACTTCGAAAAATTTCACAATCACATATCGAATAGGTTTCGGATAAAGATACGGCTCCGATACATATCAGATACGTCATATGGCATATCTGAATTAAAAATTACTTTTTAATCTCGGGTATGTGTCTGGATATGATCTAAATACGTCTGACTCGTACATATCAAATACGCCAAATGGCATATCCGGAATTTTGGCGTATCTGGAATTAAAAATTAATTTTTAATCTGGGATACTTGTCTGGATACAACCAATATATGTCTTAGACCATATCCGATACAGTCAAGATACGCCAATTTTGTTATTTTGATTTTTAATTTGTTTAATGCTGATTAAATGTTTAAAACTTGATTTCTTATAAATATTTTGGAAAATTACATTTAGCATCCTATAGTTTTGTCCAAATTTCACTTTTTAACAATTGTTTTACAATTTATATCCTCAACTTTCATGAATTGATTGATATTTCAAAACTTTTAGGATGTGAGAGTTTGTATACAACAATTTTTATTTATTTATTTTATTTTATATTAAATCAATAATATACACAAACATACTATAGTTTATTCCAAATTTTTTTTTTTGCGACATTTCTTTGAAAAATTACGTTGTATATCTCAACTCTCTTGTAAACTGAAGTATCTGAGTATTTCATATCCTAGAAATTTCAAAAATCTCGTGCAATCCTATCCGTATCTGAGTATTTGTGTATCTACGTATCCGTGTCTGTGTATCATAATATATAATATAATATACCAGAAACCTATCGTGGAATTATATAGATTTACTGATAAGACACAAATAAATATTATTTTATAATTATTTCAATAACAATAAATTATATATAATAAAGAAGAATGAATAGAATAAAACTCCAAGAAAAGAACTGATATTTCGTAAAATGTCGGCAGAGAAAAAGTGTATCTATGGTAACAAAATCATTTAGAAAAAATATTTATTGAAAAAATTATCATTCTTCAAGCCTGTTACTCAAGGGCATTTAGAAAATAATATTAGTGGTAAGAAAATTTGATTAAATGTTTTATTTGAACTTTTTTATTTAATATGTTTTTGGATAAGAAAACCTCGAGAAAGATTGCATGGTAATTTTCCCTACAAGTTTTAAATATGATTATATAATAAAGTTTCTTCAATAAAAATGTTCTAATATTTGTGAAACTAATTTACTGTAAAAACTATAATTTTAGAAACTATTAATTTAGTTCTGCTAAGATTTTAAATAGAAATGAGCTAAATTTATTTCAGTACATGGACTATTAATAAATTATCAAATTAATATATTAATTATCATAAATGGCTTTATTGATACATGATCCATCTAAAAATAATTTTACCCTTGACCTAAATTGCTATTAAATCGAATTATTATTATTAAATTAATCTATGTACAAATTTTTATTTTTCAAGATTATTTCATTGATTAAAATGTTAAAAACAAATTTATATTTATTTAAAAATTATATTATAATAAAATTAGTATCATACTCTTTATATTAAAATTATTAACTAATATAAATATATCTCCATAGATAAGTTATATACTCAGATTTTAACAATAAATTAACTTTGAACAATAAAAATGTTTACCATGTTGGATTTAATAACAATAAATTGGACTTAAAAAACAATATAGGTTAAGGGTAAAATTTAATTTTGACAACCCTTGGTTTGTCATCTTCCCATAAACATAGAAGACTCATGTTCGAGTCATGCAAATCCCCATTCTCATGATTAAAAAAAATATTTAACGTATAAATTGATAATTTACTAATATTTGATGTACCAAAAATTGAATTTAGCTGAATAAAAAGGTACAACTTGATATGATGACAAGTTGACAACTGCAACCTTTTTAAATATGTTGTGTATTCTGACGTTTTGGGCAAAAGCTTAGCACCTTTTGCTATAATAGATAACGAGGAAAAACATAAGATTGAATCATAATCACCTTTTAAAGTTATTAAATAAGCTAATAATCATTGAGATATTAAAACCGATTTTTTTAATAACTACAATTATAATCGATATAACTGAACCAATTAAAATTCCTATCCGTAAATGACTTAACCAATATTCTTTTAAAAATTTGATTTAAAAAATAATGATACAATTCAAATTCGCATATTCAAAAATATAAAATTAAATTTTATGTGGATTCATGATTGAAATTGTAAAAATCGCCGGCTGATGAAACTTTCTCCAATTTTCAATTTGTACAAAACCAAAGATCGTTTACCGTTCAACGATCAATTCCTTCAAATACGAATAATCTCTCACAAACCAGAACTTCCAATTCTCCATCTCCCAATCCTTCCATAAATTAAATCAATCTACATTTGTATTCAAATCACACACAAACGGCGTATCCATATGTATTTTTATCCCATTTTTGTCAATTTATACACAATTTATTTTTTTATATAGATGAATATATACATGTGTTGGCGTCCGTTTACCATGTATACACACTCTCTCTGATTGATTCTATCGTTTGCTCGATCTGCCCTAGATCTCATTTATACATACTTTTAATTTTATTTATATATACGAAGGTATATATACATATATACAGATCGTTTTGTCTTCACGGTTGCTGCCAGATCTCTGTTTCAGCTCTGTTAGTGGTCAATCAATCCAGGTATTGCTCATTAATTTCGGCATTAAAAAGCGTATATACGCGCGCGTATATTGAGTATTTGACGGTGTGGAGGCTGTGTTATTGTGTGTGAATTTTTTTGGTAGGAAGGGGGAGGGGTTCATTTAATGCTGCTGGGGATGATGCATTTTTACAGGTCTACGTGTTTACGACGTGCTTTTCGTGTTTTGTGTTTGTAGGGCTTAAATGTAAAAAAAAGTGTGTTAAAGTTTGTTTTGTTTGATAAATCTTTGTAGTTGTGTTGTGCGTGTGCATGTACTTGGGTTGTGAATTCAAGAGTTCTCTGCAATTCGTGGATTTGATTCAGTTAGGTTAAGTTTGACTTAAGGTGTAACCTTTTTCCCTCGAGCTTTTTCTGCTCTTTTTTTTTTTTTATTGGTGTCTTCGTAGTTTGGCGGCTTACGAAATTGAATTGCCATTGCTTTTTTAGTATTATTCTGCGTTCTTTGATTTTAATTTTCAATGACCCCCTTTGACTTGTTTCTATTGTCAGGGTATCTGAAGTTCAGGCATCATACGAGAGACTGTTCAGTTCCTCTGTCTTTTTCTCATACTGATAATTTTGGTACATATTCTTCTCTGTTGCTGAAGGATTGGAAATTTTGGGAGAACTTTTTTTTGGCTAAACCTCATCTGAAGACTTCAACTTAATGATGGGGTGTGTTTGCTTTTTCTTTTGTTTGTTCGGGGAGGAAAAATCATTAGATTTCAGCGCAGATTTGAGCTGCAATTTTCTGTTTTATGAGTAAATTTAGAAACTTTTTGGCAGTGAATTGTTTTTCCTTGATGTTTGTGACTAATAGCAGCAGCATGCAATTTAGCAATCAAATTGCTGTGCTCCATACTTCAATTTTCTTTTTCATCACCAAGGTGGATTAACGCAATTTACTTTGAGGCACTGTTCATTATCTGCATTAAAGTTGATGAAAATATTTGATCTTTACTTAACAGGACATCAATTGATGCACCTGTCCTCTGTGCAGGTTCAGATTCTTTCTGAATCCAGAGCTTCGGCTGCTTTAGGATGAGAATTTAGGATTATACTGGTGCATTTTGGACTTCTAGAGTGGAACAGTATAAACATTGTTTGGATTGACTTGTGATGCAACATTTCTAGATGAAGTCAGCTAAGGCGTGGCGTCTAGGCATGAAATGCATGCATCTATTGCCAAGGCCTCGCCAGCGCAGTCATTTGAAGAAGCCAACATGGATTATTGTCCTGGTCTCTTTTGTCAGTTTTTTCTTAGTTTGTGCCTATGTTTATCCACCGCAAAGTTCTGCAGCATGTTACATATTTTCATCCCGAGGTTGCAAGGCATTAGAAAAATGGCTCCCACCTGCTTCTGCTAAAGAACACACCGATGAAGAGATAGCTTCACGTGTTGTGATTAGAGACATTCTTAATATTCCTCTTACCATATCTCTGAATCCAAAAATAGCATTCATGTTTCTTACACCAGGTGCATTACCTTTTGAGAAGCTATGGGATAAATTTTTCCAGGTACTTCTTTTAATGCTAAAATACGGGTGTCAATTTCTCATTTGCCGCATTTGCAATTTTGACCACTTTAACTTTTTCACAAAAAAACTGGCTTTTTGTAGTTATGTCAAGTTTCTGATGAAGCATTTGAACAATCTTGCCAGTGCAACGTGTCTCCATGTTGAGCTGCATTTGAGACCTTTCATTCTGAACACAAAAATCTAACAAACCTGTTTAGATACATAGGATTTCTTTTACCCACATTTCGATTTCTGAACACAACATAATGATTGAGTAGTTCATGTAGAGTAGATGCATCCATTTGCTTAAGGCATGCTAGTGTTCTCAATTATCTGGTTCTCTGTGACAGATACAAAAGTGTAGCTAGGTATGAATTAAATGAAATTATTTTGAATGATTAGTTTCATCTATGAAATGTTTGGTGAAAGCATGCAATATGTGTACTTAAATGCGGGATCATATGGTAGAGCGAAATTATCTTGAATGTCTGTGTAGCTTTATCGGTGTTATGCTGTTTGAAATCATGCAACTGATGTAATTAAAAAGCTGAAACAAATATTTTGAGTATTCAAAAACGGTAAAACCAACATTTGAAGTTGGCACCACCCTATTGAAGAATATTATGTATTAATTATAATGCTATGAAATGTTTCGATGGGATACAAATGTCTTGACACCAGCTGGACCATGTGAATATTGACTTTATTATTGAAAGTAAGAAGGTAAGGAGAGAGATATTTTAAGTGCATAAAAATTGAAAAGGAAATAACAAGACTTATGATATGTTGAAAGGCAAGAAACTATTTATTGATAATTCTGTAGGGTTTCTGAAAATGTGTATGATAAGGCCTTTCATCCACAATAGTGAAACCACTAAAATCTTATGCAAAAGTGAAGAATCTGGTAGGGTCTTTTTGGTTGAACGGCAAGCGTCTATTTCTTTATCACTATGTTTTGTTGGTCTTATTTGCACCATTGGATAATATGCCAATTTCTTATTGTTCAATTTTGAAATTTTTTTTTTTTTTTCCAACTTCCCTTTATTCGCAGGGCCATGAAGGTAGATTCTCTGTCTACGTGCATGAATCCAAGGATAAACCTTTGCATTTTAGTCGTTATTTTATTAATCGGGAAATTCGCAGTAGCGAGGTTGGTTTTCATACTCAGGCCTGTTCAATGAAATTCGAAAATAATACATGTTTTTCGCTTGCATATAATGTGAAACATTTATTTTATGGGAGCAAATGAAGGTTTCAAATCATTTCACTTTGAAAAGTGTAATATTTTTGCACGTGACTTGTTATTCTTCAAAGATAAATGTCAACATTGTGGATGGTGTTAATATGTCCGTACTTTTTTATTGTTCAATGCTTGTTTAAGAATTTAAAGATTTTCAAAGTTGGCAAAGAAGTCACAAATCTCATGTAAACCTGGACAACACATTTCAATTCCTACTGAAATTTATGTTTTTGGAATATGCTTTATAAATATGCTTCGAACATGTTATATTTTACAGATTTGAAACTATGATTAATATCACTAATTTCTGTACGCTGTTTGTGCTGGTCCAACCGTCCAAGTGATTTTCAGTTACTTATTTGTTATAGTTCTTTCATTTGTAATTAGTAGTCCTTCCTAAATGATGAGCTCTAAGAAAATTATGAAGCTTATTTTCCTAGTTGAATTATTTGTCATTCTTGTTTAATATGCACTCTTTTTTTTAACATTAAAAAATAATGTTTCATTTCCTAAATGGAAATTTATTATCGAAAGTACCCTAACAAAAAATGAACCTATTAACCATTATTAAATTGGGGAGCATGATCTAAGGATATCCAAAGGCCATATCATTGATTCTATCCTTGTCTAAAACCTTTTTGCCAATTCAAAATGGGGCTTTTGATGGAGTTTTATTGTTGATGCCAAAGCTAGTCCTTCCGGTTAATGGATCAAAATTGCAGGTAGAATGGGGAAGGATTTCGATGATTGATGCAGAAAGGCGGCTTTTAGCAAATGCGCTAAAAGATCAAGACAACCAGCACTTTGTGTTACTTTCTGACAGGTTATAGAATAATGTCTGTAAAGTTCTCGTGACAAACTTGTTGCTAAAATACAAAGATTTGTACTGATTGAGAATTTTTTGATAGCAGTTGCATACCCCTTCATGATTTTGATTATGTGTACAACTATCTCATGTACGCAAACATTAGCTTCATAGATAGGTAAGTCAGTTATATTCTGTTTTTTTTTTGTGTCATCATCATCATCATCATCATTAACATTATACTCTAGCGAGGCATGTATGGTATGCTCCATTTTGTTTTTTAAAAAATTGTAGCTTGAGTACCAACTACATTAGATTGAGCAGATCATGTTATTTACTTTTCAGAATTCAGTATTACAGTAGAACCAGAGCAACAATTTAGGTTGTTTTGGTCAAAGTAGTTGTCGCAATGAGCTTACCAACTTAATACGAAATTGATCATTATAAGATTTCCTAAAAAATATTGTTGTTTTATAAATGCGTAAAAAGAACCAACACATTTGATTGATCAGTTAAAAATTAAATTTATTTGTGTACAGATCACAATTTTCCTATATTTCTTTGATGGTCTCGCACCCTGTTTTCTTTTTGTTTTTTAAATAGCTTTACTCATATGGTGACCGAGTGTGTGTATTTTCTCTTTTGGAATCTTATCACCTTTGCCATTTTTTGGTCGGAGATGATCTGCTTGTTCATCAAGCAGATCTAAAACAAATTAATGCGCATCTACAGTTTATTTCATGTATGTGATTTTGCTTCCAAAAAATCATTGCAAATGAAGCCTCAACTGCACAATGTTGCTAAACTAGCATCCTGTAATATGATCTATAAGCACATATCCTGTTTTCTGCAGCTTTGAGGATCCTGGTCCTCATGGAAATGGCAGGTACATTGAATATATGTTACCTGAAGTCGAGAAGAAAGACTTTCGAAAGGGTGCACAGGTGTGGCTCATATTTGATACAGTGCATTTTATTAAATAAAAATGACATAACGACATTCGATTCCTAAATTTTTAGTATCAAACACTGGGAAATAAGTGGAGCAAATACTCCGTTGTTTACAAGTAGTATTATCATATTATTTAATGTTTTTCTTGCATCAATAACATTTCAAGTTTATCCCCCCCTTTTTTAATCAAAAATCTAAATCTTGATATCTAGCTAATATATATGTCAACTCTCTGCTCCCAACCTCTTTAGTTTGTCTTGTAATAATGCTTTTGTTTTTTTGGGTACTATTCAGTGGTTCACGATGAAGCGGCAGCATGCTATTATAATTATGGCTGACAGTCTCTACTACACAAAATTCAGGGATTATTGCAGGGTTGGTTCAATTTTTCTGGCAGTTTACAATTTTCTTTAATCCATCATAATCTTGGTTAATGATGCACAGTACACATTTTTTGGGTCGCTTCCCCATAAGTTGTTGGGCATACTCATTACTTTGTTTCACATATCCTGAGCAAACTATAATTTACTATGTGGTGGCTTAAGGATTGCCAAGTATTCTCACTAAAGCTGATTGCATGTGAATGCCTTGATGACTTGTTCTTCATTTTAGGAAACAATGGAAAAATAATTACCGCATGAAAGTAGCATTAAATGTCGATGTTTTAGCATTAAATTTTACTTTAATGGATGTGACCTGTCATCTAGAGCAAAAGATAATATATTATAAATGGTTATGAATCTGAACTTCCGGTTAATGTTAAGGCTAGGAGGAGGTGAAGATGGTTTCTTATTGTTGAAAGCTTGGAAATTAATTTGCGTAGTTATGTTTTTGTTTTCACGATACAAATTTGAAGATGAAGCATGCTGCTGAATCCAGACCAGCATTGGATAAGTCATGACCTTAGTAAGCTTGATCCGTTGTTTGCTCATTATTTCCTTCTTGTGATTTTGCCCATTTTGGCTATATTAATGGGATTGCTATGATTTAAGAAGCTCAGCTAATGATACGTATCCACATTAAAAAACTGGTTTAATACATCAAACAACAAGCCTTTGATATCTTACTTCACTGAAACCGCACACATATCCTGTAACTAAAATCTCTATTTCATACAGTAAAGGAGATATGTCATACTTCTTTCAAGTGTTTTTGTTTTCTCACTCTGGCAAGAACTTTTATCTTTAGATTGTTTATCCAAATTTTAATTGTAAAAATTTCTCTCCTTTGCTTTTGTCTATTGTTGTATAATGACTTAGAAAATTACTAATGGGATCCGTTTTCTTTCATTAAACAGCCGGGAATGGAGGATTCCCGCAACTGCTACTCTGATGAACACTATTTACCAACATTTTTCTCTGTGAGACTCATATTTTCAGATTTTGAATTTCTAACATGTCTTTCTATCTTATCCCTCCCATTCTTGTATTTGTTTAACTATTTAAATTTTTTTACTCCTTTTTTAGATGCTTGATCCTGCTGGAATCTCCAATTGGTCAGTAACACATGTCGATTGGTCTGAAGGGAAGTGGCATCCAAAATCGTACCAAGCACAAGATATTACGATTGAGCAGATGAGAAACATTACAGTATGGCTCTCTTCTTTTTGGATATTTTGCATCAACTTTAGCCATTTTCTATATGCCTCTCCATATTATTTGTGTACTTATTTACAAGCGTTTTGACACGCATACTTTCAAGAATCCTGATAGCATTATGTTCAAGTGTGGTTGATTGTAGGCCCGTCTTGACCATCTTATCTTCCGAATTTAATTTGGATCCAGTAGTTTTTAGCCTTGAGCACAAATATTACCTCTTATTTCGAGTTCTTATCTCTGAGTTGACTAATATTGTGATCTGTAACTTCCAATATTATCTTTTTGCAGTCTATTGTAGACAGTGTCCATGTCATGTGATGACCAGGGATTATAGGTGTTAATCCCGTAGTATTAATAATCCCTAAAGTGGTTTTACGTGGCGATTTGGGATTTAATCGAGGTGTTGGGCCTTCTGGGCTCGTTTATTTGGGCAGTTGGGATCGTTGGATCCAGAGGTTGAGATTGTATTCACATTACGGTGTAAAACCTAAGAGTTGGGTTTTTGATGTGTCTCGGAATCTCGGGTGCTGTGTGAGCACCGGTAGGGGATTTTGGAGTTAGAGAGAGAGTTTTTGAAAACAGATGATTTTTAAGGAATCATGATGTATTTGTGGGGCTATTAATTTTTCGGGGTATTTTTGCTATAAATACCAATTGAACCCAAAAATTTAAGAAAATTTTCATTTCAACCCTCATCTTTCTCTCTCTCCCGCGGCCGCGCCATTCCCGATCTTCCCCTGCCTCCGCGCGTAAAAACGCTTCGCCCGCCGCCGTCCGGCCGCCGTTCGGGGCGTGCGACCTACCGCCGTCTTCGTCTCGACGAGGCGCTCCTTTCCCCTCTGCCAATTGAAGGTTTCGTCGCGTGTGGAAGTCGAATTTTGCAGATAAGCGGCGATCCCCAAATTCTAGGGTTCATCGGATTTCGTCCGATTTTGCTTCCGATTTTCGTTGGGTAATCTCCCTTACCCCTTGTTCGTCTTTTTCGTGTATTTCCATGCCTTTATTGTGATTTTTGGTTCGAATTTCTGTTCGAATTTTAGGGCTTGGATTTCGAAATTTTGGGGGTTTTTGGCATGGGTGTTGTTTCTTGCAATTGATGGATTATTGCATGTTTTAAGAGTATTATGATGCTTGATTGAGAAGCTTTGGTTCGAATTTGAAGGATTTTAAGAGTTGGGATTTAAAGGCTTGTTTGGGATCGATTTTAAGGGGGTTGAATTCGAAAAATGGGGAGTTTTTGTCAAGGGATGTTGATTCTTGCTTGGATAGCTTAATTGACATTTTAGATGTATTATGGTATTTTATTGGGTTCGAAATTGTGAGATTAAGGTTCGATTTTTGTAGGGCATTCTTGAACAAATTTCGATTGTCTCATTTATTCCTTCCCTGCATGTACCCTGCCCCGGGTCTTTTAAGAGGTTAATTGTCGTGTGTTGACAATATTTTGAGGGATATGGGTGTGCTTGAGCATAGGTTACATGTTCGTAAATAATGGTGAATTGTTTATCGTGTTAGCACATCATTCCTCGGGGCATGGAACTCGAGCAAGGCTTGGCTCGGACTTCGGAGATTTAAGGTACGTGCGACGTACGAGCATTACTATATATATGTGAAATGCATAAGGTATTTTTGATTGCATTGAATGTTTTGCGTATGGTTATACATATATGTTGATATAGCCAAGGAATGACCCAAATCTTGAAATCGCCGCTTGTAGCGTGCGTGACACTAGAGTAGGATGACTCTTACATGATATATGGGTTACTGGGTTTATATGACTATATTATGAGACATTTGAGATGTCTAGGTTTGTAGAATCATGCATTCTTCGTAAGACATTTGAGATGTCTAGGTTCGTAGAATCGTGTATTCATTATGAGACATTTGAGATGTCTAGGTTCATTAGACTCATGTTTTCATTATAAGACATATGAGATGTCTAAGTATAATGGAAAGCAAGGTTATGAAATCAATATTTGATATTGATATATCTATTTTTGCATGTATATGAACTTGGAATCAATCATTCTTGATATTTGAGAATCAGGCATGCGATGTGTAAATCAATGTGTTGATTTACTGATTTATGAGATTTGATGAGTTTGATGTTGTGAGAACAGGGACAGTACACGGAATCCCGGATGAGGATGTTGCCATCCAGGGAGTATCATTTAAATTCATTAGTATTTACTTGCGTTGTAAATTATGAATTTCATTATTATGATTATGGGATTTTGTGTATTGGTATGCTCACCCCGTTGGGGGCTGTCTCTGTTGGGACAGGTGGACAGGTACATCGATGGCTATGGAGCTGAGCTCGAGCTGTTGATTTGAGGTACTCCCAGGATCGTGGTACCAGGGCTTGATGGAGCACGGTATCGTATAGAGTACCTATATATACACCTGAGGATTTATACATATTCATATTCATGATGCTCGCATGTGAGCACGATTATACTTGTATATGGATTGTATATAAAGGCATGAGCCTTTCTCTCTTTCATTTAAGGTTGCATGCAATTAGGTTGAATTGCTAGAATGATATGAGAGTCATTGGTGTATTATGTGGGTGTTGGAACCCACTTTTGTTGACGTATGTGTGGTGTCTTCCCTGGCTGGGAATCTACTTGTATTACTGCTTTCTGTTGAGTATTATGTGTTCCCTGGCCGGGAATTTTGTTATGTGTTGTACTCTGTTTTGGGATAGCTCTATTTATGGGGAGACTCTGCCCAAATTTTTGTAAAAGTTTACAATGTGAAAAGTGGCACCAAGGGGTTGGTAAAGGGCAAACATATGAGTCTTTTATTGACAGGCAATGATTAAGTATCATCAGAGCTTCCCGATTGACATTTTATAGAAAGCATGTACCACACATAGTGGTTAATACACTAATCAAGGTTTTAAGGGCTTGGGGTCCTTACATTAGTGGTATCAGAGCAGTGGTTGCTCATTGGGGCTGTTAAGGGCCTAGGAAGTTATTGATAGCACATATTTATGCATGATGGCATTAATGTTGTATGACATAGCAAATTGTTTATGTGCTATTATGATATGAAAAGTGGTATTGCTAACCATTGTGGTTGCAGGAATCGTGTGGAACACGATAGGATGACATTTATGGGGATGTCTGGCACTCCGTGTGTTATGTGCCAAGGAAGCTGGTTTTAAGAAAATCAGATAAAGGGATATTTCCGAGGTAACATGTATTTTACGTTGTCTTGTTGACACATGATGAATGCAAAGTGGTGCATTGAGGTTATGATATATGTTATTGTGCATTGTTTTTGCATATGCATGTCTTGAGTCAAAGTTATCTTAGTAAGGATTTTAATGGCTTATGCTAAAGTCCATATGAAGCGATGAAGAGTCCCGCTTATATGGAGTAGCAACGCTAAAGTCCATTGGAAGCGATGAAGAGTTCCGCTTACATGGAGTAGCAACGCTAAAGTCCAGTGGAAGCGAGGAAGAATTCCGCTTTCCTGGAGTAGCAAGAAGCATTAAAATGTACTAATGATAAGGGCTCAGGATGAAATAAGGATTTAAAGAAGGATATCATGACATTTATTTGTGAAACCATACATTCTCATAATGTGTTTTTATTATGAATTGAATGTGGATGCATAGCGTATATGGCTATTGTTGTTAACCCTGATGGTTGCAGGTTACAGGAAATATGGAGTATAAAAAGGAATGATGATTATACATTCCAGGAGTCCTGCTTATGACAGTGAGAATTTTTATACTTATGCTTGACCGCTAAAAATGTGGAGCGGGCGGGGATGCTCGCTTGCACATGGAGGCGGGGTATTCCATACGAAGCGAGGATGATATACCGCTTGTATGAAGAAGCTTATGCTTGTACCGCTAAAAATGTGGAGCGGGCAGGGATGCTCGCTTGCACATGGAGGCGGGGTATGCCATACGAAGCGAGGATGAGATACCGCTTGTATGAAGAAGCGAGGATGAGATGCCGCTTGTTAGGATGATGATTCATTCCTTTGTGATGACACGGATGATAGCGGTGATGTGTCCCGCTGTGTCGATTTATATTCATTTCTCTATGAGGACACGGTTTATAGCGATGGTTCATTCCGCTATATCTATTGGCGATGGTTCATTCCGCCAGGTGTATTGATAGCGACGGTTCATTCCGCTATATTTATTGGCGATGGTTCATTCCGCCAGGTGTATTTATAGCGACGGTTCATTCCGCTATATTGATTGGCGATGGTTCATTCCGCCAGGTGTATTTATAGCGATGGTTCATTCCGCTATATCTATTGGCGATGGTTCATTCCGCCAGGTGTATTGATAGCGATGCCTCTTTCCGCTACTATGTGGACGATGATTCATACTCAGGTATATAGCGAGGTTTCATGCCACTTATTATATGACGAGGTGTCATGCCGTCGATTCTATAGCGAGGGATTTTGCCGCTATGTACTCAGCACAGGATTTTGCCGCCTTCGAGCGATGGGTGCTGATTACGCACTATTATTGAGCGACGGAGACAGGTATGACGCTATATCACTAGCGATGAGGTATGAGATATTGCTATTTTATTAGCTTTATTGTAGCTGGCATGCATTGATATACATGTTTATTATGCCTATTTTACTAGCATGTTAGTGGATGACATACGCTGATGTACATGTATCGTCACTAGTGGGCAATGTTTTAGATGCCATGAGTTGGCATGTGTCGTCACGGGATGACGATGACGATGGTGTAGGAGATGTCTTATTAGACATGCATCATCGTTACGATGATCGATGCGTTGAGTATACGTATTCAGTGGTATGCCTTGGGTGCCAGTACCGAGCACAAGGTGGTGTGTGCGACACCGATGGACGTGACCCTTATACCGAGCGGGTTGCTCGAGGAATGGATGGATGCGCTGTACATGGGATTGTACCGCAGCTTACGATTGAGGCAATCATTTTACGAGTGGTGATACCCTTGAGGTATGCTCGTTGGAATGGCTTTTGGCCATGTGATTTGACGACAGGAGTAATCATGGAGGAAAGTACTCGCTTTCTGTCGATGTGACATGTGGTGGACATGGTCACACCACCCTTGAGGGTGTAGGATGGGTCCTAAGGGAGTAGGATCAGGTTATGTTAAGTACATAGGGACATTGGGTTGTCCAGGGTGTATCGGCATTGAGGAATGTTGGATAAAGACCCACTACTCTATTGAGTTTTCCTCCCATAGTATGTTATACCATGTGGAAACGTCCGTCTTATTGGTAGGTTTGAGGTAAACCTAAAGAGGCAGAGACTAGGTTGTCTGCCGCGTGTGTGTAGCACCATGATGGGCTTGCTAGAGCCGTTACACTGCTCGTTGGAACCAAGTTTGGCAAATCGTAAGGTGATACGATGTGGATTGTGGTGGACTCTAGTAGTCACCATGTCATTGAGGTTAAGGTTGTTCGTGCCTCACTGAAACGTGTATACGTTTATGTTTAATCTTGGAGACTTGTCTGGGACAGCTCAGGATGTTGGAGTACCAACAAGAGAGTCATCAGGTTGTTATTGACTCAATCTAAAGGAACCCGTGTATTGGGATACAATGGGTGTTATTGTATCCAGTTTTTCCGAACGATGGTTCGAGACTTGTGGATCTCGAGTTCGATGGCATTTCCCTTGCGAGGAAGGAGGTAGTATTATACCTATTTGGGAATCTTGAAAGATTCGGTAAGTTGGTGCAAGTGGTGTTGATCTTGGGAATCACGCCGTGTATTGTTAATCGTCGATTTTCATCCTCCACTGAGTAAGGAATGACTCAGAATTGACGGTTGTGTTTGGGGCTTAGGGATATGTGGTAGATACCCGAGCCGAGTGCATTGAGTATGCATGTGATATCAGTGCTTAGGCAGGTATACCGGTGAGTATACGGATGCCAGTTATTGATTTCCTCTCTGTTAAGCATAGAGTTATGCTATTTTTGGATGGTTAAATCTATGATGAGAGATATGGAACACCTTGAGATTGGGAATCTCCATGGCACGATGATTATGAGGAATGATCGTGAAGTTAGTTGACTCCCTTGAGGAGGGATTTTCTTGTGAGGGTTAAGGTATTTCCCTTGTTGGTGTTTTCCTTCGAGTTATGCGACAGCCTTCCCAAGTTTGGATTGTTAAATCCGAGGATTTTCAAGGGATGGCAGGATTTCGGATTGGTTGAGTGTCGCTGACGACACAAGCGTTGAGGATGCAATGGGTTTATTGCATGCCCCTTAAGAAATGTAAACTCTGCGGAGTCTCGGTTGTTATTTATGATCAGAACGTGATTCTTGGAACATCCGTAAGTGGACATCTTGCGAGATGTCTTTCGTTTTAAATTTGTGGCCGTGAGTTGCCCAAATTAAGTTGCAATGAGGCGACTACTCCTTCGATGGAGGAAGTTTGAAAGTGGAAACCAGGTTTGGTATGTGTACACCGTGGTTGTACTAGTGTTTCCCCTCGTAACGATGTATGTTAGACATCGTAAGTCATAGTAGAATATCATTGGATGATATCTACGATAGAATCAAGAGCGATTCGAATCCTTGCAGTTTCAGTTGACTAACTGCTTTTGGACTGTTAGCGTTGAGTTGTGCTGACGCTCTTTGACGTTATGATGGATCTGGAAGTCTATTCCACTCCAGAGTTTGACACGAGGTCAACGTTCTTACGGTTGAGGTGTCATTCAGGATGTGTTCGTACTGTTGTATTAGATCAAAGGATGACTGTCCGATCTACAGTCGTAAGTATTGGTTGATTTGCAGTCATGAGAGGCTGACTTCTGGGATGACCCGCATCGAGGTACGTTTTACCTCTTGGGTGTTATGTTGGTTATGGTATGTCGCTCTGTTTCAGAGATTAGATGAGAGGTAAGTATCCTCGCGTTTATTAATACGATTCTGATATGGTCAGGAATCGATGTTATGGCTTCATGTTGTTGTGCAGCCTGGGTGTTACGTGATACACCAGTGCTAATTTCGAGGACGAAATTCTTTTAGTGGGGGATATTGTGATGACCAGGGATTATAGGTGTTAATCCCGTAGTATTAATAATCCCTAAAGTGGTTTTACGTGGCGATTTGGGATTTAATCGAGGTGTTGGGCCTTCTGGGCTCGTTTATTTGGGCAGTTGGGATCGTTGGATCCAGAGGTTGAGATTGTATTCACATTACGGTGTAAAACCTAAGAGTTGGGTTTTTGATGTGTCTCGGAATCTCGGGTGCTGTGTGAGCACCGGTAGGGGATTTTGGAGTTAGAGAGAGAGTTTTTGAAAACAGATGATTTTTAAGGAATCATGATGTATTTGTGGGGCTATTAATTTTTCGGGGTATTTTTGCTATAAATACCAATTGAACCCAAAAATTTAAGAAAATTTTCATTTCAACCCTCATCTTTCTCTCTCTCCCGCGGCCGCGCCATTCCCGATCTTCCCCTGCCTCCGCGCGTAAAAACGCTTCGCCCGCCGCCGTCCGGCCGCCGTTCGGGGCGTGCGACCTACCGCCGTCTTCGTCTCGACGAGGCGCTCCTTTCCCCTCTGCCAATTGAAGGTTTCGTCGCGTGTGGAAGTCGAATTTTGCAGATAAGCGGCGATCCCCAAATTCTAGGGTTCATCGGATTTCGTCCGATTTTGCTTCCGATTTTCGTTGGGTAATCTCCCTTACCCCTTGTTCGTCTTTTTCGTGTATTTCCATGCCTTTATTGTGATTTTTGGTTCGAATTTCTGTTCGAATTTTAGGGCTTGGATTTCGAAATTTTGGGGGTTTTTGGCATGGGTGTTGTTTCTTGCAATTGATGGATTATTGCATGTTTTAAGAGTATTATGATGCTTGATTGAGAAGCTTTGGTTCGAATTTGAAGGATTTTAAGAGTTGGGATTTAAAGGCTTGTTTGGGATCGATTTTAAGGGGGTTGAATTCGAAAAATGGGGAGTTTTTGTCAAGGGATGTTGATTCTTGCTTGGATAGCTTAATTGACATTTTAGATGTATTATGGTATTTTATTGGGTTCGAAATTGTGAGATTAAGGTTCGATTTTTGTAGGGCATTCTTGAACAAATTTCGATTGTCTCATTTATTCCTTCCCTGCATGTACCCTGCCCCGGGTCTTTTAAGAGGTTAATTGTCGTGTGTTGACAATATTTTGAGGGATATGGGTGTGCTTGAGCATAGGTTACATGTTCGTAAATAATGGTGAATTGTTTATCGTGTTAGCACATCATTCCTCGGGGCATGGAACTCGAGCAAGGCTTGGCTCGGACTTCGGAGATTTAAGGTACGTGCGACGTACGAGCATTACTATATATATGTGAAATGCATAAGGTATTTTTGATTGCATTGAATGTTTTGCGTATGGTTATACATATATGTTGATATAGCCAAGGAATGACCCAAATCTTGAAATCGCCGCTTGTAGCGTGCGTGACACTAGAGTAGGATGACTCTTACATGATATATGGGTTACTGGGTTTATATGACTATATTATGAGACATTTGAGATGTCTAGGTTTGTAGAATCATGCATTCTTCGTAAGACATTTGAGATGTCTAGGTTCGTAGAATCGTGTATTCATTATGAGACATTTGAGATGTCTAGGTTCATTAGACTCATGTTTTCATTATAAGACATATGAGATGTCTAAGTATAATGGAAAGCAAGGTTATGAAATCAATATTTGATATTGATATATCTATTTTTGCATGTATATGAACTTGGAATCAATCATTCTTGATATTTGAGAATCAGGCATGCGATGTGTAAATCAATGTGTTGATTTACTGATTTATGAGATTTGATGAGTTTGATGTTGTGAGAACAGGGACAGTACACGGAATCCCGGATGAGGATGTTGCCATCCAGGGAGTATCATTTAAATTCATTAGTATTTACTTGCGTTGTAAATTATGAATTTCATTATTATGATTATGGGATTTTGTGTATTGGTATGCTCACCCCGTTGGGGGCTGTCTCTGTTGGGACAGGTGGACAGGTACATCGATGGCTATGGAGCTGAGCTCGAGCTGTTGATTTGAGGTACTCCCAGGATCGTGGTACCAGGGCTTGATGGAGCACGGTATCGTATAGAGTACCTATATATACACCTGAGGATTTATACATAATGAGCCTTTCTCTCTTCATTTAAGGTTGCATGCAATTAGGTTGAAATTGCTAGAATGATTGAGAGTCATTGGTGTATTATGTGGGTGTTGGAACCCACTTTTGTTGACGTATGTGTGGTGTCTTCCCTGGCTGGAATCTACTTGTATTACTGCTTTCTGTTGAGTATTATGGGTTCCCTGGCCGGGAATTTTGTATGTGTTGTACTCTGTTTTGGGATAGCTCTATTTATGGGGAGACTCTGCCCAAATTTTTGTAAAATTTACAATGTGAAAAGTGGCACCAAGGGGTTTGGTAAGGGCAAAACATATGATCTTTTATTGACAGGCAATGAGTTAAGTATCATCAGAGCTTCCCGATTGACATTTTATAGAAAGCATGTCCACACATAGGGTAGGTAATTCCAATAATCAGGTTTTAAGGGCTTGGGGTCCTTACATGTCACAAGTGACGAAAAGGTTAGTATAGTTCATTCTGAACTTTATCAAAGTTTTTCTTACGTGATAGATCCAGAAGAAGGCTAAACAGGGGTAGTTATCGCTCATCCCTCTTAAATTCTCATATAAATCAATGTATTATTTATTCATAAACTATAATTCCACCTCTTAAAATTTTTCAAGTCCAAGTTTTGCCCCCTAGCGCAGTCTTCTGACTCCTTTATCAGTTCTGCAGTGTCAATATTCTAATGCAATTTCTTCTTATGTACTGTAGAAAGAAGTTCAGACTAGACCTTGTGTTCTTCATGGAGATCAACATCCGTGTTATTTATTTGCAAGGAAATTTTTACCCGAAACTCTGGATAATTTGATGCAACTCTTCCCTAATT
This sequence comes from Haberlea rhodopensis, assembly GCA_907163345.1. Taxonomy (NCBI): domain Eukaryota; kingdom Viridiplantae; phylum Streptophyta; class Magnoliopsida; order Lamiales; family Gesneriaceae; genus Haberlea; species Haberlea rhodopensis. The sequence continues at coordinate 166,651 of CAJQUN010000380.1, read as the reverse complement.
ACACATCTATTTGACCAGTAGAATACTGATTCTTTGATCGATTCAAATGTGGTCTTCGATCCCTTCAGCTCCACTTCTCGTGTAGCTTCTGATGTTTGTAAAGATCCACGCCTCACATGCTCCGAAACAACACTTATATTTTTGTATGGGAAGGCAACTTGCAGAGACGGAAGGTGAAGAAAAGACTATTTCTTTGCCCGGGAACATTATTTAATTTAATCGAGGCTGCGCTGTTTGGATGATTATTGTAGAATCTTGAAGTGGCAAAAATAGCCAGCCTTTTTGGTTTTTTAGAATTTTTTGGTTTGTTGAATTAAATTAAATTTTGATGCCACAGTTTTCCTTGATTTATAGTGGTATTTACAGACAGTTAAAACTTATTTGGTTGCTTTGGATCTTGTTTCTGCAAATGTATATTGAGAAAATCTGGCTCCCAGTTTGTCTTGTCCCTTGGGTTTCTTTCACTATCACTTTAAATTTGTAAGTTAATTATTTTAGTAGGTTTGAAATTTCCTCAAAATTAAGGCAAATTGAGATCCACTTTTAAATTATTTCATTAAATCCAAATCCATTAAACCAAACACAACCTTAAATCCGCTATATTCCAAAATTTTGAATTTCCGGACAAACCAAAACAAATTCAAATAGATAAAAGATTGGCACTTGATGCAAATTCTTCAAAACATGCCTCATGTTCTTACAAATTTTCCACAAGTTGGCACCAAAAAACACAGGAACATGTCAATAAATGCCAAATGTTGAGAGCTGGTACGATCTAAATTTAATAAAAACAATAAATTGATAGAGTGGTTGAGTTACATATGAATTCTACATGACAACCAAGGCAGTGTCATATTGGTTAGTCATCCAAATCCCCTTGTAATAACTTGAGTTCGAGTCTTCCACGCCTCATAGTTAGGATTGTTCAGAGAAAAAAATAAAAAAAATCCTACATAAATATTATATGAAATTTATACATCTGATGCTACATTAGACGTATTCTTTTGATATGACATAAACTAAAGTATTGATGGCATCACTCATTTTCAGAGTCGTAATCAATTTATAACTATTGAGATTCTATATTGTGCAAATGTATATTATCCAAAAATTTAACATCGTTAAACATTCTGAAATTGACATAGGTTATACCACCATAGTTGGAAAGTTTTTACCCGAAACTCTACACATCCCAAAATTTATGACATAGGTTATACCAACATAGTTAACGCATAATTTCTCACATGGGACCAGATGATCCAATCCCATGGCGCTTGAAATATTCTCTGAATCCGTAAGCACTGAGGTCATAGTTGAACTGCCAAAGAAAACTCAAGCAAGATTATAAATAACGCCACCGATCCCAAAACCTGGAGATATTTCCCAAAGAAACGAGAAAGTGACTATTACTAAGCATGTTACTGGACAATGATATTAGTGATACTATCGACGGAGAGTTCTGAAATTCACTTAAGAGTTAAGACAACATAATGCAAGATAATACTCATTAATAAGCGACGTTTTGATGATCCATTGAATGAGTTGGCTTTGATAGAAAGTTGGGTGTATTGTTGGGGTAGAAGGAAAATTGTAAGCAATATTCTATTTTGGCTTCAATGATACGATATGTTTTACACAAGTATATGTATCATTCGTGGCGTCAGCATCTTGTCCTTGTGCTAGAATATTTGTTGACCATCGAAAAAGTCTTAGTGCAGAATCACTAAACATGTTGACATTTTCTTGAGATTGATTTGTTCAGAATCGAAACACAAGAACAAGGCACGATACACGAGTTTGAAGAACATAGTTAGAAGAGGAAAAATCACTAGATCAATTCTTATTGGCAATGACTAATGATATTTTGTAATGTTTTCCAAAAAAAAACTTGAATACTTTATCATTTAACAATTGTTAACGTATAGTTTTAAAATTAATAACTCATATGATTAATTGTTTTAGATAATGTTGCGTGTTTTGATTGAATATAAAATATTGAGTACAATCCAGTCCTAATCCGGTTTCAACAAAATCATAATTTGGTTCTTGTGATGCCCAGGAATTAATGGTGTTAATCTCGGTGTGGTAATAATCCTTAATGGATTTTAATCGTGGCAATTATGAATTAATTGCGGTTTCGAGACTCCCGGGGATTTTAAATCCGGTATTTGGAGTCATTGGATCCAAGGGATGAGATTATATTCTCGTCGTGGTGATAACCTTGGAATTTGGTCTTTGGTGGGATTTGGGGTCCGGAGTACTTTGTACTGGGGCTGGTAATGGAATTAGAGTTGGAGAGATGATCTTTGAAAACAAATAATTTTTAATGAGTCTTGATGTATTTGTGGAGGAGTTGGTATTTTAAAGCTTAGGGGCTATATATACCAAGTGGACTCGGTATTACGGGATAACACAATTCATTCCACTCCTTCTCTCCCCTCCTCAACGCCAACCCTTTCCCCCCCATTTCCCCTCTTTTCCCTTGGTGGGAAAAATCCTTGGTAGCTTGGCTCGGGAGCCGGATTTCTCGAAGATAATCAGGTATTAACCTTCCCCTCACCATTGTCTTCGATTTGGTAGTGGTATTGTAGAGTTTGGTTGAGATTTTGGTTGGTTTTGCAATTTGAGGGGTTTTTGATAAAAATCCAAAGTTGAGTTTTTAGTGTTTTTATTGGTTACAAATGGTGTAATGGATGTGTTGAGGAAGTTAGGGGTGTTAGTTTTGAGTTTGGGTGTGAAAAACACCATGGAAGCTCGAATTTTTCGGAAATCCGCATGTCGCGATCGATCGCGGCTTGGCACCGATCATTTGCGACATGTTGCTCATTTGAGAAGGTGATGAACAGTAGCGGCGATCGATCGCGAACAGAGGGCGATCGATCGAGGGGTCCTTGGCGATCGATCTCGAATTTGGGTGATCGATCGCGACGTGATTATTTTCGGGCAGTAGGGTATGGCGATCGATCGCGGCTTGGCGCCTATCGATCGCGGCCCTGTTCCCTTTGTTTTTTTCGAAATTCTGAAAAATGTCGGGATTTTGGAATCGAGGTTTAAGTGGCCCATTTCCGGGGCAATTTCTACATTCCAATGGGAATGCCATACTTTTAAAATGGATTGGTTGGAGCCAAAGTTTAATAAAATGGGATTCTCGGTTGAGTCTTTGGCTATCTATTAAACTTATAAAATGGTATATTTTGGGTATTATGCATGCTTAGCCGGGGGGCTTTTATTTTGGTAATCGTCATGGATGGACGATATGTTTGGAAATTGTGAACGTGCTTGGGCACGTGGTTGCATGCTTGTGTTTAATTGAGAGTTATTTGCATGTTAGCACTGAACTCATCGGGTCGTGGGACTCAGACAAGGTTGGACTCGAACTACGGGATTATAAGGTACGTATGACGTACGAGCATATACTATTATAATGTTGCAACTGTAAAATGCATGGTATGTGGTAATTACAATAAATGGACATTGAAATGCATGGTATGTGGTGTTTGCAATAAATGGATATTGAAATGCATGGTATATTGTACTTGCTATAAATTGATAGGGATATGCATGGTAGATGGTAATTGCGTTAAATGGATATACATTGGGAACCATACGGTGCCGCTATTGAGCGAGCAATGATTTGGGATGTTGTCGCCGTTGAGCGACCATCGGTTATGACGCCGCTATTGTTGAGCGTGCGTGGGGTTAAAATGCCGCTATTGTGGAGCGAGCTATGAAATAGAAATATGGAGTAATTGACTAGATACAGGTGATATCTGTAGTACCTTATTTGATGACTTAATCATATTTGATTATGGAACTGGTATAACAGGGACGGTTTTAGTTGATCAATGAGATGATCAACTGGTTTTTGAGAATTTAATGGTTTGGTTATTTTGAGAACATGGACAATACAGGGGATCCCGGATGAGGATGATACCATCCAGGGAGTATCATTTAAATTCATGGCATTTACATTCTGTAAATTATGAACTGTAATATTATGATTATTGGATTGGTGGTATTGGTATGCTCACCTCGTGTGGGGGCTGTCTCTGTTGGGGCAGGTGATACAGGTGTAGCAGCAGCTTTGGAGTTGAGCTCGGGATGTTGATTAGAGGTACTTCCAGGATCGAGGTACCAGAGCTGGTTGAATAAGTACATAGATCCAGAGTTGAGATCGAGTTGTGCTTGGGAGGTGCTTCCAGGATTGAAGTACCAGTAACGGTACCTGGTAGAGTTTTTTATACATTAGATACACACTTATTCATTGTGTGCTCTTATGTGAGTACGTTTTTACGTGTATATGGAATGTATAAATGGGCTATGACTTTCCGCTCTTCATTTATAGTTGCATGCAATTAAATATGGAATTGCTAAATGAACTGAGAGCATGTTAGTGTATTATAAGGGTGCATACTATGTGAGTGATCTTGATTGGGGAATTTGAATATCATGTGGATCAAATGCAAGAAATTTTCTGGATAGTATATGGTGTTACACTTGCATATGACTTTTTCCCCCATGATAGTATGATTATATGCACTAATGGTATGGATTAATACACTAATAACGGGTTAAGGGCACGGGGGTCCTTACATTAGTGGTATCAGAGCAGTGGTTTGCTCTTTGGGGCTGTTGAGGGCCTAGGAACATGTTGATAGAAATGGGAAGCACATACTTATGCATGATGGTAGTTAGTGTGGTGTGACACAAATATATTGCTTATGTGCGTTTATGATATGTGTTCATATTTGGAATATGTTGTTGCTAACCATGGTGGTTGCAGGGTCATGTGAGACATGGATTATGCATTACGGTTGCATATATATTGGAGTGATGATTTTAATGCTTTGCCGCTAAATGTTGAAGCGATGGTAAAATTCCGCATGTCACATTTGAAGCGAGGTGCATTAAAATATACTCATGGCAATGTTTATTGGAATATGGGTTATGCATTACGGTTGCATACATGGCGTAGCGATGTGAATACTTGCCGCTGTCATATTATAGCGATGAAGAATATTTGCCGCAAATATGTCGAAGCGAAGGATAATTCCGCTGTCATATTACTATTGCGAGGGATATTATGCCGCTAATATGTCGAAGCCAGGGGTATTTCCGCTGTCATGATAAAACGAGGAGTAGTGGCGCCGCTGTCATACCATCGCGATGAAGAATATTTGCCGCTTAAGCGAGGGATATTATACCGCTAATATGGCATAGCGATGAGCTTTCCGCTGTCATATGATAGCGATGGAGGATATTTGCCGCTTAAGCGAGGGATATTATGCCGCTGGTATGTCGAAGCGAAGTAGCGAAGATGGATATTTGCCGCTTCTTAGCGAGGGATATCATGACGCTAGTTTATTGGCGATGGTTCATGTCGTCGGGTATCTATATAGCGATGGTTCATTCCGCTAATCTATTGGCGATGGTTCATGCCGCCGGGTATCTATATAGCGATGGTTCATTCCACTATTCTATTAGCGATGGTTCATGCCGCCGGGTATCTATATAGCGATGGTTCATTCCGCTAGTTTATTGGCGATGGTTCATGCCACCGGGTATTTATAGCGATGGTTTATTACGCTATTCTATTGGCGATGGTTCATGCCGCCGGGTATTACATAGCGAAGGGTCATTCCGCTACATCTATGGTGATGGTTCATGCCGCCAGGTATTATATAGCGATGGTACATGCCGCTACATCTATGGCGATGGTTCACACCGCCGGATATCTATATTGATGTTTTATGCCGCTGACTCTATGGCGAGGGATTATGCCACTGATTCTATAGCGATGGGTTATACCGCTGTGTACGTGACACTAGATTACGCCACCTACGAGCGATGGGTGCTGATTGCGTACCACGGCTGGACGACGGAGGCAGGTATGACGCTATCTTGTTAGTGATGAGGTATGTCATATTACTGTTTTATTCACATTATTGTGGATGACATGCGTTGATATACATATACCGTCATATGTTTGACAATGAGACTATGGATGTCGTGTATCGACATGTACAGTCATGAGTTGACGATGGGATTTTGGATGTCATATGTTGGCATATACCGTCACGGGATGACGATGACACGTGTAGCGTCGTGATGACGAATAATACGTCTAGGTGTACGTATTTAGTCATATGGTTTGAGTGTTGTTGATGGGCACAAGATGATGTCTACGTCACTGGTTGACAAGACTGTTACGCCGAGCAGGTTTGCTCGATGGATTATTGGATGCATTGTACCTGTGAGGGTACCGCATCATGTAATAGAGGTAAATATTTTCGAGTAGTGATACCTTTGGGTATACTTGCTGGAATGGCTAAGGCCAAGTGATTAGTGGTAATAATAGTCATTGAGGAAACTACTCGCTTGTCGTTGAGATGTGTGGTAGACATAGTTACACCCACCCTGAGGGTGTGGAATAAGTCCTATTAGATTAGGATTGCACCGTGGTTGAGCAAGGACACCGGGATGTCCATTTTGCTTTGGTGTTTAGAGAAATATTGGGTGATGACCCACTACTCTAATGGCTTGTTACAGTATGGTATACCGAGTGGAATGTATGATGCGTTGTAGGCTTGGTACAAGCCTATGAGGGCAGCGTGTTGCTAGCCAGGTATTATTGCAGTGATATAGTGTGCTTGTTGTATCCATTACACTGCTCGATGGAACTGAGTTTGGTGAATCGTACGATGAGACGATGAGGGTTTATGGTAGACTCTTGTAGTCTCTACGTGGCATGATGTTTGAGGCAGGGAATACCTCACGGAGACGTTTCTACGTCTATTGTTTTGAGGGACTTGTACTGGGACAACTCAATTTTCTTGGTAGTACCAACACGAGTGTCAACAAGTCGTTGTTAGCTATAGTTGAGCATCCTTGCATATGGAATGCAACGGGAGTCACAATTAGAATTGTGGGATATAGCTAGTGGGGTAACACTACTATATTGATTTTATATCGTGGAGAGATTTGGATTGTACTGTCATGGAGACAGCTGGTATCGGTCGTGAGTTGATTGTAAATCAGCCTTGTTAAGCATTACTGGTATTGGACCGAGTAATGGATTACTTACCTTTCGGTGAGACAATCGAGGAGACGTCTCCGGGGGAATGCTCGAGATTGTGTAGTACTATGGTATTAGTACAGAGCATTGTTAGAATGAGTATACGTTGGATATACGGGTTTCGGATTGGTAATAGTATGCACTATTCTAACCAGTTGTGTATTTCTGGTTCTGAGATATATTTTGGTATAAATATATCCAGTTTTCCGAACGGTGGTTCGAGGTTGGAGGGTCATGAGTTCATGACATTTTCCTTGTGAGGAAGGCGGTATTGATATACCTACCGATTGGGAATCTTTGGGAGATTCAATGAGTCGGTTTGTGTGGTGTTGATTTTGGGATCACACCATTGGTCGTCGGTCTGTCAATCATTGTTCTCGTGAGGTGAGAATAGCTGGGGATTGACAGTTGTTTTGGGACTTTGAGTATGATTGGAGATACCCGAGTCGATTGCATTGAGTATGCATGTTATATCGGTACTTAGGCATGTATACCAGGGTGTATACGAATGCCAACTTTTATTTTAGTCCTCGTCGAGCATTGGATTTATATGCTTTGAAGAATGAATCTCCGGTGAGAGATTGTGACACCTTGAGATTGGTAATCTAGATGGCACGATGTATTCTGAGGAATAATCGTGAGGTCCGGTTGACTTTCCCCCGAGGAGGGATTGTCGTGTTTTGGGACCATGGAAATTTTGTTAGTTAATTTGATAGCTTCCTTGTTTTAGGATTGCTGAATCCTAGGATAAACGAGGGATGGCCAGGGTTTAGATTTGTTTAGTGTCGTGGTTGACTCGTGTAATACCCCCGAAATGTTATATGATTATGTGCTATGATGATGATTTATGATATGTTTAAGGGTTGTGGTGTATTTTAAATTGGGGGAGTATAATTACGATATGATGATATGATTTAGGGGGAATGTTGGGTGTTTTAAAGGATGTATTAATTTAAATGAAGTTATAAAATATCGAGTGAGAATATTTTAATACATCGTACTAATTTCCGGGACACAATTAAACACCACATGACCACCCAACCCACATCACCCACCCCCTGCCACTCGGCCACCCCCCCCCCCCCCCCACTTGACAAGCCCATACACCCACTTGACAAGCCCATGCTTCATCATACCTTTCAATCACCTCCTTTCTCTTCACTTTTCCTTCCCTTTTTCTCTAAAAAACCGCCCCTGAAGTGCTGCAGAAAGAGGAGAGAAAACCTTGGGCTAAGGTGTACATTAATTCACACCAAAGGAGGAGAAAAATGGGGTAAGACTTGGTGCTCTGTTTTTGATTAAGTTGGGTTTGTTTTGGGTGATTTTCATGTATGCTAGTAAAAGTTTGGGTGAAACCTTGGTTTGGGTGCTTACATGTTAGTGTTATGTAACTACTAGCATGTTAGATCGAACACTTTATACGTTTTATGTGGTAGATTGCTGGCCTTGAAACTAGGTGTTCGAAAATCTGGGTAATGTCATGATGCCCTGTTTTCTGTAAGTTTGGTTGAGCTCTAAGTTTATGAGGATGTTATGATGCATGCTAGCTTAGGTTTTATGAAACCTTGAATTTACGTGCTTACATAGAAGTTTTATGAAGCCCCTAGCATATATGTTGGAACATGTTGCATGGTTTATATGTGAGAATCATTGCTATGAAATGTAGTGCTCGAAAATCTGGGTAGAAGTTGTGATGCCCTGTTTTTCTGAAAATGTGGATGAGCACTGATAAAGATGAGTTATTTTAATGCATGTCGGTTTAAGTTATGAGTGAACCTTTAATTTTAATACATGCATGGAAGTATGATGAAGCTATTGATATGCTTATTTAGGCATTATATGTTTGTTATGAAGTAGTTTGAAGGGTGTGATTTGAGGTGTTCGAGATTTCTGGAAAATCTCGCATGAATGGGAACGACCGATCGATCGGCAAATGACGTAGCCAAAAAGAGAAAATGATGAACAGTTAGCGATCGATCGGTAAGAGAGACCGATCGATCGGTAGTTACTGTTCATATGTTATAAAATTTTATGTTCTTTTTTTTAAAAATTGATTTCGATTCTCGTATCGGTGCCTAATATTATATTATGTGGTTGTGTAGAGCCATCCCAGGTACCAGCACAATCAAGGAGATAAGTCTGTTGACTCCTCCTCCTTTTGAAAAGGTACGTAAGAGACGTACGGGCATCGGACGGTAAAACACATCCTTACACTACGACTATGCTTTTATTGCATGAGTATACATGATGAGATGATGATGTTTATAAGATGTTTATAAGATGTTTACGGTGTTTATAAGATGTCTATGATGTTATACGTGGTAAGATGCCACGGGGTAAGATGCCCCACATGGTAAGAGGCCATGCGATACTAATTGTGGTAAGATGCCCCACATGGTAAGAGGCCATGCGATACTATTTGTGGTAAGATGCCACGGGGTAAGATGCCCCACATGGTAAGAGGCCATGCGATGTTTATAATGTGGTAAGATGCCACAGGGTAAGATGCTCATATGCATGATTATGAATCAGGGACAACGATAAGAAGTTAATGAATAACCAGCATATTTACTTAACCAATGTTTCATGCATTTACTATGATGTTTTATGATGTTAAATGAGATTGTATATGCTTATGATGTGTTGTCCCTGTAGGTACGCTTTTGGACTAAAGGACTAAGGGGTCGGGTTGAGGCAGTGAGCTACGAGGAACACAGGAATGTATAGGAATCAAGTCTCGATTAGTATCTACTCTAGGAGTAGTATAAATCTAAACATGAACATTCTTTTGTAAGTGTAATGAATTTATTTTTTTGAAGTCCTTTATTTTGGCCTGTAATTCTGATAGCTCATGTAACAACCAGAACCTTAGGATGTTATTAATGCATGATAGTCCTTCTTATGTCTATTAATCACTGTTAAGGTGGGAAGACCCCACATTAGTGGTACCAGAGCAGTGGTTAGATAACTCGGGAATGAGTGAAGGGTAGCCTTAGCAAAGACTAGGTGCTTACTTTTGAACATGTTTTATATGTATGTTGCATATGAAGTTCCTATGTTATGCTAACATGTTTAATTATCTAACGATGTGCTTTATGAACTGCTTTTGGTGTTATTATTAACCCTTGTGTTGCAGCATGGCAGCAAATATAGAAGTGGGTGACGCCGTTAGTGTAAATGCAAGTGCTGGGCGTACGAATCCACTGCCACCACCAGCCTTGGGCGAAGAACCTTCTGAACAACAGTTGCTACCTAGGGAGTTGAGCTTGGCTCAATTTATGATGTACCGACCCCCAATGTTCGAAGGAACTGAATCAGGGGAAAAAGCTGAGGAATGGTTGGAGAGGATTGAACAGATATTTGTGGCAGCGCCTTGTGCAAAGACGGCCTGGATCAGATTAGCAGAATTTCAGCTGGCCAAGAAGGCACTGATGTGGTGGAAGACCACCGTGATTGAGCAAGAGGCTCTGGGGCAGGAAATAAATTGGAAGATGATCCGAACGCGGTTTCTGACCCGCTACTTCTCAGCCGCTGCAAGACAGGCCAAGGAGGATGAGTTTACCAGTTTAAGGCAAGGTACCATGCCTGTATCTGATTATGCTCTACATTACTGTTCCTTACTTCGATATGTGCCCCATATTGCTGCAAACCCTCAAGCGAAGATGAGGAATTTCATGAAGGGCTTGAGGCCGGAACTATATGACAGGGTAATTACCTATGGCCCTGCCTGTTTTGACGATGCGCTTTCACGAGCTGAACTAGCCGAACTGGGAGTTGGCGCATATCCTGATGCAGTGCCACCTCCAGCACCCCCTCAGAAATCCACTTCTGATAATTTGAAGCCCAGGGGTGATCAGTTTAAGCCTAGGGGAAACACTTCAGCGTCGAGATTCAGTGGCAAGAGGCCCAAGAATCGATGGAAAGGGAACCGTAGGAATGATGCTCCATCAGGGAGAGGACAGCCTCAGGGAGACAGATCTGGAAGAGTTCAGTGCACTCTTTGTGGACAACCACATTTGGCAAAGGATTGCGTAGGATGCTATGTCTGTGGCGATAGAGGCCACTTTGCTCGACAGTGTCCCAACAGGGGAAGACAGCAGAACTCTACGGGGAGGCCTGCGGACAGAGCGGCACAGCACCGACCACCTTTCACACCGAGGCAGTATGGAGGTCAGCCCACGGGGCCACCTCAGGGACAGGTGTATGCTTTGACGAGGGAGCAGGCTACAGCGGCTTCGGAGGAGGTTATAGTGGGTACGTGTCTTTTATTTACGCACCCTGCTCTTATATTGATAGACACAGGTGCGTCACACTCTTTTGTGTCGACGAATTTTGTTGAAAGGCACCACAATGCACTTCTCCGTCGCCCATGCCTCTTATGGTCTCGACCCCCGCTGGAAGAAGTTTGACTACAGATCAGATTGTCTATGATGGCCTCATTTATTTTGAGGATAATGAGTTAAGATCAGATTTGATTGTGCTGAGAATGACAGACTTCGATTGCATTGTGGGCATCGATGTTCTGAACAAGTATCAGGACAGTGGTAGACTGCAGGCAGAGGACTGTCCGATTCAGGTCTGATATGGGAGTCCACTGGACATTCTTTGGGGATGGTTCTCGCCCAATAGATTCCGTTGATATCTGCTGTCAAGATGGCACAGTTATTGGAACGAGGTAATACAGGATATCTTATCTATGCTGTTGATATGACGGAAAAGAGGAAAGAGCTAAAGGTTGAGGATGTGCCCGTAGTGGCGGAGTTTGCTGATGTCTTTCCGGAGGAAATTCCCGGATTCCCACCGACGAGAGAGGTCGAGTTTGGGATTGAACTGCTACCAGGGACGTCTGCAATTTCTCGTGCCCCATATAGGATGGCACCAGCAGAGTTAAGGGAGTTAAAGATTCAGTTGCAAGAACTCCTTGACAAGGGCTACATACGCCCTAGCGTATCGCCCTGGGGTGCGCCTGTCTTATTTGTTAAGAAGAAAGATGGATCGATGCGTCTCTGCATTGACTACACACAACTGAATAAAGCTACAGTAATGAACAAGTATCCACTTCCGAGGATCGATGACTTGTTCGATCAGTTGTAGGGTACGCGGCTTTATAGTAAGATCGATCTGAGGTCGGGGTACCATCATATTCGAGTAAGAGAAGATGATGTTCAGAAGACGGCATTCAGGACTAGATATGGGCACTATGAATTCCTGGTCATGCCTTTTGGGGTGACGAATGCCCCAGCTGTCTTCATGAGTTTGATGAACAGAGTGTTCCAACCATATTTGGATCAGTTCGTCATAGTCTTCATTGACGACATACTTATTTACTCTCGGACAGAAGAAGAGCATGTAAGGCACTTGAGGATAGTACTTCAGATCCTTAGGGATCATCAGCTATATGCAAAGCTTAGTAAGTGCGAGTTCTGGTTGGACAGCGTGGTATTCTTGGGCCATGTCATATCTAGCCATGGGATATCTGTGGATCCCAGGAAGATTGAAGCTGTGTTAGAGTGGGCTGCACCCACTTCTGTACCGGAAATACGGAGTTTCCTCGGTTTGGCAGGTTATTACCGACGTTTCGTCGAAGGTTTCTCGAAGATTGCCAAACCCCTGACACAGCTGACTCAGAAAGGAGTCCCCTTCTTTTGGTCTGAGGCTTGTGAGGAAAGTTTTCAAGAACTGAAGCGTCGCTTGACTACAGCGCCTGTATTGGTAATTCCGTCTGAGAATAAGAGGTTTGCCTTGTATACGGATGCGTCACTGCAGGGTTTGGGCTGTGTGTTGATGCAAGATAAGCACGTGGTGGCTTATGCATCGAGGCAGCTGAAACCACACGAGGCTAGGTATCCAGTGCTTCATTTGGAATTGGCGGCCATCATTTTTGCCTTGAAGATCTGGAGGCATTACTTGTATGGCACGTCTTTCACTATATATACAGACCATAAGAGCCTGAAGTTCTTATTCACTCAGGCAGAGTTGAATATGAGGCAAAGAAGGTGGATGGATTTGCTCAAAGACTATGATTGTGAAATTGAGTACTATCCAGGTAAAGCAAACTTAATAGCAGACGCCTTAAGTCGGAAGGTGAAGAGTACTGCAGAGGATGTTATGTGTTTGTCGGCCTTAATGACTTCTTATTGCCATCTGGGCTATGATTTCGATGTAGACACGTCACCTGTGCGAGTGTCGACCTTATTGGCGGAGCCAGATATATTTGAGGCGATCAGGAAGGCCCAGAAGTCGGATAGTGAGGTTCAGAGATGGACATCATTGGTACTTCAGGGTCAGCCATCCAAGTTCCGAGTGGCTGAGGATGATTCTTTGAGACTGGGCAACCGATGGGTAGTCCCAGATACACCAGAACTGCGTAGAGGAATATTGGAGCGAGCTCACAGTAGTCGGTTCAGTATCCACCCAGGGGGAAAGAAGATGTACAAAGATCTATGCGATCAATTCTAGTGGAGACGCATGAAGCGTGAGGTGATCAATTTCGTTAAAAGATGTTTGATCTGCCAGCAGGTAAAGGCAGAGAGGCAGAGGCCTGGTGGTGAGCTGAAGAGCTTAGAGGTGCCTGAATGGAAGTGGGAGCATATATCTATGGACTTCGTGACCCACTTGCCGAGGACGGCCTCAGGATTTGACGCGATCTGGGTGATCGTAGATAGGCTGACGAAGACGGCTCATTTCATCCCTTACAGTATGTCTTATATATACTTGAAGATGGCCCAGATGTATATACGGGATGTGGTGAGATTGCATGGTATTTCAGTCTCGATAGTGTCTGACAGAGACCCGAGGTTCACTTCACATTTCTGGGAGGGTCTCCAGACAGCTTTGGGCACAGAGGTGAGACTGAGTACGGCCTATCACCCTCAGACAGACGGCCAAACAGAGCGTACCATTCAGACGCTCGAGGACATGTTGAGGGCATGTATTTTGGAGTTTGATACTCCGTGGCAGGATTCAGTGCCGCTGGTGGAGTTCTCCTATAATAACAGTTATCAGGCGAGCATTCAAATGGCTCCTTTTGAAGCTCTGTATGGACGACGATGTAGATCACCGCTGTATTGGGAGGATTTGACTAGCAAAGCGGTCGGAGGACCGGATATGGAAGGTAAGATAAAATTGATACGCCAAAAGATGAAAGTGGCCCAGGATAGGCAGGCAGCCTATGCAAATAAGCGGCGACGACCGCTGGAACTCCAGTTAGGAGACAGGGTCTTCTTAAAGATCTCGCCCTTCAGGGGTGTGGTTCGTTTTGGGATGCGGGGAAAGTTATCTCCGAGGTATGTTGGGCCATATGAAGTTTTACAGCGTATCGGTACATTGGCATATCGTTTGGCTCTACCGCCATCCTTGTCTGGCATACATGATGTTTTCCATGTCTCTATGTTACGGAAGTATGAGCCAGACCCATCTCATGTCTTATAGCCTACAGAAGTTCAGATAAACTCAGATGTGTCCTACGTAGAACGACCAATCAGAATTCTGGATCGAGAGGATCGCAGACTACGAAGCAAAGTTATACCGATGGTCAAAGTTCAGTGGGATCGTCGGGGTGTCGAGGAGGCTACATGGGAGACGGAACGGCATATGGTGCAGCACTATCCGGAACTACTCTCTGGTATGTTTTTAATGTTTAGTTCCATTATGATGATGCATGTGGATTTCGAGGACGAAATCTTATAAGTAGGGGAGCAATGTAATACCCCCGAAATGTTATATGATTATGTGCTATGATGATGATTTATGATATGGTTAAGGGTTGTGGTGTATTTTAAATTGGGGGAGTATAATTACGATATGATGATATGATTTAGGGGGAATGTTGGGTGTTTTAAAGGATGTATTAATTTAAATGAAGTTATAAAATATCGAGTGAGGATATTTTAATACATCGTACTAATTTCCGGGACACAATTAAACACCACATGACCACCCAACCCACATCACCCACCCCCTGCCACTCGGCCACCCCCCCCCCACCCACTTGACAAGCCCATACACCCACTTGACAAGCCCATGCTTCATCATACCTTTCAATCACCTCCTTTCTCTTCACTTTTCCTTCCATTTTTCTCTAAAAAATCGCCCCTGAAGTGCTGCAGAAAGAGGAGAGAAAACCTTGGGCTAAGGTGTACATTAATTCACACCAAAGGAGGAGAAAAAGGGGGTAAGACTTGGTGCTCTGTTTTTGATTAAGTTGGGTTTGTTTTGGGTGATTTTCATGTATGCTAGTAAAAGTTTGGGTGAAACCTTGGTTTGGGTGCTTACATGTTAGTGTTATGTAACTACTAGCATGTTAGATCGAACACTTTATACGTTTTATGTGGTAGATTGCTGGCCTTGAAACTAGGTGTTCGAAAATCTGGGTAATGTCATGATGCCCTGTTTTCTGTAAGTTTGGTTGAGCTCTAGGTTTATGAGGACGTTATGATGCATGCGAGCTTAGGTTTTATGAAACCTTGAATTTACGTGCTTACATAGAAGTTTTATGAAGCCCCTAGCATATATGTTGGAACATGTTGCATGGTTTATATGTGAGAATCATTGCTATGAAATGTAGTGCTCGAAAATCTGGGTAGAAGTTGTGATGCCCTGTTTTTCTGAAAATGTGGATGACCACTGATAAAGATGAGTTATTTTAATGCATGTCGGTTTAAGTTATGAGTGAACCTTTAATTTTAATACATGCATGGAAGTATGATGAAGCTATTGATATGCTTGTTTAGGCATTATATGTATGTTATGAAGTAGTTTGAAGGGTGTGATTTGAGGTGTTCGAGATTTCTGGAAAATCTCGCATGAATGGGAACGACCGATCGATCGGTGATGAACACCGATCGATCGGCAAATGCCGTAGCCAAAAAGAGAAAATGATGAACAGTTAGCGATCGATCGGTAAGAGAGACCGATCGATCGGTAGTTACTGTTCATATGTTATAAAATTTTATGTTCTTTTTTTTTAAAAAATTGATTTCGATTCTCGTATCGGTGCCTAATATTATATTATGTGGTTGTGTAGAGCCATCCCAGGTACCAGCACAATCAAGGAGATAAGTCTGTTGACTCCTCCTCCTTTTGAAAAGGTACGTAAGAGACGTACGGGCATCGGACGGTAAAACACATCCTTACACTACGACTATGCTTTTATTGCATGAGTATACATGATGAGATGATGATGTTTATAAGATGTTTATAAGATGTTTACGGTGTTTATAAGATGTCTATGATGTTATACGTGGTAAGATGCCACGGGGTAAGATGCCCCACATGGTAAGAGGCCATGCGATACTAATTGTGGTAAGATACCCCACATGGTAAGAGGCCATGCGATACTATTTGTGGTAAGATGCCACGGGGTAAGATGCCCCACATGGTAAGAGGCCATGCGATGTTTATAATGTGGAAAGATGCCACAGGGTAAGATGCCCATATGCATGATTATGAATCAGGGACAACGATAAGAAGTTAATGAATAACCAGAATATTTACTTAACCAATGTTTCATGCATTACTATGATGTTTTATGATGTTAAATGAGATTGTATATGCTTATGATGTGTTGTCCCTGTAGGTACGCTTTTGGACTAAAGGACTAAGGGGTCGGGTTGAGGCAGTGAGCTACGAGGAACACAGGAATGTATAGGAATCAAGTCTCGATTAGTATCTACTCTAGGAGTAGTATAAATCTAAACATGAACGTTCTTTTGGAAGTGTAATGAATTTATTTTTTTGAAGTCCTTTATTTTGGCCTGTAATTCTGATAGCTCATGTAACAACCAGAACCTTAGGATGTTATTAATGCATGATTAGTCCTTCTTATGTCTATTAATCACTGTTAAGGTGGGAAGACCCCACAACTCGTGTGGCGGGAATGCAATTGATTGTTCTTGCATGTCCTTTCGAGAACTTGAGACCTTGTGGAGTCTCGATAGTGTGTTTGGACCAAGATGTGATTTCTTGGAACACACGGATGTAGACATCTCTGGAGATGTGTTTCGTATTGATCGGGGCCGTGTTGTTGCCCAATCCGTGTTGCAATGTTGCGTAACTACTCCTTTGATGGAGAGGGATTTGGAAAGCGGAAGCCGGATGTGGTATAAGTACATTGTAGTGTACTGGGGGATTTCATCGGTAACGATGTATGGTTAACATCGTAGGCTAAATCACAAAGATATCATCGAAGCGATATCTATTTTGGAATCACGAATGATTCATTTGATTTGCAGTTAGGGTTGACTGACTGCTCTTGAGATGGTTAGCATTGGGATATGCTGACGTCCTGTTGCGGTTGTAACGGTTTGGGAGGTTTATCCCATTCCGGGTTTTGTTGCGAGGCCGGCATCCTCGCGGTTGGTGTGTCGTTCATGACATGTTCATGATTCGACGATGTGGATCCGTTTGGATTGCGTGGTCTCGGTGTTACGTGGAGTACGCCGTGCAAATTTTTGTGATGCCCGGGAATTAATGGTGTTAATCCCGGTGTGGTAATAATCCTTAATGGATTTTAATCGTGGCAATTATGAATTAATTGCGGTTTCGAGACTCCCGGGGATTTTAAATCCGGTATTTGGAGTCATTGGATCCAAGGGATGAGATTGTATTCTCATCGTGGTGATAACCTTGGAATTTGGTCTTTGGTGGGATTTGGGGTCCGAAGTACTTTGTACTGGGGCTGGTAATGGAATTAGAGTTGGATAGATGATCTTTGAAAACAGATGATTTTTAATGAGTCTTGATGTATTTGTGGAGGAGTTGGTATTTTAGAGCTTAGGGGCTATATATACCAAGTGGACTCGGTGTTACGGGATAACACAATTCATTCCACTCTTTCTCTCCCCTCCTCAACGCCAACCCTTTTCCTCCCATTTCCCCTCTTTTCCCTTGGTGGGAAAAATCCTTGGTAGCTTGGCTCGGGAGCCGGATTTCTCGAAGATAATCAGGTATTAACATTCCCCTCACCATTGTCTTCGATTTGGTAGTGGTATTGTAGAGTTTGGTTGAGATTTTGGTTGGTTTTGGAATTTGGGGGTTTTTGATAAAAATCCAAAGTTGAGTTTTTAGTGTTTTTATTGGTTACAAATGGTGTAATGGATGTGTTGAGGAAGTTAGTGGTGTTGGTTTTGAGTTTGGGTGTGTAAAACACCATGGAAGTTTGAATTTTTCGGAAACCCGCAGGTCGCGATCGATCGCGGCTTGGCGCCGATCGATCGCTATATGTTGCTGATTTGAGAAGGTGATGAACAGTAGCGGCGATCGATCGCGAACAGAGGGCAATCTACATTCCAATGGGCATGCCATACTTTTAAAATGGATTGGTTGGAGCCAAAGTTTAATAAAATGGGATTCTCGGTTGAGTCTTTGACTATCTATTAAACTTATAAAATGGTATATTTTGGGTATTATGCATGCTTAGCCGGGGGGCTTTTATTTTGGTAATCGTCATGGATGGACGATATATTTGGAAATTGTGAACGTGCTTGGGCACGTGGTTGCATGCTTGTGTTTAATTGAGAGTTATTGCATGTTAGCACTGAACTCATCGGGTCGTGGGACTCAGACAAGGTTGGACTCGAACTACGGGATTATAAGGTACGTATGACGTACGAGCATATACTATTATAATGTTGCAACTGTAAAATGCATGGTATGTGGTAATTACAATAAATGGACATTGAAATGCATGGTATGTGGTGTTTGCAATAAATGGATATTGAAATGCATGGTATATTGTACTTGCTATAAATTGATAGGGATATGCATGGTAGATGGTAATTGCGTTAAATGGATATACATTGGGAACCATACGGTGCCGCTATTGAGCAAGCAATGATTTGGGATGTTGTCGCCGTTGAGCGACCATCGGTTATGACGCCGCTATTGTTGAGCGTGCGTGGGGTTAAAATGCCGCTATTGTGGAGCGAGCTATGAAATAGAAATATGGAGTAATTGACTAGATACAGGTGATATCTGTAGTACCTTATTTGATGACTTAATCATATTTGATTATGGAACTGGTATAACAGGGACGGTTTTAGTTGATCAATGAGATGATCAACTGGTTTTTGAGAATTTAATGGTTTGGTTATTTTGAGAACATGGACAATACAGGGGATCCCGGATGAGGATGATACCATCCAGGGAGTATCATTTAAATTCATGGCATTTACATTCTGTAAATTATGAACTGTAATATTATGATTATTGGATTGGTGGTATTGGTATGCTCACCTCGTGTGGGGGCTGTCTCTGTTGGGGCAGGTGATACAGGTGTAGCAGCAGCTTTGGAGTTGAGCTCGGGCTGTTGATTAGAGGTACTTCCAGGATCGAGGTACCATAGCTGGTTGAATAAGTACATAGATCCAGAGTTGAGATCGAGTTGTGCTTGGGAGGTGCTTCCAGGATTGAAGTACCAGTAACGGTACCTGGTAGAGTGTTTTATACATTAGATACACGCTTATTCATTGGGTGCTCTTATGTGAGTACGTTTTTACGTGTATATGGAATGTATAAATGGGCTATGACTTTCCGCTATTCATTTATAGTTGCATGCAATTAAATATGGAATTGCTAAATGAACTGAGAGCATGTTAGTGTATTATAAGGGTGCATACTATGTGAGTGATCTTGGTTGGGGAATTTGAATATCATGTGGATCAAATGCAAGAAATTTTCTTGATAGTATATGGTGTTACACTTGCATATGGCTTTTTCCCCCATGATAGTATGATTATATACACTAATGGTATGTATTAATACACTAATAACGGGTTAAGAGCACGGGGGTCCTTACAGTTTTGAATGCAATTCCCAATTTGATTCCAATCCGATTTCCTACCCGGTTCGATATGGTTTTCCAGTCAGTAGATTTCGATCCAATTTAGGATTAGGATAGATACCTAATTCATTATGATTTTGGATTGGTCCAGTTCCATTATATTCTAACCTAGTCTGATAACATGCCTAAATCCCCTAGCTAATACAATCTTGATTCTTGATCATTTAATATGTGAAAGCTATTGTAATCATATACATGATAAGTTCAGATGGCTTACTGGCAAAACTTTGGCAGAGTATTTTGTTGTATTTGGATCAACAACCCTTCCTTGATTAGCTGCCTGTGTAACAATACCTCTAAACCATTAGGCTTTGAATCAGATAGCAAAATGTACTGTAAAAAAATAAATTTACCTGTTCTGCACTGTGAAATATTTCAATAAATGGATATTCGGTCTTTTGGCGTGTTATGCAAAAACCAGGATATCTCGGGCATTCGACCTATAAAAAACCGGCATTAACCAAAATTCAGGATATTAATCATAAAGAAATTTATACCATACAAGGAGTAATCAGAACTACTTTTTGATAAAGGTTCTAATATGTAGTATACACAAGAGGTGACATACACGCATAAATTTGACGTGCGGATAGAAATGGGCTGCGGCTTCATGAAAAATAATACATAATTTATTGTGAACCGGTAAAGAAATAAACACTACATATGTTTACAAATTACTTGATTGTAAACGCAACAACCACGGGATAGCCATGATGAAGAAGTTGCACAAAGTTGCGCTCCGAAGTGAAGAGGATGACTCTTGATGGTCCAAGGTCCTTCGGGAAGCCAGTGTAGTACCTAAAATTTTAATGATACGCAAATGAGATTATAGTGGATGATACGCTAACAAGAGAAAGCATATCCATGGTATAGTTTTAGAATTAACATAGCAGTTGCATCTCATAGTACAATTATTGATTCTAGAAGATGGGGAGAGTCAAGGAGAAAATCATATTTTTCCTCGTGAAATGATCTAAAGTGGAAATTGTCCCGGAACAAGTAATCGAAGGAGTTTATTGTCCCAGAAATATAAACCAATAAATGGTAATGAAACCAGCTACTTCCAAAGTAGGCTCGGGCGAATCTAGCAATTTGATCGATGAGGGGCAAAAGTTAATTATATCAAAATTAAACAAAAAAGTTCATGATAAACATCCGAATATAAAGACTGTAGGTAAAAACATAAGGTAAATAATCTTAATGCGATTGTTTCAAGAAATGGACTTTCTCGATTTCAAGAAATAATACACTTACCAAGTTTAATTCTAATAATACAATTTTTACCATGCTTGGTTTATTGATATTCAAAGAATGAACTTGCTCAATTTCAAGAAAGGCGAGAGCATGTTCCTTACATGTTTAAGAGACTCATTCTTTCTGGAAGGTAGTTGGTAAGTGTGATTTTTACACTTAATTGAATATAAGATTATGGGTGTTTTTGTAATGATTCCTGGAAAATATTACGCTTTTTGGTATATATTTGTATATTTCAGGAATCCAAGTCCAAATGCATAAAAGTGGATGAATTAAGCTTAAAATGATGAAAAATGACCAAACCGATCACACACGGAAAAGAGGGGACGAAATTGCTAAATGTTGAATTTCAAGCATGGCGATCGATCGTCAGTTCCTACCGATCGATCGCGGCCGTCCAGAAACATTTGGCGATCGATCGCCATTTACACCGATCGCGGATTCCGGAATTTTGAAATTAAAGGCAGAAACATTTGGCTATCTGAACCCGATAAACTCGAGATTTGGTTTCCATATTGGTTATTTTGTGTCCAAACTCTACCAAACTCCTCCACACTATTTATGGGATGATGCTAGACGAAAATAAGGACTGGCTCATATTAAACCCTACACAAGTAGCCTCCATCACCTTCAACCTCAACCCACCATCCATAGTTCCATACACCATCAAACCATTGAATAGGACACGCATTGGAAGAGACGGGACGGAGCAACACAAGGAGTCAACGCCTTTCGTTATTTCCGTATTTCTAACTCTAGTTCTATATTTCCATTTGATTTTGATGTTTAGAATGTTGCAAAACAAGTTCATGCATTGTTATTTGATGGAGATTGTTGGCTAGGTTTGTTGTCAAGACTTAGGGGATCCCATGTTTTGAACCCACAATTTTTAATTAAGTTTTGATTGATTCTTACATTTCTTTGAGTTTAATTTATTGTTGTTCATGCTTTCAATGGATTGATCATCCTTGATTGATTATTTATTGCGATTGACCATAGGAGATTACGATACGATATAGTAAATTAAACCGTGGATTTCAGACTAAAATCAAAAGATAAAGTCAAATACATGTGTGATAGCAATAGATTTACCAAAATCGAAGACTAGAAGTTTTCATAAATCGACATATAATATTGAGTGTTAAATAAGTCCATGATCATTGCCATTGTTGCATCTTAGTATTAGACTTGTTGTAACCGGACCAAGGTATAACAAGTGCATTAAGAGAACTCGTCACCTTAGAACGTTTGAATTTAATTCTTGACTATAGGCGAATTGTGGGGCATTGCATGGGTGAACCGAAAGTCTTGATAATTGTCTCTATTGATTCTAATCTTATTCGTTCTTGTGTGTTGGGTTGATTATCGAGTTAATTAGTCAATTTAGTTAATTAATCACAACCATTTTTCGTAGGCTAAATATAGTTAAACTAGTGGAGTTTGGTACTTATTTCCTAGTCCTCGTGGGTTCGACAGTCATACTTTCATATCATTATACTAAAACTTGACACTGTGCACTTGCTGTACGCAATTGCTACACTCGAAAATACTGTTTAAAATAATAGCGATCAAGTTTTTGGCGCCGACTAGTTTTAATAATATCAAACGAGATTAGTTGACTGTAGTTTAGTCATTTGTTTTTTTTATTATATTTTCGATTTTTTTCTGTCTGTGTTCTTTTGGTTGATTGTTACAGGTTGTTATCTCTTGGTGCATGCTAAGGAGTAGCAAGCCTACACTTGAGCCTTTTGACCCCGAGATCGAAGGCACCTGTCAAAGGAGGCTAAGGCAAGCAAGAGCACACATGGCTAATAACGAGGAGATTCCAGCACCACCAGTTGCAAGATCACTCATGGACTACGCCCACCCTTCATTCCATGGATCACTGTCTAGTATCACGAGACCGACTATCCAGGCTAAAAATTTCGAGATCAAGCCTGCTATTATACAGATGATCCAACATTCAGTCCATACCGATGATCCAAATGCCCACATCTCCAACTGCTTGGAGATTTGTGATACATTAAGCATAATGACGTTACTGACGATGCCATCAGGTTACGTTTGTTTCCCTTCTCTCTACGTGATAAAGCTAAATCTTGGTTACAATCGTTTCCTGCAGGGTCTATTACCACGTGGGATGGGATGGCACAGTTGTTCTTGTCAAAATTCTATCCACCATCCAAGACGGCTAAGATGCGGAATGTATCACAACCTTTGCCCAATATGATATAGAGACACTATACGAAGCTTGGGAGCGCTTCAAGGATCTACTGCGGAGATGCCCACATCATGGCCTCCCTATCTGGCTGCAGGTACAAACGTTTGATAACAGTTTATTTTCTGATAACCGTTCTATGATTGATGCAGCATCAGGAGGTACTGTGATGAGGAAGACGCCCGAGGAGGCTTATACACTGTTGGAGGAGATGACTGCTAATAGCTGTCAATGGCAGCTCGAAAGGAACGTGCCAAAGAAGCAAGCAGGATTGCATCAAGTGAGTGAAGTCACTGCCCTAACTGCCCAGTTGGAAGCACTGAACAAGAATATTGATAGTTTGAGCATGCATGCAATGCAAGTGCAAACTATTACATGCGAGCTTCGCCAAGGAGGACATCCGAGCACGGAATGCCAAGTAGGTAACCCTTTCGTTACAATTAATGAAGCTATTAACTTTTTAAGGAACCGACCACCACAGACCTACCCTTACTCGAATACGTACAATACGGGGCCGAGGAACTATCCCCAACCACCACCGGAGTATGCACCAAAGCCAGGCATGGATGAGCTACTAACCAAGTTCATATTGTCAGCTCAAACAAGGATGAACAATCATGAGGCGTCGATAAAGAACTTGGAAGTCCAAGTGGGACAGTTAGCAAAAATCATAGCCGGACGAGCACAAGGAGCACTACCTAGTGACACTGAGACAAACCCTAGGGAGCAAGTCCATGCAATCACGTTGAGGAGCGGAAAGGAGATCGTTGAGAAGAAGAATGCGCACGTTGAGTTAAAAGGCGATGCGGATATCAAGCAAGAAGAGGTGAAAACACGTGACAAAGGTAAGTCTACTAAGACCCCTACACCCATCACACCTGCTAAGGTAGATATCCCACTCCCATTCCCTGCTGCATATAAGAGAGCAAAATTAGATGCTAAATTTGCTAAGTTTTTAGATTTGATTAAGAATCTCCACATTGAGATGCCTTTCATTGATGCTATATGGCACATGCCGAATTATGCTAAGTTTATAAAGGAGATTCTGTCAAAAAGCGGAAACTGGGAGAGCATGAGATGATTAACTTAACTGAGGAGTGTTCTGCTATCATTCAGAATTGTTCACCTCCAAAGTTAAAGGATCCAGGGAGTTTCACTATACCTTGCAAAATAAACTCTATATCTTTTAAGAAATCCTTATGTGATTTGGGTGCAAGTGTGATTTTAATACCTTTGTCTGTCTACAGGAAGCTGGGCTTAGGAGAGCTAAAACCGGTTAATGTGTCACTGCAGATGGCGGACAAGTCCATCAAGTACCCTCCAGGGATAGTGGAGGATGTACCACTAAAAGTTGATAATTCACCCTTCCGGTGGATTTCATTGTGTTGGACATGAAGGAAGATGCTGACATGCCGTTGATCCTAGGAAGGCCATTCCTTGCAACTGTAAGAACACTAATTGACATCCAAGAAGGGAAGTTGATCCTCCGTGTAGGGGAGGATCAAGTCGTCTTTGATATGTTCAAAACTTTGAACACTGCACGCACTGAGCACCAATGTTTTAATATCATTGATACATTATCTGTTGATGCGATGCAGGTTAAGAGCGAGAAGAAGGTGGAAGTCACATCGAATGGCCATCAAAGAGGAGGCAAATTCCGTGAGGGTGATTTGGTGTTAATGAATCGAGCTAAGGTGCGACTATTCCCATGGAAGTCGGACTCACCATGGGTTGGACCGTTCAAAGTTGTCGATGTTCTACCATGCGACACTATCAACTTAAGAGATGACCAAGGGAATGGTACGACACTACCACAAAAATGATGTGAAATCATCCCCCACTGCCCCTGGCGGCACTTGAGCTTACATTGTAAAAAGTCCAGCTTGGAACTATAATCAAGAACTCTTTCTTATCTCTTATCTCTTAGCTTTGTTTTTGTTTTGTTTTCACTTTTATTTTTGATTTTGGCGAGACTCCATGCGTCTTGTGATCTGTCCAACACTATACCCCATGAGCTGATGAGGAATTGGACAACGAACACTGACGATCGTTGTAAAAGGTAAATGCTTTGTCTCGTTTTCCATGCCTATTACATTGAGAACAATGCATGAATTAAGTTTGGGGGTGTACATTCCTGTGTCATGCTTTTTCTTTGGAATTGTATCGTTCTTTGAGCACCAACAAATTTTTTCTTCTTCTTGAAAACGAGTTCAATTAGAGAGAAAAGAATGAATCATACTAGTGGTCTCTATTCCATGAGGATATTAATCTCACTATGCATGTCAACTTGAGTTTTGTTTTTCTTAAGACTTGTTGTGAATATCTTTTTTTGAGTTAGCATGTCAAAGATGAAGGATATTTTGAACACATTTGAGTCATAATCTTATGAATTGCATTTGGAGTAGTAATAATCTTTATGAACTTGATGAATTGTTTTGAGCATCTTAGAGTACCTTATAAACTATTTGATGATGACACTTTGAGGCGAAATTTTATAGTTATGAACTTGACTTGTAAATGATTTAGGCGATCTTTGGACCGTTTGAGCCTTTTAAGCTTACCATGATATATATCAATCTCTAGTGTCGAGCCTAATTGAAAAAGAATGGAGTATGCTTAACATACTATTAGCCCCCATTCAACAAATTTTTTGGCAACTCATTACCATTATGAGCCTAAATTTAAAATAAATTTATCCTCACACTAAGGGAGTATAATGATTTTCATTAGATGCACATGAATTGCTATATTTTGATGAGCTATTGTTGAAAAATTGATGAATGAGAAAAGAAAAGAAAAGAAAGAGCCTTGAAAAAAAAAATCTAATTAAAAGACCCAAAGTGGCCAAGGCTATAAAAGAAAAAGAAGAGAAGCTCAAGTTGTGCTAAACAATTGAACTTTACATGATTATACTCTCTTCTTTGTGCTTATCCTACCTTTTCTTTGAAACCAACATCTAGGCCTAACATTACAAGCTTAAAAAGTCCTTTTGATGCAAGTCTAGGGAGTAACTACGTTAGTTGAGAAATTGTTTGAAAATAGGCCTATGGAATGCTCAACGATAATCGTACTGTTCATTGATTAGCATGATTTGATCTATGAAAATTGCATGAAACTTAAAAATGACAATAGCACACACGCACGTTCTGATTTAGAGACATGTTGCTCGATATTGGAGAAAACACAACCTGTTGAACATTTTTGATTGACTCTTGTTTGTAAGTGATATGTCTTAGTTAATTGATTGACAGCGAATTGGTTTATTTGAATCTTTAATATTCAACTCTACTTTGTGATCTTATTTCTTGCTCGAGATGATCAAGTTTAAGTTTGAGGAGTTGATAAGTGTGATTTTTACACTTAATTTGATATAAGATTAGGGGTGTTTTTGTAATGATTCCTGGAAAATATTACGCTTTTTGGTATATATTTGTATATTCCAGGAATCCAGGTCCAAATGCATAAAAGTGGAGGAATTAAGCTTAAAATGATGAAAAGGACCAAACCGAGCAAACACGGATAAGAAGGGATGAAATTGCTAAATGTTGAATTTCAAGCATGGCGATCGATCGCCAGTTCCTACCGATCGATCGCAGCCGTCCAGAAACATTTGGCGATCGATCACCAGTTCCTACTGATCGATCGCGGCCGTCCAGAAACATTTGGCGATCGATCGCCATTTTACACCGAACGATCGCGGATTCCGGAATTTTGAAATTAAAGGCAGAACATTTGGCGATCGATCGCCAAATCTTGCCGATCGATCGTCGAACCCGATAAATTCGAGATTTGGTTTCCATATTGGTTATTTTGTGTCCAAACTCTACCAAACTCCTCCACACTATTTATGGGATGATGCTAGATGAAAATAAGTACTATTGGCTCATAATTAAACCGTACACAAGTAGCCTCGATCACCTTCATCCTCTACCAACCATATACACCATCAAACCATTGAAGAGGAGACACATGAAGAGACGGGACGGAGGAGCAAC
Organism: Haberlea rhodopensis; assembly: GCA_907163345.1. Classification (NCBI taxonomy): domain Eukaryota; kingdom Viridiplantae; phylum Streptophyta; class Magnoliopsida; order Lamiales; family Gesneriaceae; genus Haberlea; species Haberlea rhodopensis. Next base: position 139,268 of record CAJQUN010000380.1, on the reverse strand, counting down.
GCAAGGAGTCAACGCCTCTCGTTATTTTCGTATTTCTAACTCTAGTTCTATATTTCCATTTGATTTTGATGTTTAGAATGTTGCAAAACAAGTTTATGCATTGGTATTTGATGGAGATTGTTGGCTAGGTTTGTTGTCAAGACTTAGGGGATCCCATGTTTTGAACCCACAATTTTAAAATACAGAGAAGCAGAATCGGGTAAAGCAAAACTAGTTTCCATAGAAAATAATGACAAAGAAGAATTCACCAGCATGTGATATCTGTAATTTGCATTTCGAACCAATATATGCCTGTTAAATATGTAAGGACCCCCGTGCCCTTATTCCGTTATTAGTGTATTAACCCAATCATTTAGTGCATGTAATTATATATGTAGGGGAAAACCCACTTGACATCATAGCAAACCATGCCAATAATAAAATTTCTTTACATTATTCTATATAGTTCTAATTTCCCCCAACTAAGTCCACATACATAGCATGCACCATTATAATACACTAACATGTTCTCAGTTCATTTAGCAATTCAATAAATAATTGCATGCAACACATAAATGAAAGAGAAAGGCCCTTGCCTTCTTTATACAACCCATATACACATGATAGTGCTCACATGCGAGCATCGAATAAGTATACGTGTATCCAATGTATAAAGTATCATGCTCAATACCATCACTGGTACTTCGATCCTGGAAGCACCTCAAATCCATAGCTCGAGCTCAATTCCAAGCCATCGTCGTACCTAGTCACCTGCCCCAACAGAGACAACCCCACACGGGGTGAGCATACCAATACCACCAAACCGACAATCACAATAATACTATTCATAATTTACAAAAATGTAAATGCTATGAAATATAAAAGATGCTCCCTGGATGGTATCATCCTCATCCGGGATTCCCTGTACTGTCCCTGTTCTCAAAATAACTGAAACCATCAAATTCCCAAATGCCAGTTAAATATTACATTGATTAACAAATCCATTTGCCACATACCGATATCATAATCAATAATATCAAATCATTAAACAATGATTACAAATATTCCGTATATCTCACTTATGGTTCCATAGTTCTATTTCATTGCTCGCTCTACAATAGCGGCATTTCATTCTCACGCATGCTCAACAGCAGTGTCGTCATAACCGATGTTCGCTCAAAGGCGACATCTCGCTCAAAAGCGGCACCATATAATTCCCAATGCATATATATCCATTTGTAGCAATTACCATAAACCATGTATTTCAATATCCGTTTATTGCTAATACCATATACCATGCATTTCCATTTACATTTATTGCAATACAGTGTATCATGCACTCAACAATTACAATTATAATAAAGGGCTATGCTCGTTTCATACGTACCTTATATTCCCGTAGTTCGAATCCAATCTTGCCTTGGTCCCATGACCGATGAATTATGTGCTAAACACGATTAATAATCCACAATTAAAATCAAGCACGCAACTATGTGCCCAAGCACGTTCACAAACCCCAATTGTATCGTCATTCAAGACGATTAAGCTTTTTAAAAGACCTCGGGCAAAGCATGCATCGATAACTCAACACGAAATAATTCCCCAAAAACAGGCATTGGCGATCGATCGCTTCATCTCAGGCGATCGATCGCCTCTCAAAAATAGCCGCGGGCGATCGATCGCTCCATTCCAGGCGATCGATCGCCTCTCAGTGTATTTGGCCACTGCCTCATGGCGATCGATCGTTTCCTTTGAGGCGGTCAATAGCCTCACTGTTCATCTTCCTTAAAATAACACCAACGTCGCGGCGATCGATCGCCTCGCCCTAGGGATCGATCGCCTCGACCTGTAACAACCAAAAATGGCATTTTCTTGCAAAATCTTCCCCAACAACAACGCTCACACCCCATACAACATAAATCCTTAACAAGGGGCTATAAATCAACCCCAAAACATAACAACCCAAACTCTTTAAAAACCAATTTCTTAAACCCAACTCAAATCCTTCCCAAACACCACAATAGCACTATCAAATCGAAGATAAATGCGAGGGGATGGATAATTGTCATGCCTTGATATGATGTGCTATAGTTAAGACGTGCTTATGAAATAATTACGGTATGTCGTGATCTCGAGGGGAGATATTGAAGATTTCAATTCATGTGAAATTATGAGGTGACAAACACCTTCCTATATTTAAGAATTGGATTGAAATGGTGTTACATGGTTGATAAATATATATCAAGAGAATTCATGTTGTGTATGACATGTATAGTGGGATCTTGTAAGTAATCCTTAGAGCATACAACGCAGCGAAATTTAAAATTTTGGATTACTAAACCGCGGATCTATACAAAGGTTATCATATCGGATAAAGGATATACAAAAGTCTCACCCTTGTAGCGTGTTTGAGCAGATTCCACGGAGCAGCACCACGTCCAACGCCTCTTTCGAGTCACTAGCAAAACTTAACAAGTTTTGCCTCAACGGTATCCACACGATCAAATCGGGTGAAGGGATAGTTTAAGAACAAGTTGCTAGACAAGTTCTTAAACCGGAACAAGAAACACACTCGATTCTAAATCGAAACGATGGCACGAAATCACCACTCAACCTTCGGCTATTGCGAAACCGAGAGTGAATGGAGAGAGGCGGCCGTGTGTCTTCCTTAGTGTGTAGGTTATGATATGAAAGTCTTCATTATCATAAATCACCATGCAATCAAATTATATATCATTTAATTAAAGGCTTTCATAAAGCCTCATGGGCTTAAGCCCATGATTTAATTTAATCATTATGATAATTAATTAAGACTCCTCTTAATTATTTAATTCATCCCATGAATTTAATTTCCCTTCTCGATTTAATCTTTTGTGCGACCCGATAGTATCTTGTAATGTTGGCAGTGACATAAAATCTCATTTTACGTTACAAGCAAGGAGCGGTGTCTAGCAACACATCGAGGCTACCCAAATTACAAGAATGTCAATGACTTGACATAACCTTTAGAACTTGTGATAATATTAACCAAGTAACTTAATCCCTTTGTCCTTTGTGTTCGATTGAACACGAGTCATGGAATAGTCATACTCGTATATCCAATCTTTATTTCTTGATCCCCAAGTAGAACTAGAATAAACGAATAAGCTCGATATCTCATATCGACTCATTCGAGCATGGCCATGCATTTTAGTTCTCACTTGATCAAGGGCCAAACACATCTCCTGTTATATAGGAGGGACAAATCCTATCTCGATCAGTCAACATCCCTCTACATAATTCGTAGTGTATCCAATAGTCGCCTTTATAGATTACCCTGTTACGGGTAACGTTTGACGATATCAAGATACATAACTCCTTATGTTGGGATATCTGATGATCACAAGTCGTAAGGATTACATACATTTGAGAATTGCATATGACGATCATATAACTATCCATGTTGCATTCTCATGGTGGGTCTGTCCAGTACACCGTTCTCTAACATGTACCCATGTGTTGATTTGATATCTCACATCAATGAACAATTCATCAATCAACACATACTAGTCTCTACGTATTATCATTATCCCTATTCATGATAATACTTGACTAGGGACATCTTTAAGAATAATACAATATTATTCTAAGGACATTAACATATATATTAATTCACATTGCACAGTTAAAAGAATAATATATAATAATGAATTGCCATTCATGAAATCATAAACATTGTATGTCAAAACAATCATCTAATGATTTGTCTTAGGGCATATCCCAACAGATCTAACCTTGGTGTGCATTTAGCATGCATGTGAGAGGCATTAGAATGTACATTTGAGTGGAGTTTGCATGTGGTGAGAATTTGAGTTGAATTTGAAGGTTGATTATATCTCACACAAATCAGATTTGAAACACATAATACACCATCAACACCTACAAATCTCTACCAAGCTCCTCTCTAGCTTCTTCCTTAGGCTTGTATCTTTTGGCTTGGATTTCACTTGGTAATCAAGCTAGAAAGTTGAGAGAAGTGAATTCATATCTTCTTGGTAAGAATTTCATAGTATATATGATGTATATTTGCTTAGTTGATGGAAACTTGAAGCATGGGTAGTATTCTTCTATGATTTGAATTGAAACTTGTTATTATGTAAATGAATGATTGGAACTATGCTAGAAAGATGTTTATATGATGTTAGGAATTGTAGTGTGTAAGGACCCCCGTGCCCTTAACCCGCTATTAGTTTATTAATCCATACCATTAGTGCATATAAGCATACTATCATGTGGAAAAGCCACGTGCAAGTGCAACACCATATGCTATCCAGAAAATTTCTTGCATTCTATCCGCATAATATTCAAATTTCCCAACAACGATTATTTATATAACCATGCACCCTTATAATACACTAACATGCTCTCAGTTCATTTGGCAATTCCATATTTAATTGCATGCAAACCATGAATGAATACAGAAGAGCCGTAGCCCATTTATACGTTCCATATACACGTAAAATGTACTCACATAAGAGCACCCAATGAACACGCGTGTATCTAATGTATAAAAGACTCTACCGGGTACCGTTACTGGCATTCAATCCTGGAAGCACCTCCCAAGCACAGCTCGATCTCAACTCTGGATCTATGCACTTATTCAACCAGCTCTGGTACCTCGATCCTGGAAGTACCTCAAATCAACAGCCCGAGCTCAACTCCTAAGCTGCTGCTACACCTGTAACACCTGCCCCAACAGAGACAGCCCCCACAGGGGGTGAGCATACCAATACCACCAATCCAATAATCATAACATTGCAATTCAAATAGAGAATATAAATGCCATAATTTAAATGATACTCCCTGGATGGTAACATCCTCATCCGGGATCTCCTGTATTGTCCCTGTTCTCAAAATAACAAAACTCATCAAATTCCCAAAGCCAGTTAATCGCCACATAGATTAACTAATACCGTTCTATTATGCCAGTTCCATAATCAATATGGTAAAATCATTATATAAAAGACCGTAGATCTCACATATATCTAACCAATGATTCCATGTTCCTATTTCATTGCTCGCTCCACAATAGCGACATTCTAAACCCCGCTCATGCTCAGCAATAGAGGCGTCATAACCGATGGTCGCTCAACGGCGACAGCATCCCAAATCATTGCTCGCTCAATAGCGGCACCGTATGGTTCCCAATGTATAACCATTTGATGCAAATACCATTTACCATGCATATCGTTATCCATTTATAGCAAGTATCATGTACCATGCATTTCAATACCTATTTGATGCAATTACCACATACCATGTATTTCAATGTCCATATATGCAATTATCACACACCTGTGTTCCAATGCCCATTTAATGCAATTATCACATACCATACATTTTTACCGTTGCAACATTATAATAGGCTATGCTCGTACGTCAATACGTACCTTGTAATTCCGTAGTCTGAGTCCAACCTCGCCCGAGTCCCGTGACCCGATGAATTATGTGCTAACACACAAATAGATCACAATTAAACACAAGCATGCAACCACGTGCCCAAGCACGTTCATAACCCCCAAACATATCGTCAATCCATGACGATTACCAAAATAAAAGTCCCCCGGCTAAGCATGCCCAATACCCAAAATATTCCATTTTACAAGCTTAAAGGATAGCCAAAAACCCAACCGAGAATTCCGTTTTATAAAACTTTGGCTCCAACCAATCCATTTTAAAGGTATAGCATTCCCATTGGAATGTAGACATTGCCCCGGAACGGCCCCTTTAAACCTCGGTTCCAAAATCCCGACATTTTCCAAAAATTTCATAAAAAAACAAAATCCTGCAAGCGGCGATCGATCGCCTCAAACATCGCGATCGATCGCCTCCAACTAGTGGCCAAAATCGCCTACTCGCGATCGATCGCTAACCCTCGCGATCGATCGCCAACCTGCTCACGATCGATCGCCTAAACCATGCGATCGATCGCCTGCACTATTCATCGCCTTCAAAAACACAGCTGCACGTCGCGATCGATCGCCTCACCTTGGCGATCGATCGCCACCTGCGATTTTCCAAAAAATTCGAGCTTCCATGGTGTTTTTCACACCCAAACTCAAAACAAACATCCCAAACACCTTTAACACCTCAAAAACTCCATTTAAAACCAATAATAACTCTTCAATAACAACTTTGGATTTTTCAACCAAAATCCCTAAATTCAAAACCCACCAAAACCTCAACAAAAATCTACAATACTACTACCTAATCGAAGACAATGACGAGGGGAAGGCAAATACCTGATCATCTTCGAGAAAACCGGCCTCCGAGCCAAGCTACCATTGATTTTCCCATCATGGGAGAAGAGGGAAAGGGGGAAAAAGAAGGGTTAGGCGTAGAGAGAGAGAGAGGAGAGAGGGAAGGGTTCCGTGCCAAAATGACGGAATATCGAGTCCACGTGGTATATATAGTACCAAAACTCAAAAATACTAATCCCTTCACAAATACATCATGATTCATTAAATATCATCTGTTCAATAATCATCTCTCTAACCTCAATTCCCATTATCAGCCCCAGTACAAAGTACTCCGGACCCCAAATCCCACCAAAGACCAAATTTCTTTGTTATCACCACGACGAGAATAAAATCTCATCCCTTGGATCCAACGACTCCAAAAACAGGATTTAAAATCCCCGGGAGTCCCAAAACCGCTACAATTAAAATCCATTAAGGATTATTACCACACCGGAATTAACACCATTAATCCCCGGGCATCACATAGTGAACAAAGTTTTATGGTTAATTTTGAGTTGTAGGAGATACACCATGGAGATAAGCTCAAAATCGCCATGTTCTGAACTTTCTGGACATCGGCGATCGATCGCGAGCTTTGTGCCGATCGATCGCCGATGACAGAGCAAAATTTAAGGCGGTTAAAACATGTAGCGATCGATCGGTGAAAATGTGGCGATCGATGGCGAGAAACAGAACATTGTGGCGATCGATCGCAAGGTGGTGGCGATCGATCGCTATGAAACAGAACAGTATGGCGATCGATCGGTGAGATGTAGCGATCGATCGCTAGGGTCAGATTTTTGAAAAATATTATATTTTTGTAGAATTCGATTTTAATGCCTATGATAACATGATATATTATTGGCATTGTTGTAGCATCATCACAGGGGACAGGACAACGAGGCGGTTAGACATTGACGCCTAATTTATATCTTTTGTGTCGCACGACAGGTACGTATTGAAGTACGAGTATATGATATGATTGTGATGATGATGTGGATATTGTACCATATGATTGTATGATGATGATGTGAATATTGTGCCATATGATTGGTGATCATATGCATGTGCATTCATGATATTACATTGTTGAGATGGATGCCACGATATATATGTAGTATATGCTTTGGCAGAGATCGGTGCCACGATAGATATGCCAGTGTTGGGCATATGCTTTGCCTGAGATTGTTGCCACGATAGATATGCTACATATGCTTTGGCATGAGAGATATACGCTGGTTGGGGTATATGCTCTGGCTGTTATAACATGTGATGACGGGACTATGATATGTTCTGCTAATATGAAGATGTGATGAGGTTCCATGACATATTGAGCTGAGATAGACATATCATATTTGTATGGTTATAACAGGATGAGGATATGAGATGAGACATGTCATGACATATTTGCATTTGATGATGTATGATACAGGACAATCACATGTTTTGGTTATAGTGCTTTTTTGTTTATTTATTGATATCGCACTGGGATGATTTTGTATCTATACTCATGTTGTGTGATTGTTTCTGTAGGGACTCATAGACGTGGGAGGACGGGATTGTGAGTCAATGCTGCGAGCTGAACCACTGCTTAGGAGTTTTAGTTTAGGTTGTGGTGATGTATATATATATGATGTGTAGTTATGACATAGTTTTTGTCAACTTGTAACAACCTACAGAACTAAACTCTTAATCAGTGTATGTTTTACTTAATTCTTACTCACATATGTATAATGAACTGATACATAATAGATTAAGTAACGAGGTCCCCACATTAGTGGTATCAGAGCAGTGGTTCAAGAACGGGGTGAACAAGGGTAGAAGAAGTGTATTAGGGAGTTGCCTAATCACTTGAAAGCATGTTATGAGTCATAATATGATGTTATACTGACATGCTTTATATATTTCTTGTTGTTGGTAACCTGTATTTGCAGTAATGGCAGACAGAGTACCACATGATGAGGTTGGGGATGCCATGAGTGGCAATGCGAGTGTTGGATTGGCGCCTGTGCCACCACCACCATTTGGGCAACGGCCAGTAGAACAGGTACTGTTACCTGGGGAGCTGACTTTGACACAATTTTTGAGTTATCAGCCACCTCGCTTTTGAGGGTACGGAATCAGGGGAACAAGCAGAGGAATGGTTGGAATGGATCGAACAGATATTTGTGTCAGCAACGTGTGCCAAATCCGCCTGGATACGTTTGGCAGAATTTCAGTTGGCAAAGAAAGCCATGATGTGGTGGAAATCCACATTGATTGAGCTGAGAGCTCAAGGACAAACAGTCAACTGGGATGTGTTCAGAACTAAGTTCTTGATCACTATTTCTCTGTTGCTGCAAGGCAGAGGAAAGATGATGAATTTACAAATTTGAGACAGGGGTCAATGACATTGTCTTATTATGCGGTGCAGTATTCTTCATTGCTACGGTATGTACCACATATGGTTGCAAATACAAATGCAAAGATCAGACAGTTTGTGAAGGGCTTGAGGCCTGAATTGTTTGATAGGGTAATTTCTAATAACCCTACATCATATGAAGAAGCATTGACTAGAGCCGAGATGGCTGAGATTGCAGTTGGAGTGTACAAAGATTGTAGGACAATCCCAACCACCTACATCAGAAAGTAGAAAGTATGAGACCTAGAGGAGAACCATTTAAATCATCACGAGGTGGTGCATCTTCCTCTAGATTTAGTGGAAAACGGTTTACAATGCGAAATGGTGGTGAACGAGGTCCAAAGGGACAGTCCCAAGGGAGTAGTAGTAGCAGTGGACGAGGGCTACAATGTTTTAAATGTGGAGGGCCACATTTTAAAAGAGATTGTCCACAACTTGATACTCCAGTATGTTTTCGTTGTGGGAGGACAGGACATATAATTAGAGATTGTCCTCAAGCTGGGGGACAACAGATGAGAGGGACTATATCAGAGAGTACAGTGCAGCAGAGACCACAGGGTGTTCCACGGATTGGTGGAGGACAGAGGACAGGACTGTAAGGAATCCAACAAGCAAATATGCAGTGGAAAACAAAATTTGGATTCCTAACTGAGGACCTATACAGAGTATTCATATCGAAATGATTAAAGAGTCTCACCCTTGTAGCGTGTTTGATGCAGAAATGATGCCAAGTCACGAGTCACGAGCAACACCTCCAAGATCTTGCCTCTACGGTATCCACACGATCAAATCGAACAAGGGACGATCAAGAACAAGTTGCTAGACTTATTCTTGAACCAAAACCAAACTCACGGTTCAAAACCGATCAACGGCGGCCAATCAATTCACCAAGCAAACGGCGGCGGCCGTGAGAGGAGAAAGATGAGGCGGCCGAGAGCCTTATGTAATATATTAGGTTTTTGATATGTTGTGTTGATTTTGTGATATCCCCGAGATAATTAATTGCAATTTGGGCGTTAATTATGTTTATGTGACATTGGTGATAATTAGATAATGTGTTGGGTTGTAGTTTTAGTAAAGCATGTTTTTAATGGCAATTGTGGTGCATTGTGGTGAAATACTTTAAAATATCATGTTGGAGTATTCTACATATCATGCTTATATTATGATACACATTTTATTTATTCCAAAGCTGATAAGGAGCCACTTGCAATGCTTTACATCACATCACCCCCTCTCCATCAACTTTTTGATCCCTAAACCTCATCCACTCATCCAGAAGCTGCCATTTTCGTTTTTGAAACTAGAGTGGAAGAGTAAACTTGGAAAAAGGAGTCTTTTGTGCTTTCCTTACTTGAAACTTGGAGCTCTAGTGGTAAGCTTCCATCTTGGTAGAGTTTTGTTGAGTTTTGGTTGGGTTTGTGGCTTGTTTTTGGGGATATAAGGGTGGATCTTGTTCCATAATGTTGTTTATACTTGGGGGATGCATTTCCATGTTGTTTTGTGGTTATATGTTGAGCATGGTAGTTGTTCTTGGTTGTTCATGAGTGTATGTGTTGAGGGAAGCTCATTCAGGGAAGTTTCTCGCAGAAACAGGACTTCTCGATCGATCGGGAAATGGGTCCGATCGATCGAGCAAGGCAGAGCCTGAACAAGGCATGAAATGAGCTTACCGATCGATCGACGATTTTTACCGATCGATCGGTGTGATGTCTCGATCGATCGGTAAAACGGCTCGATCGATCGGTGGAGGCAGTACCTGGATGCTTATTTTTCTTGACTTGGCGATCGATCGGGGCTTAGGGCCGATCGATCGCAAGGCTTAAATTTTGGATTTTTGGGATTTTGTTCTATATGGTGATGTTTTTGATAATGGTTCATTTATTGGTTTCTAATATGGATTCATGTGATTATGTAGAACCATCCCAGGTAGCCACACAACCTAAGAGATAAAGTCCACGATATCTCCACTTTTGGAACCAAGGTACGTAGTGAGACGTACGAGCATCGGACGGTAAAACGTGCCATACCTTTGATAATGTATATTGTGGATAATGAATCCTTATACGTGATGGTATATGTGAAATGACTGTGAATTACTGTGATAATGGAATCAACTATTGTGTTTGATTAATGTGATGGAATTGATGAATGTTCCGGTAGCCTTTATCTCCGAGCGAGGGAGGTACTTGCCGCTGTCATATGAAGCGATGGTAATATGATATTTGCCGCTGTCATGTCTAAGCGAGGTAACATGCCGCTGTCATTGTCGAAGCGAGGGATATCATATGATGCCGCTATATGTCAAAGCGAGGGGTCCTAAAATTCCGCTGTTGTATTGGGACCGGAACAGTCACAATTCTAGTGGTTAAAGTGAAATATTGTGGTTATAATTGGAAACGCGTTATCGATCATTATATTGTGAACTAATGATTTTGTGCATAAGCTTGTGAAACAGGAACGACAATGAAATGTGCTAATGTGGTAATCGAGGAGCATATCAATTAATCGTTTCATACGCTTAATTACTTTATTAAGTTGAATTGTGTTAAGTGATAATATATATATATATGCTCATGGTGAGTTGTTCCTGTAGGTACGCTTTTGAAACCAAGGGGGCTGAGGGTCGGTTGAACTGTGAGCTGTTGAAAGCATAAATGAAGATAAAGTACAGGAAATTTTGGATAGTCTCTACTCCAGAAGTAGTCTAATGCTATCACTTAAACATTCATGATTGGGAATGTAACTGAATAATTGTTGTTGAAGTTTTATTTTGGCCTGTAACCTAATTGAGCTCACATCAAACAAGAACCCTAAGATGTCTTTAATACATATTTAGCCCCATTTATATCTTGAATTCACTGTTAAGGTTTAGGGTCCTTACATTAGTGGTATCAGAGCAGTGGTTAGAGAACCTGGGAACGAGTGAAGGGTAGCCTTAGCAATAAGTTGGCTAGGCATCTTTTTTTCTTAACATGTTGTTTGCATATGAAGTATGTGACTGTTATGCTAACATGTTCTGGCTTTCTAACAGTGTATTATGAGAATTGTTTTGGATATTGTTGTTGACCCTTGTATTGCAGTATGGCAGCAAATGTGGATGTTGGTGATGCAATAAGTGTAAATGCTAGTGCTAGGCACACAAATCCCCTACCGCCGCCAGCCTTGGGCGAAGAGCCGTCGGAACAACAGTTATTGCCGGGAGAACTGAGTTTGACTCAATTTCTAGCATATCGACCCCCGACTTTTGAAGGGACTGAAACAGGGTAGAAGGCTGAGGAATGGCTAGAGAGGTTGGAGCAGATATTTGTAGCTGCCGTGCGCAAAGACAGCTTGGATACGGCTAGCAGAATTTCAATTGGCCAAAAAGGCGTTGATGTGGTGGAAGACCACAGTGATTGAACAAGAATCTCAGGGTCAGGAAATAAACTGGAAGCTGTTTAGGACTCGATTTCTCACCCGGTACTTCTCAGCAGCGGCACGGTAGGCTAAAGAGGATGAATTCACTAGCTTGAGGCAAGGTACTATGCCGGTATCCGACTATGCCCTCCAATACTGTTCCTTACTTCGATATGTACCTCATATCGCCTCTAGCACCCAAGCAAAGATGAGGAACTTCATGAAAGGCTTGAGGCCGGAGTTGTATGATAGGGTGATCACTTATGGCCCTACTTGTTTTGATGATGCCCTAGCACGAGCTGAACTGGCAGAGTTGGGAGTGGGTGCATATCCGAATGTGGCACCGCCTCCAGCACCATCTCAGAGACCGACCCCTGAAAATTTGAAACCAAGGGGCGACCATTTTAAGCCAAATGGAAACTCATCATCTTCCAGATTCAGTGGTAGATGGCAAGATGCTCGTGGAAGGGGTGGTCGTGGAAGTAATGCTCCGTCTCATCGGGGACAGTCTCAGGCTAGCAGTTTTGAGAAGGTTAAGTGTTTTCTATGCGGGGGACCCCATTCAGTGAAAGTATGCTCTGCTTGTTATGAGTGTGGGAAACATGGGCACTTGGCCCGAAATTGTCCTAACCGGGGAGGGCCACAAAATACTATGGGGAGACCTTCAGACAGGCCAGCACAGCAGAGACCACCATTTGCACCGAGACCATTGGGAGGACAGCCGTTGGGGCCACCTCAAGGACAAGTGTATGCCCTTACCAGGGAGCAGGCTACAGCAGCTCCAGAGGAAGTGATAGCGGGTACGTGTTATTTATTTACGCACCCTGCTTATATTTTGATAGATACAGGTGCGTCACACTCCTTTGTGTCGACGAGTTTTGTGGAGAGGCACCGTATATGCACGACTCCGTCACCAACGCCTCTTGTAGTTTCGACACCCGCTGGAAAGAGTGTGATTGCAGATCAGTTTGTTGATGACGGCCTCATTTATTTTGAGGGCAACGAGTTGAAGTCAGATTTGATTGTTCTGGGAATGTCGGACTTCGACTGCATTGTGGGTATTGATGTGTTGAACAGATACCAGGCAGTAGTGGACTGCAGTCAGAGGATAGTACGATTCAGATCTGATTTAGGGGATCGGTGGACTTTTTATGGGGATGGTTCCCGCTCAAGAATTTCGTTGATATCGGCTTTAAAGATGACTCAGTTATTGGAACGTGGGCACGAGGGTTATCTTATTTATGCCACTGACATTGCTGGCAAGAAAGAAGAGTTAAGGGTCGAAGATATCCCCGTAGTTGCCGAGTTTGCGGATGTATTTCCGGAGGAGATTCCCGGATTTCCGCCGATTAGGGAAGTCGAGTTCGGAACGAATTATTACCGGGGACATCCGCTATTTCTCGTGCCCCTTACCGGATGGCACCAGCGGAGTTAAGAGAGCTGAAAGAGCAGCTACAAGAACTACTTGATAAGGGTTACATACGCCCCAGCGTATCACCTTGGGGTGCGCCTGTTTTATTTGTGAAAAAGAAGGATGGGTCGATGAGATTGTGCATCGACTACAGACAATTGAATAAGGCCACAGTGAAGAATAAATACCCCCTTCCGCTGATCGACGACTTGTTTGATCAGTTGCAGGGCACGAGGTTGTACAGTAAGATTGATTTGAGGTCGGGGTACCACCAGATCCGAGTTAGAGAGGATGATGTGCAGAAGACGGCCTTCCGAACCCGTTATGGTCACTATGAGTTTTTGGTTATGCCGTTTGGAGTGACAAACGCCCCGGCTGTGTTTATGAGCTTGATGAATCGAGTGTTCCAATCCTATTTGGATCAATTCGTCATCATATTTATTGACGACATACTTATCTATTCTCGGAGCGAGGAAGATCACATGAATCATTGAGGACAGTGCTCCAGATTCTGAGGGACAATCAGTTGTATGCTAAGCTGAGCAAGTGCGAATTTTGGCTGAGTAGCGTGGTATTTTTGGGGCATGTGATCTCTAGTGATGGGATTTCTGTGGATCCCAGGAAAGTGGAAGCAGTGATAGATTGGTCTGCGCCTACATCTGTGCCCGAGATCCGTAGCTTCCTCGGTTTAGCGGGTTACTACCGACGTTTCGTCGAGGGATTCTCTAAGATCGCTAAGCCGTTGACGCAGTTGACTCAGAAGGGTGTTCCGTTTTCTTGGTCTGAGGCATGTGAGCAAAGCTTCCAAGAGTTGAAGCACCGGTTGACCACAGCACCTGTTCTGGTGATCCCTTCGGAGAACGAAAGGTTTGCTTTGTACACGGATGCATCACTGCAGGGATTGGGCTGTGTACTGATGCAGGATAAGCATGTGGTGGCTTATGCATCGAGGCAGTTGAAGCCTCATGAGACCAGGTACCCGGTCCATGATTTGGAACTGGCGGCCATTATTTTCGCTTTGAAAATTTGGCGGCATTATCTCTATGGTACTTCCTTTACCATTTACACGGATCATAAGAGCTTGAAATTCCTATTTACTCAAGCGGAACTGAACATGAGGCAAAGGAGGTGGATGGACTTGCTCAAGGACTATGATTGCGAGATAGAGTACCATCCAGGGAATGCGAACCTGACTGCTGATGCCTTGAGTAGGAAGGTGAAGTATACAACAGATGATGCGATTCAGCTATCGGCCTTGATGACCTCTTGTTGTCATCTAGGATATGACTTTGATTTAGATGTATCGCCGGTGTTTGTATCGACCCTATTGGCAGAACCGGACATCTTTGAACTTATCAGGAAAGCCTAGGTGACAGACGTTGAAGTACAGAGATGGTTATCATGTATACGTCTGGGTCAGCCATCAAAGTTCAGAGTAGCAGAAGATGGTTCCTTGAGACTTGGTAACCGTTGGGTAGTGCCGAGGGCACCAGAGATGCGTCAAGGAATCTTGCATCGTGCTCATTGTAGCAGATTTAGCATCCATCCAGGTGGGAGAAAGATGTACAAGGACTTGTGTAATCAATTTTGGTGGAGACGGATGAAGAGAGACGTTATGTCATTCGTTAAGAAGTGCCTACTTTGCCAACAAGTGAAAGCGGAAAGGCAGAGGCCCGGAGGCGAGTTGAAGAGTTTAGATATACCAGAGTGGAAGTGGGAGCACATCTCTATGGATTTCGTGACCCACTTGCCAAGGACTGCCTCGGGATTCGATGCAATCTGGGTGATTGTGGATCGACTGACGAAGGTGGCTCACTTCATCCCATATAGTATGACTTTTACATACTTAAAAATGGCTCAGTTGTATGTTCGGGACGTAGTAAGATTGCATGGCATCCCAGTCTCGATTGTGTCTGATAGAGACCCGCGGTTCACATCGCACTTTTGGGAGGGTCTTCAATCAGCTTTGGGTACAGAGTTGAGACTGAGTACAGCTTACCACCCTCAGACAGATGGTCAGACAGAGCGTACCATACAGACGCTTGAGGACATATTGAGGGCATGTGTGTTGGAGTTCGATGCTCTGTGGCAAGATTCAGTGCCACTTGTAGAGTTCTCTTACAACAACAGTTATCAGACGAGCATTCAGATGGCTCCATTTGAGACCCTTTACGGTCGACGTTGTAGGTCACCGTTATACTGGGAAGATTGGACTAGTAAGACGGTCGGAGGACCGGAATTGATTCGTGAAATGGAAGAGAAAATCAAAGTGATCCGTCAGAAAATGAAAGCGGCTCAAGATAGGCAAGCGGCCTATGCTAATAAACGACGGCGACCATTGGAATTCCAAGTAGGAGACAAGGTCTTTCTGAAAATCTCACCTTTCAGAGGTGTAGTTTGTTTCGGTATGCGGGGGAAGTTGTCTCCGAGGTATGTTGGGCCATACGAGATATTGCAGCGCATAGGCACTTTGGCTTACCGTCTAGCCCTACCGCCGTCATTGTATTATATACATGATGTCTTCCATGTTTCTATGTTGAGGAAGTATGAGCCGGACCCGTCTCATGTGTTGCAGCCTTCAGAGGTTCAGTTGAGTTCAGATGTGTCCTATGTTGAACGGCCAGTCAGAATTCTGGATCGAGAGGATCGAAGACTTCGAAGCAAGGTTATACCGATGGTCAAGGTTCAGTGGGATCGTCGGGGTGTCGAAGAGGCCACGTGGGAGACGGAACGGCATATGGTGCAGCACTACCCGGAACTATTCTTTGGTATGTGATTTATGTTTAGTTCTTTTGGGGTAAGTGCATGCGATTTCGAGGGCGAAATCTTATAAGTAGGGGAGTATTGTGATATCCCCGAGATAATTAATTGCAATTTGGGCGTTAATTATGTTTATGTGACATTGGTGATAATTAGATAATGTGTTGGGTTGTAGTTTTAGTAAAGCATGTTTTTAATGGCAATTGTGGTGCATTGTGGTGAAATACTTTAAAATATCATGTTGGAGTATTCTACATATCATGCTTATATTATGATACACATTTTATTTATTCCAAAGCTGATAAGGAGCCACTTGCAATGCTTTACATCACATCACCCCCTCTCCATCAACTTTTTGATCCCTAAACCTCATCCACTCATCCAGAAGCTGCCATTTTCGTTTTTGAAACTAGAGTGGAAGAGTAAACTTGGAAAAAGGAGTCTTTTGTGCTTTCCTTACTTGAAACTTGGAGCTCTAGTGGTAAGCTTCCATCTTGGTAGAGTTTTGTTGAGTTTTGGTTGGGTTTGTGGCTTGTTTTTGGGGATATAAGGGTGGATCTTGTTCCATCATGTTGTTTATACTTGGGGGATGCATTTCCATGTTGTTTTGTGGTTATATGTTGAGCATGGTAGTTGTTCTTGGTTGTTCATGAGTGTATGTGTTGAGGGAAGCTCATTCAGGGAAGTTTCTCGCAGAAACAGGACTTCTCGATCGATCGGGAAATGGGTCCGATCGATCGAGCAAGGCAGAGCCTGAACAAGGCATGAAATGAGCTTACCGATCGATCGGCGATTTTTACCGATCGATCGGTGTGATGTCTCGATCGATCGGTAAAACGGCTCGATCGATCGGTGGAGGCAGTACCTGGATGCTTATTTTTCTTGACTTGGCGATCGATCGGGGCTTAGGGCCGATCGATCGCAAGGCTTAAATTTTGGATTTTTGGGATTTTGTTCTATATGGTGATGTTTTTGATAATGGTTCATTTATTGGTTTCTAATATGGATTCATGTGATTATGTAGAACCATCCCAGGTAGCCACACAACCTAAGAGATAAAGTCCACGATATCCACTTTTGGAACCAAGGTACGTAGTGAGACGTACGAGCATCGGACGGTAAAACGTGCCATACCTTTGATAATGTATATTGTGGATAATGAATCCTTATACGTGATGGTATATGTGAAATGACTGTGAATTACTGTGATAATGGAATCAACTATTGTGTTTGATTAATGTGATGGAATTGATGAATGTTCCGGTAGCCTTTATCTCCGAGCGAGGGAGGTACTTGCCACTGTCATATGAAGCGATGGTAATATGATATTTGCCGCTGTCATGTCTAAGCGAGGTAACATGCCGCTGTCATTGTCGAAGCGAGGGATATCATATGATGCCGCTATATGTCGAAGTGAGGGGTCCTAAAATTCCGCTGTTGTATTGGGACCGGAACAGTCACAATTCTAGTGGTTAAAGTGAAATATTGTGGTTATAATTGGAAACACGTTATCGATCATTATATTGTGAACTAATGATTTTGTGCATAAGCTTGTGAAACAGGAACGACAATGAAATGTGCTAATGTGGTAATCGAGGAGCATATCAATTAATCGTTTCATACGCTTAATTACTTTATTAAGTTGAATTGTGTTAAGTGATAATATATATATATGCTCATGGTGAGTTGTTCCTGTAGGTACGCTTTTGAAACCAAGGGGGCTGAGGGTCGGTTGAACTGTGAGCTGTTGAAAGCATAAATGAAGATAGAGTACAGGAAATTTTGGATAGTCTCTACTCCAGAAGTAGTCTAATGCTATCACTTAAACATTCATGATTGGGAATGTAACTGAATAATTGTTGTTGAAGTTTTATTTTGGCCTGTAACCTAATTGAGCTCACATCAAACAAGAACCCTAAGATGTCTTTAATACATATTTAGCCCCATTTATATCTTGAATTCACTGTTAAGGTTTAGGGTCCTTACAGATTTCCTTAATCACATTGTTATCAAATTATATATGTATGATTTAATTAAGGTTCAAGACTTTCTTAAAGCCTCATGGGCCCAAACCCATGATTTATTTAAATCCTCATAATCAAGTAATTAAGACTCTTCTTAATTAATTAATTCATCCAATGAATTCAATTCCCTTTATCGATTTAATCTTTTGTGCGACCCGATAGGATCTTGTAATGTTGGCAGTGACATAAAATCTCATTTTATGTCACAAGCAATGAGCGGTATCTAGCAACACATCAAGGCTACCCAAATTACAAGAATGTCATTAACTCGACATAACCTTAGAACTTGTGATAATATTAACCATGTAACTTAATCCCTTTGTCCATGTGTTTAGATTGAACACGAGTCATGGAATAGTCATACTCGTATATTCAATCTCTATTTCTTGATCCCCAAGTAGAACTAGAATAAACGAATAAGCTCGATATCACATATCGACTCATTCGAGCACGACCATGCATTTTAGTCTTACTTGATCAAGGGCCCAATCACTTCTCCTGTTATATAGGAGGGACAAATCCTATCTTGATCAATCAACATCCCTCTACATAATTCGTAGTGTATCCAATAGTTGCCTTTATAGTTTACCCTGTTACATGTAACGTTTGACAATATCAATATAAATAACTCCTTATGTTGGGATCTCTGATGATCTCAAGTCGTAAGGATTACATACATTATTATCACTATGAGAATTGCTTATGACACTCATATAACTATCCATGTAGCATTCTCATGGTGGGTCTATCCAGTGCATTGTTCTCTAACATGTACCCATGTGTTGATTTGATATCTCATATCCATGAATTAATTCATCAATCAAAACATACTAGTCTCAATGTATTATCATTATCCTGATTTATGATAATACTTGACTAGGGACAATCTTTAAGAATAATACAATACTATTCTAAGGACATTAACTTATATATCAATTCCTTTTGCACAGATATTTGAATAATATATAATAATTATTTGCCATTTATAAAATCATAATACATTGTATGTCATAAACAATCATCTAATGACTTGTCTTAGGGCATATCCCAACAAATCTCCCACTTGCACTAAGACCAATCAGACATATACTTAATGCCTAGAGATCTTGTATGACGATCATGCTTCTGCTGTGACAGTGGCTTCGTCAATGGGTCAGATACATTATCATCTGTTGGTACTTTGCATATCTTTACATCTCATCTTTCAACGATTTCTCGAATGAAATGAAAGCGCTGAAGTATGTGCTTGGATCTTTGGTGAGATCTAGGTTCCTTAGCCAATGCGATGGCTCCATTGTTGTCACAATAGAGTTCAATCGGATCTAGAATGCTAGGCATCACCCCAAGTTCAGAAATGAACTTCTTGATCCAAACAGCTTCCTTTGCTGCATCTGAGGCAGCAATATACTCAGCTTCAGTTGTAGAATCGGTTATTGTCTCTTGCTTTGAACTCTTCCATCTTACAGTACCTCCATTTAGGCAAAACACATATCCTGATTGCGATCGAAAATCATCTTTGTCGGTTTGGAAACTTGCATCAGTGTAACCTATTACATTGAGCTCTTCCTCACCTCCATAAATCAAGAATGTATCCTTAGTTCTTCTCAAGTACTTCAGGATATTCTTGACTGCAATCCAGTGACATTCACCTGGATCAACTTGATATCTGCTCGTCATGCTCAAAGCATACAAGACATCGGGACGAGTACATATCATGGCATACATGATAGATCCAATAGCTGACGCATATTGAATCTTACTCATGCGTTGTCTCTCATCTGGTGTTGAAGGACACTGATCCTTTGAGAGATGTATTCCATGTGTCATAGGCACGAATCCTTTCTTAGATTCTTGCATGCTAAACCGTTTTAGCACTTTGTCTATGTATGTACTTTGACTTAGGCCAAGTAATCTTCTCGATCTATCTCTATAGATCTTGATTCCTAATACATAGGTGGCTTCACCCAAGTCTTTCATAGAAAAGCAATTCCCTAGCCAAATCTTTACAGATTGTAAGGCAGGGATATCATTCCCAATTAGAACTATGTCATCTACATACAATATTAGGAAGATAATTATGCTCCCACTGACCTTCTTGTAGACACAAGGTTCATCTACATTTTTGATGAAACCAAACTCTTTGACTGCATCATCAAAACGAAGATTCCAACTCCGAGAAGCTTGCTTCAATCCATAAATGGATCGTTGTAGCTTGCATAACTTTCCAGCATCCTTTGGATCGACAAAACCCTCGGGCTGTGTCATGTACACATCCTCAAGCAGATTTCCATTAAGAAAAGCTGTTTTGACATCCATCTGCCAGATTTCATAATCATGAAATGCAGCTATTGCAAGTAAGATCCTAATGGATTTAACCATGGAAACTGGTGAAAAAGTTTCATCATAGTCAATACCATGAATTTGTTTGAAACCTTTTGCTACCAGTCGACCTTTAAAGGTTTGTACATTACCATCCATGTCGGTCTTCTTCTTGAAAATCCATTTGCACCCTATGGGTCTCACCCCTTCAGGTGTGTCAACCAAAGTCCATACTTGGTTTGCATACATGGATTCCATTTCAGATTTCATGGCTTCTTGCCATTTCTCAGAATCACTGCCCATTATAGCTTCTTCATAAGATGACGGCTCATCCTCATCAATAAGTAGTAAGTCACCTTGTTGAGTCACAAGAAATCCATATCTCTGTGGCTCCCGGTGTTCTCTTACAGACCTACGCTGGGCTTGTGTCTCTTGAGCAGGCACTTCATCAACAACAGCTTGTGGTGACTGCTCTTTTTCCATCTCAATATCATGTTCAGTGTTTTCTTGTGGTTGAAATTCACTAAGTTCTATATGTCTCCCACTGGTTTTTCTAGAAATAAATTCTCTTTCAAGAAAGACACCAGTCCGAGCAACAACCACTTTGTTCTCTGTGGGATAATAGAAATAGTATCATTTCGTTTCCTTAGGATACCCCACAAATAAACACTTATCAGATTTGGGTCCAAGTTTGTTAGAGGCGTGACGTCTCACAAAAGCCTCACAACCCCAAATCTTCATAAAAGACAGACTAGGACGTTTCCCAGTCCATATCTCATATGGTGTCTTTTCCACTGATTTAGATGGAACACGGTTCAGTATGAATATTGTTGTTTCTAAAACATGTCCCCAAAAGGATATCGGAAGATCTGCATGACTCATCATTGATCTAACCATATCCAACAAGGTTCGATTTCTCCTCTCGGATACACCATTCCATTGTGGAGTATACGGAGGAGTGAGTTGTGGGACTATCCCACACTCCTTTAGATAGTCATGAAACTCTTGGCTTAGGTATTCACCTCCTCGATCTGATCGAAGGATTTTGATACTTTTACCAAGTTGGTTTTGTACTTCATTTTTGAAATCCTTGAACTTTTCAAAGGTTTCATGTTTATGTTTCATTAGGTACACGTACCCATATCTACTGTAGTCATCAGTAAATGTAACGAAGTATTGAAAACCACCTCTAGCATGTGTGCTTATTGGCCCACATATATCACTATGTATGAGACTCAATAAATCATTTGTCCTTTCAACATGTCCCTTGAAAGGAGCTTTAGTCATCTTGCCCATTAAACAAGATTCACATGTTTCATATGATTCAAAATCAAATGAATCCAATACTCCATCCTTATGAAGTTTTGATATGCGATTCTCGTTTATATGGCCCAAGCGACAATGCCAGAGATAATTTGGATTAGAATCATTATTCTTAATCCTTTTAGTATTTATGTTATAGATAGGCATATCAAGATTTAATACATAAAGACCATTAATCATTTGTGCACTAGCATAAAACATATCATTTAAATAAATGGAGCAACAATTGTCCTTTATAATAAATGAAAATCCAAACTTGTCCAAACAAGAAATAGAGATAATGTTTCTAGTAATTGAAGGCACAAAATAACAGTCTTTTAAATCTAAAGATAAACCGGAAGGCAAAGACAATGAATAATCTCCTATAGCTAATGCAGCAACTCTTGCTCCATTTCCTGCTCGGAGATCTACTTCGCCTTTTGCCAATGTCCTACTCCTTTTAAGATCCTGCACATTAACACAAATGTGAGATCCACATCCAGTATCTAATACCCATGATGAAGAAGTAGATAAATTGACTTCTATAACAAAAATACCTGAAGTGGAAGTCACACTTCCCTTCGTCTTCTTAAGATCCTCCAGATAAACTTTGCAATTTCTTTTCCAATGTTCGGTCTCACCGCAATGGAAACAGTTCCATTCTTTTGCCACTCCTCCCTTTGGCTTTAGTGCAGCAGCATGAGGCTTAGATTTGACAAAGACTTTCTTGTTCTTCCTTAAGCCTTTTGATTTATCCCTTCCTTTGCTCTTATTCACAATAAGAACATTTGTAGGCTTAGACTTCTTGCTGTTAGCTTCAAAAGTTCTCAGCATGCCAAGCAACTGTGGCAGAGTCTTTTCAATTTCAATCATATTGTAATTCAAGACAAATTGACTGAAGCTTTCAGGCAACGATTGCAAGATCACGTCAGTGGCCAACTCTTGGTCCAAAGGAAAACCCAGCTTCTCCAGATTCTCAATGTACCCAATCATCTTGAGTACATGAGTTCCAACCAGTCTTCCTTCTACCATTCTACACTGGAATAACGCTTTAGAGACGTCATACCTCTCTTGTCTTGCTTGTTGTTGGTACAGTTGCTTTAGATGCTCGATCATATCGAACGCCTCCATTTCCTCATGTTGCTTCTGAAGCTCAGAGTTCATGGTGGCAAGCATAAGGCACCCAACATCAAGTGCGTCATTTTGATGCTTCTTGTAAGCATCTTTATCGGCTTTAGCAGCCGTCAAGGTAGGTTCCTCAGCAGGTAAGGGTTCCTCTAGGACATATTGCTTCTTTTCTTGCTTGAGGACAATCATCAAATTCCTATACCAGTCTAGGAAATTTGTCCCATTCAGTTTGTCCTTCTCAAGGACCGATCGCAATGATAGTGCATTTTTAACGTTGTTTGTTGCCATGGATATCTACAATATAAGTATGCAAAATAAGTTATGATTTTAATAATTTAATATGGTCTTATATTAAATGACACTCCCACTATGTTGTTTAAAATTATCAACCCTCGAAACTTTAGTGGGCCAAGATCCATATTTCACTTAATCTTGAGTTAGCTTTGGCTAATCGCCCAAGACTCGGTTATTTAGGTAGACAACTCTTTGTCAATTACAATCACATGCAATTCTTGGATGGCTGGACGAACAACGCTTTGTTCAAATTCATCTAATGAATTATTTTCCAATCCCATGCCTCTAGGTTCCCAATCCTATTGAGATAACGCTAGTTAAGTCGAACCCAATTTTAAAATAACACGGATATCACTTTTATCCTTTCGCGTCTTACTAAGATTGTCATAGTGCTTTGCATTGGCAAACCCACACATGTTCAATCAAAGTCTTGACGAGTATTTTTAATTGGAAGGCATCTTAAACTTAATATTATAAGAGGGATTTATTGATCTCATGATTTTATTAATATTGAAAATATATCTGGTACATATATGAATATATACATATCTACATATATATATATCAAGCATCAATATTAAATAAAACAGTAAACATGCATCTCATACATCAACATAAAGAAAACGTGACATGGTTATAGCCCCAACTAAAGATTTCTCAAGCCAATGAGAAAATCTAAAAGGTCAACCTAAGGGTAACTTCTCCAAGCACCTCTTTGGCTCCCTTTTGTGAATGACCTTCTCATCCCGGCACCATGGTCCGTCTTCGTTGATCTCCATCAATGAAATAAACTATACTAAATAACATTTACAAGATATAGAGAATTCCTCGATTCACATTCGAGGGGAACATAGGGGAGGGATAACATATAGAAAAATAGAGAAGGCACAACTCGCAGGCCGTATTAAATTTCAAACATTCACAAACTCCTATCTAATAGGGCATAGGGCTATAACCATGCACCATGCTCAAACAAACACATAAAACATGCTATAACATTTAATTAATTAAATTCTAAACATTTTAAAATTTAATTCTAATTAAAACTGTAAAATAAATTTTATGAAATTATCGTACGCTCGGGACATCACATGTCACGAAACCTTAGCCCAAAAGTTCACGTCCAACCATGAGGGTTCGAAACCCTAATATTTGGCGACGGCGGCCGTGAGCCATGCACGGCTGCTAGGGTTCGAAACCCTAGCCGTCATGAGCCACAATGGTTCGAAACCTTTGTTCAAGCTCTCGGCCTTTCATGCACGATTCATGAAGTTGGCGGCTTGACCATCTCGAGTCAATGAGTTCGAAAACCCTAGCCCTCGTGTGGTCTTAGCCGTCAATCTTCATGCGTCGTGAACCATGATCGAACCATGCGCCGCTAATCAATATTATCGAGCCAAAAGGAGGGTTCTAAACCCTAGCCATGTTTCGACACCTCCATGCACAACTATGAGCCACAACGGCTAGACCATCTTGAGCCAAGGGTTCGAAAACCCTAGCCCTCATGTGGCAGCCGTGGGTCAAGAGCCATGATGGTGGTCGAACCATCAAGCGGCGGCCGTGTGTTCTTTGGGTTATTAGGTTTTACGCCTTCGTGTATCGTATACATAAATTGTCAATTATATCATATATAATTTTACGATGATTTTCACAAACTCGATTATTCCATATCATATATGATTATACAAAGCATGCAATATAATTCTAAATATGATTAAACGATTAACCACATAATTCCGATATGAGCTTTGTACACAGCTCTGATACCACTGTAAGGAATCCAACAAGCAAATACGCAGCGGAAAACAAAATTTGGATTCCTATCGAGGACCTATAAAGAGTATTCATATCGGAATGATAAAAGAGTCTCACCCTTGTAGCGTGTTTGATGCAGAAACGATGCCAAGTCACGAGTCACGAGCAACACCTCCAAGATCTTGCCTCTACGGTATCCACACGATCAAATCGAACAAGGGACGTTCAAGAACAAGTTGCTAGACTTATTATTGAACCAAAACCAAACTCACGGTTCAAAACCAATCAACGGTGGCCAATCAATTCACCAAGCAAACGGCGGCGGCCGTGAGAGGAGAAAGATGAGGCAGCCGAGAGCCTTATGTACTATATTAGGATTTTGATATGTTGTGTTGATTTCCTTAATCACCTTGTTATCAAATTATATATGTATGATTTAATTAAGGTTCTAGACTTTCTTAAAGCCTCATGCGCCCAAACCCATGATTTAATTAAATCCTCATAATCAAGTAATTAAGACTCTTCTTAATTAATTAATTCATCCAATGAATTTAATTCCCTTTATCGATTTAATCTTTTGTGCGACCCGATAGGATCTTGTAATGTTGGCGGTGACATAAAATCTCATTTTATGTCACCAGCAATGAGCGGTATCTAGCAACACATCAAGGCTACCCAAATTACAAGAATGTCATTGACTCGACATAACCATAGAACTTGTGATAATATTAACCATGTAACTTAATCCCTTTGTCCATGTGTTTTGATTGAACACGAGTCATGGAATAGTCATACTCGTATATTCAATCTCTATTTCTTGATCCCCAAGTAGAACTAGAATAAACGAATAAGCTCGATATCACATATCGACTCATTCGAGCACGGCCATGCATTTTAGTCTTACTTGATCAAGGGCCCAAACACTTCTCCTGTTATATAGGAGGGACAAATCATATCTTGATCAATCAACATCCCTCTACATAATTCGTTGTGTATCCAATAGTTGCCTTTATAGTTTACCCTGTTACAGGTAACGTTTGACAATATCAAGATACATAACTCCTTATGTTGGGATCTCTGATGATCTCAAGTCGTAAGGATTACATACATTATTATCACTATGAGAATTGCTTATGACACTCATATAACTATCCATGTAGCATTCTCATGGTGGGTCTGTCCAGTGCATTGTTCTCTAACATGTACCCATGTGTTGATTTGATATCTCATATCCATGAATTAATTCATCAATCAAAACATACTAGTCTCAATGTATTATCATTATCCTGATTTATGATAATACTTGACTAGGGACAATCTTTAAGAATAATACAATATTATTCTAAGGACATTAACTTATATATCAATTCATATTGCACAGATATTCGAATAATATATAATAATGATTTGCCATTTATAAAATCATAATACATTGTATGTCATAAACAATCATCTAATGACTTGTCTTAGAGCATATCCCAACAAGTACCACCTCAGGCTCAGGTGTATGCACTGAACAAGGAGCAAGCAGAGGCAGCTCCTGATGATGTGATTGCGGATAAGAAAGTAGAAAGAAGAGTGGAGGATATACCAGTGGTTGCAGAATATGCAGATGTATTTCCAGATGAGATTCCTGGATTTCCACCAAGTCGAGAAGTAGACTTTGGTATTGAATTAGTACCTGGTACTTCTGTAATTTCACGAGCACCATATCGAATGGCACTATCTGAATTGAAAGAGTTGAAAACTCAATTGCAAGATCTATTGGACAAGGGGTACATACGTCCTAGTGTATCGCATTGGGGTGCTCCGGTATTGTTTGTTAAGAAGAAGGATGGTTCAATGCGACTTTGCATTGACTATAGACAGTTGAACAAGATAACCATAAAGAATAAATATCCTATTCCTCGTATTGATGATTTATTTGATCAGTTACAAGGATCTACAATCTATTCTAAGATTGATTTGAGATCTGGATATCATCAAATACGTGTGAGGGAAGGAGATATACAGACGACAACATTGACCCGCTATGGACATTATGAGTTCCTAGTAATGCCATTTGGTATGACGAATGCTCCAGCTGTCTTCATGAGCTTGATGAATCGAGTTTTTCAGGAATACCTTGATCAATTTGTCATTGTATTCATTGATGATATATTGATCTATTCTCGGAGTGAGAATGACCATGTCCAACATTTACATCTGGTGTTATAGCTATTGAGACAACAACAATTATATGCCAAACTCAGTAAGTGTGAGTTTTGGTTGACCAGTGTAGGATTTTTGGGACATGTGATCTCTAAAGATGGTATATCAGTTGATCCGAGAAAGATAGAAGCGGTGTTGAATTGGTCATCACCTACTTCTGTGCCAGAGATTCGTAGTTTCTTGGGTTTGGCGGGATATTATAGACGGTTTGTTGAAGGATTTTCAGCGATTGCCAAACCACTCACATAGCTGACACAGAAGGGAGTACCATTTCGATGGTCAGACGCATGTGGGCATAGTTTTCAAGAATTGAAACATCTGTTAACTACTGCTCCAGTATTGATTATTCATCAGAGCATGACAGGTTTTCTCTTTATACTGATGCATCATTACTTGGATTAGGTTGTGTTTTGATGCAGGATAAACATATAGTGGCTTATGAATCACGACAGTTGAAGCCACATGAAATGAAATATCCAGTACATGATCTAGAGTTAGATTCCATTGTCTTTGCCTTGAAGATATGGCGACATTATTTATATGGTACGTCGTTTACCATATATACTGATCATAAAAGTCTAAAGTTTTTTTTCACTCAAGCAGAGTTGAATATGAGGCAAAGGAGATGGATGGATCTCTTGAAGGATTATGATTGTGAGATCGAATATCATCCAGGAAAGGCTAATCTCACAGCAGATGCCTTAAGTCGAAAAGTTCATAATATTGCTGATCAGATGATACATTTATCAGCCTTGCTGACTTCTTGTTGTACCTTAGGTTATGAGTTTGATATAGATACAGAGCCAGTACGGGTGTCAACATTGTTGGTTGAACCCGATATCTTTGAGAAAATTAGAATGGCACAAGGTACTGATGATGAGGTACAGCACTGGAAGGACATGATATGTCAAGGACAAACATCTCAGTTTGTACTTGCAAGTGATGGAACTTTGAAGTAGAGAAACTGTTGGGTAGTACCTGCTGCATTAGGACTACGCCAAGAAATACTACAACGTGCACATTGTAGTCGCTACAGTATACATCCTGGAGGAAAGAAAATGTATAAAGATTTGCGTACGCAATTTTGGTGGAAACGCATGAAAGAGGATGTGCTGAATTTTGTGAAACGGTGTTTGATCTGTCAACAAGTAAAAGCAGAACGACAAAGACCAGGAGGTGAATTGAGGAGTTTGGAGATTCCTCAATGGAAATGGGAACATGTTACAATGGATTTTGTTACCCATTTGCCACGGGCTTCCTCTGGTTTTGATGCGATTTGGGTCATTGTTGATAGATTGACGAAAGTAGCTCACTTCATACCTTACAGTATGACGTTTACTTATTTGAAAATGGCACAATTATACATTCAAAATATAGTGAGACTACATGGCATACCAGTGTCAATTGTATCGGATAGAGATCCGAGATTTGCTTCTCATTTTTGGGAAGGATTGCAGTCAGCATTGGGAACGGAAGTACGATTGAGTATAGCGTATCATCCTCAGACAGATGGACAGACAGAGCGTACGATACAAACGCTTGAGGATATGTTGCGTGCCTGTGTATTGGAGTTTGATAACTCATGGCAAGAGTCGTTGCCATTAGTGGAATTTTCGTATAATAACAGTTATCAAACCAGAAATGCTACGTGAAATGGAGGAAAAAGTGAAACTGATTAGATTAAAATTGCAAGCTGCTCAGGATAGACAGGCTGCTTATGCCAATAAGCGACGTAGACCACTTGAATTCCAAGTTGGTGATCGAGTATTCTTGAAAATCTCACCTTTTAAAGGTGTGTTACGATTTGGTAAACACGGGAAGTTGTCTCCACGATACGTTGCTCCATATGAGATATTGCAACACATTGGTACGTTGGCAAAGCCCTTAGCACTACCGCCAGCATTGAGTAGTATCCACGATGTGTTTCATGTTTCACTGTTGAGGAAATATGAACCAGATCCGGGTCATGTATTGCCACCATCTGAAGTACAGTTGGATACAGACGTGTCTTATATGGAAAGACCAGTGAAGATTTTGGATAGAGCTGAGTGGACTTTGCGTAACAAAGTGATTCCAATGGTAAAAGTACAGGGGATCGACGGGGTGTCGAGGAGGCAACGTGGGAGACGGAGCAGCATATGGTACAGCAGTATCCTGAGTTATTACTGGTATGACTTTACAGTTTTATGATACTGTTGGTAAGTAAGTACTGCAATGTATATATGAACATGTTTCTTATCTTCTTGCAGTAGGATTGTTGAGTTGACTATATATATATATATGCATGTTATATGCAATTTCGAGGACGAAATTCAATAAGTAGGGGAGAAATGTCATGCCTTGATATGATGTGCTATGGTTAAGACGTACTTATGAAATAATTACGGTATGTCGTGATCTCGAGGGGAGATATTGAAGATTTCAATTCATGTGAAATTATGAGGTGACAAACACCTTCCTATATTTAAGAATTGGATTGAAATGGTGTTACATGGTTGATAAATATATATCAAGAGAATTCATGTTGTGTATGACATGTATAGTGGGATCTAACCTTGGTGTGCATTTAGCATGCATGTGAGAGGCATTAGAATGTACATTTGAGTGGAGTTTGCATGTGGTGTGAATTTGAGTTGAATTTGAAGGTTGATTATATCTCACACAAATCAGATTTGAAACACATAATACACCATCAACACCTACAAATCTCTACCAAGCTCCTCTCTAGCTTCTTCCTTATGCTTGCATCTTTTGGCTTGAATTTCACTTGGTAATCAAGCTAGAAAGTTGAGAGAAGTGGATTCATATCTTCTTGGTAAGAATTTCATAGTATATATGATGTATATTTGCTTAGTTGATGGAAACTTGAAGCGTGGGTAGTATTCTTCTATGATTTGAATTGAAACTTGTTATTATGTAAATGAATGATTGGAACTATGCTAGAAAGATGTTTATATGATGTTAGGAATTGTAGTGAACAAAGTTTTATGGTTAATTTCGAGTTGTAGGAGATACACCATGGAGATAAGCTCAAAATCGCCATGTTCTGAACTTTCTGGACATCGGCGATCGATCGCGAGCTTTGTGCCTATCGATCGCTGATGACAGAGCAAAATTTAAGGCGGTTAAAACATGTAGCGATCGATCGGTGAAAATGTGGCGATCGATCGCGAGAAACAGAACATTGTGGCGATCGATCGCGAGGTAGTGGCGATCGATCGCTATGAAACAGAACAATATGGCGATCGATCGGTGAGATATAACGATCGATCGCCAGGGTCAGATTTTTGAAAAATGTTATATTTTCGTAGAATTCGATTTTAATGCCTATGATAACATGATATATTATTGGCATTGTTGTAGCATCATCACAGGGGACAGGATAACGAGGCGGTTAGACATTGGCGCCTGATTTATATCTTTTGTGTCGCACGACAGGTACGTATTGAAGTACGAATATATGATATGATTGTGATGATGATGTGGATATTGTACCATATGATTGTATGATGATGATGTGAATATTGTACCATATGATTGGTGATCATATGCATGTGCATTCATGATATTACATTGTTGAGATGGATGCCACGATAGATATGTAGTATATGCTTTGGCTGAGATCGGTGCCACGATAGATATGCCAGTGTTGGGCATATGCTTTGCCTGAGATTGTTGCAACGATAGATATGCTACATATGCTTTGGCATGAGAGATATATGCCGGTTGGGGTATATGCTCTGGCTGTTATAACATGTGAGGACGGGACTATGATATGTGCTGCTAATATGAAGATGTGATGAGGTTCCACTGACATATTGAGCTGAGATAGACATATCATATTTGTCTGGTTATAACAGGATGAGGATATGAGATGAGACATGTCATGACATATTTGCATTTGATGATGTATGATACAGGACAATCACATGTGTTGGTTATAGTGCTTTTTCGTTTATTTATTGATATCACACTGGAATGATTTTGTATCTATACTCATGTTGTGTGATTGTTTCTGTAGGGACTCATAGACGTGGGAGGATGGGATTGTGAGTCAATGCTGCGAGCTGAACCACTGCTTAGTTTAGGTTGTGGTGATGTATATATATATGATGTGTAGTTATGACATAGTTTTTGTCAACTTGTAACAATCTACAGAACTAAACTCTTAATCAGTGTATGTTTTACTTAATTCTTACTCACATATGTATAATGAACTGATACATAATGGATTAAGTAACGAGGTCCCCACAATAATACCTTATCATCTTCGAGAAAATCGGCTCCCAAGTCGAGCCTCCGTCGACTTTTCATCAAGGGAGAAAAGAGGGAAGGGAAATGGGTTTGGGGAAGGGGGAGCGCGGTGAGAGTGAGAGAAATGAGATCCAAAATGATTGAACACCGAGTCCACTTGGTATATATAGTACCAAAACTTCAAAATACCAATACCTCCACAAATACATCATGATTCATTAAAAATAATCTGTTTTCCATAATTATCTCTCCAACTCAAATTCCATTACCAGCCCCAGTACAAAGTACTCCGGACCCCAAATCCCACCAAAACCAAATTCCAAGGTTTTTCACCACTATGAGTGGTAGCGTTTATCGCGTACGCCCAAATTAACCCTCTCAAGTTAATAACAGTAATGAATGTAGTAGCGTGAGTAGGGATCGATCCCACGAGGAAGGTTATATCTATGTGTTAACTTATGCAAACGAAAATAAAAAGGGGTTTTGAAGTCAAAGTAATAATACTACGATGCAAAATTAAACTAATATGCAAAATTATCTATATGAATTAACTTATGAGAAAAGTGCGATTCTCGGTTTTCGGTTAACTTTACAATTGGCGTTTACTATCTCGATCATCGATCTTCACAAATGGTTCAATTTCCATATGAATATTCATCGTGGATGTTTAATCCAATAATCAAAGTCCTATCTCACCTTAACTTTAGTTAAGTAGCCCAAGCGTTCTAGTTTAACCCTTATCACACAATCAATCAAAATACAAGCGATTAAAATTTAAATCGATGATAGCATATAAACTAGTGAGATCGATGAAGCTAAACAACATAATCCAAGCGTCTATGTTTAATTTAGTCAATTGTTTACCCTAAGAATTTAACAAACTCACAAACGGAATTTAATCAATCTTAGTTGCTTCGTAAATTAGAGGGATCAAACGATTCCGTATTTGATATCTAATTTAGCTTTAAATTGTATGAACAATAGCTAGGTGATCAGTCCAACAATCATGCATAACAATCATGACAATCAAATCAGAAAAAACAATTGATACTCAATGCAAATCAACAATCAAAACTTATCTCACAAGAATTGTAAACATCCAATGTATCGTTTTCCTCAACCGAGAATCACAAAAGTATTTAGCTACTCATAACTAGATTAACAACAACCAAAATTAATCTAAAAAACATCAAACTAATAGGAGAAGAAAGAGTTACTAAAAGGGATCACGATTCCGGCTTGTCGATTCCGGTTCCGTTCTTCGTTGTTCTTGAAGAAAACTTGAAAGAAAATTAATCTAAAATCTCAAATTATTCTAAGAGTCTGAAAAACTATCAAAAACTACTGCTAATGAGGCTTTTTTTCGAGTTTTAGGGTATGTGAGTGATAAATATGGGATACAATCTTTTAAACATGGTAAAAGACTCAATTTCCAAATTTCCGGACTCTTCGGCGATCGATCGCCTGATGTGTGGCGATCGATCGTGAGGCTTTTATTTTTCAGCGAATTTCTTGAGGCGATCGATCGCCACTTTATCGCGATCGATCACCGAGCTCCAGTAGACTTTGGCGATCGATCGCCAATTCTTCGCGATCGATCGCTGGTTCGTGAATTTTGTTGATTAAGTTTCTGTCCATAGGAGATCGATCTCCTCTTCGTGGCAATCGATCTCCTCCTTCAAAATAACATTTTTGCCATTTTCTTGATCAACTTTTAGTCCTTGTCATGTCCATGTCTCTTCTTGGTCTTTACACATCGTTTTTAGCTCGTTTTCTTCGATTGTACCTACAATTACACAAATATACGATTAGGTAGCATACGTATCAAATTATCTATCAAAACCTACCAAATCGTAGACAATTAAGCACTAAAGATGTGTCTATTTCTAGTCACATCAATGAGAATACAATCTCATCCCTTGGATCCAACGACTCCAAATACCGGATTTAAAATCCCCGGGAGTCCCAATACCGCAATTAATTCATAATTGCCACAATTAAAATCCGTAAAGGATCATTATCACTCCGGGATTAACATCAATAATTCTTGGGAATCACAATTATCCCCCACTAATAACATTCCGTCTTCGAAATTTGCACGGCGTACTCCATGCAACGCCGAGACCGCACAATCCCAACGGATCTACATCGTCGAATCATGAACATGTCATGAACGACACATCAACCGCGAGGACACCAACCTCGCACCAAAACCTGGAATGTGGTAAACCTCCCAAACCATCACAATCGCAACAGAATGGCAGTATACACCAAGCTAACCATCTCAAAAGCAGTCAGCCAACCCTAACTGCAAATCAAATGAATCATTCGTTCTTCCAAAATAGATATCGCCTCGATGATATCTTTACGATTTAGCCTACGATGCTAAATCTACATCGTTTCCAAGGAAAACACCCGTACACAACCGTGCTCCTAAACTACATCCGGTTCCCATTTTCCAAATCCATCTCCAACAGAGGAGTAGTTGCACCACTTGCAACACGGATCGGACAACTCACGGTCACCGATCGACACAAAATACATCTCCAAAGATGTCTACATCCGTGTGTACCAAGAAATCACATCTTGGTCCCAAACACACTATCGAGACTCCACAAGGTCTCATGTTCTCAAAATGACATGCAAGAAAATCAATTGCATTCCCGCCACACGTGTCAACCACGACACCTAACAAATCCGAATCCTGGCCATCCCTCGTTCATCCTAGGATTCAACAAACCTAAAACAGGGAGGCTATCAAATTATCCAGAAATGAATTACCAATCTCAAAGTTCCACAATCTCTCACCGGAGATTCATTCCTCCAAGCATACTAACCCAATGCTCGACGAGGACCAAAAGAAATGCTGGCATTCGTATACCCACACTGTTATACATGCCTACGTACCAAAACAACATGCATACTCAATGCAATCGACTCGGGTATCACCAATCATACCCCAAAAGTCACAATCTCAACTGTCAATCCTCAATCTTTCTCACTCAACGGAGAATGATGATTGACAAACTAAAATCAAAGGGTGTGATCCCAACATCAACACCACACAAACCGACTCATTGAATCTCCCAAAGATTCCCAATCGGTAGGTATATCGATACCGTCTTCCTCATAAGGAAAATGTCATGAACTCATGACCCTCCAACCTCGAACCGTCGTTCGGAAAACTGGATATATTTATACCAAAACATATCTCGGAACCAAAAATACGCAACTGGTTCAGAATAGTGCATCAAAGCCATTATTACCAAATCGAAACCCGTATACGCCATGTATACTCATCCTAATGATGCTCTGTACTAATGCCATAGTACTCCACAATCTCGAGCATTTCCACGGAGACGTCTCCTCGAACGTCTCACCGAAAGGTAAGAAATCCATTACTCGGTCTAACACCAGTAATGCTCACCATGGCTGATTTACAATCAACCCACGACCGATACCAGCTGTCTCCATGACAGTACAATCCAAATCTCTCCAAGAGATAAATCAATATAGTAGTGTTACCCCACTAACTATATCCCACAATTCCAATTGTGACTCCCGTTGCATTCCATATGCAAAGATGCTCAATCAGAGCTAGTAACGACTTGTCGACACTCACGTTGGTATTCCTAACAAAATTGAGTTGTCCCAGTACAAGTCCCTCACAACATTTGACGTATAAACGTCCCCGTGAGGTATTCCCTGCCACAATCATCATGCCACATAGAGACTACAAGAGTCTACCATAAACCCCCATCGTATCATCGTACGATTCATCAAACTCGAATCCAACAAGTAGTATAATGGCTATCACAAGCACACTATAGCACTGCAATAATACCTGGCTAGCAAGTCGATGCCTCCATAGGCTTATACTAAGCCTACCAACGTATCATACATTTCACTCGGTATACCATACCGTAACATTCATCTAGAGTAGTGGGTCATCACCCAATATTTCTCTAAAACACCAAGCACTACGGACATCCCGGTGTCCTTACTCAACCACAAAGCAATCCCAATTTCGTAGGATTTATTCCACACCCTCAGGGGTTGGTGTGATCATGTTCACCACATGTCACCTCGGTATAAGCAAGTAGTTTCCTCAACAACTACTCCTATTACCAGTCACTTGGCCATAGCCATTCCAACGAGTATACCCAAAGGTACCACTACTCGTAAAATATTCACCTCAAATATGCGCTGCGGTACACTTCCTGTACGGCGCACCCAATAATTCATCGAGCAACCTGCTCGGCATAATGGTCTCGTCAACTAGTGACCCAGACACTACCATGTGCTCACCATCGGCACTCCAACCATACGACTAAATACATATACATAAATGTATTATTCATCGAAACGATGCTATGCGTCTACATAGACATCCACTATGTCATCGTCATCCCGTGACAGTACCTGTCAACATATGACACCCAAAATAACATCGTCAACTCATGACGATACATGTCGACACACGACATGCATAATCTCATCGTCAAGCACGTGACGGTATATGTATATCAACGTATGTCATCCAAAATAATGCTAATAAAATAGTAATATACCATACCCCATCGCTAACAAGATAGCGGCATACCTGTCTCCGTCACCCAACAGTGGTACGCAATCAGTACCCATCACTCGTAGGTGGCGTAATCCAGTGCTACGTACATAGCGGTATAACCCATCGCTATAGAATCAGCGGCATGATCCCTCAACATAGTGTCAGCGGCATAAAACATCGCTATAGATATCCGTCTGTATGAACCATCGCCATAGATGTAGCAAAATGACCCGTCGCTATGTAATACCCGGTGGCATGAACCATCGCCGATAGATGTAGCGGAATGTACCATCGCTATGAATACCGGGTGGCATAAACCATCGCCAATAGAATAGCGGAATAAACCATCGCTATGAGTACCCGGCGGCATAAACCATCGCCAATAGAATAGCCGATCCCTAGTCTTGTTATAGTAGTGTATTTTAATGCACCTCGCTTGTCATGACCGCGGCACTAATACCCCTCGCTTCGACATATCAACGGTATTGAATAACCTCGCTCAAATGCGACATGCGACAATACCCTCGCTTCAACATTTGGCGGCAAATATTATTTCCTCGCTACGATATGACAGCGGCAAGTATTCTATCATCGCGTCAAGTGACAGCGACAAAGCATTTAAAATCATCACTCATCAATAACAAAGACTCATGGGATATTCACCAAGCATTCAATCTATACCTGCAACACAATGCATATTCCATATCCCAATATACATCACCATGAGTGTATTTTAATGCACCTCGCTTCAAATGTGACATGCGGCAATACCCTCGCTTCAACATTTAGCGGCAAAGCATTAAAATCATCACCCCAATATATATACAACCACAATGAGTGTATTTTAATGCACCTCGCTCAAATGTGACATGCGGCAATACCCTCGCTTCAACATTTAGCGGCAAAGCATTAAAATCATCATTCCAATATATATACAACCACAATTAGTGTATTTTAATGCACCTCGCTCAAATGTGACATGCGGCAATACCCTCGCTTCAATATTTAGCGGCAAAGCATTAAAATCATCACTCCAATATATAGAACCATGGTGCATAATCCATAATCCAATATACACCGCCATGAGTGTATTTTAATGCACCTCGCTCAAATGTGACATGCGGAATTTTACCATCGCTTCAACATTTAGCGGCAAAGCATTAAAATCATCACTCCAATATATATACCGATCAATAAATGCTTGTGCAATAAAGGAATGTGAAGCACCAGTATCAATCAAAAGTAAAGCATGATAAGTAAATAAATTACACTTACCCGCAATCACATCATCAGGAGCTGCCTCTGCTTGCTCCTTGTTCAGTGCATACACCTGAGCCTGAGGTGGTCCTGCTCTTTGTCCTCCACCAGTCCGTGGTCTCTGTTGCACTGTACTCTCTGATATATTTCCTCTCATCTGTTGTCCTCCAAGTTGAGGGCAATCTCTAATCATGTGTCCTATCCTCCCACAGCGAAAACAAACCGGAGTATCAAGTTGTGGACAATCTCTTTTAAAATATGGCCCTCCACATTTAAAACATTGTAACCCTCGACCACTGCTACTACTACTGCCTTGGGACTGTTCCTTGGTACCTCGTTCACCACCCTTTCACATAGCAAACCGCTTTCCACTAAATCTAGAGGAAGATGCACCTCCTCGTGATGATTTAAATTATTCTCCTCTAGGTCTCATGCTTTCTGATGTAGGTGGTTGGGATTGTCCTACATCCTTGTACACACCAACGGCAATCTCAGCCATCTCAGCTCTAGTCAATGCTTCTTCATATGATGTAGGTCTATTAGAAATTACCCTATCAAACAACTCAGGCCTCAAGCCCTTCACAAACTGTCTGATCTTTGCCTTTGTGTTTGCAGCAATATGTGGTACATACCGTAACAATGAAGAATAATGCACAGCATAATCAGACACTGTCATTGTTCCCTGTTTCTGATTTGTGAACTCATCTTCTTTCCTCTGCCTTGCAGCCACAGAGAAATAGTGATCAAGAAACCGAGTTCTGAAAACATCCCAATTCACCGTCTGTCCTTGAGTCTATGCTCAATGAATGTGGCTTTCCACCACATCATAGCTTTCTTCGCTAACTAGAATTCGGCAAATGTATCCAGGCGGACTTGGCACATGGTGCTAACACAAAGATCTGTTCAATACGTTCCAACCATTCCTCTGCTTGTTCCCCTGATTCAGTACCCTCAAAGCGAGGTGGCTGATAACTCAGAAACTGTGTCAAAGTCAACTCCCCAGGTAACAATACCTGTTCCACTGGCCCTTTCCCAAATGGTGGTGGTGGCACAGGCGCCAATCCAACACTAGCATTGCCACTCATGGCATCCCCAACATCATCATGTGGTACTCTGTCTGCCATTACTGAAAATACAGGTTACCAACAACAACAAATATATAAAGCATGTCAGTATAACATTATATCATGACTCATAACATGCTTTCAATGTATTAGGTAACTCCATAATACCTTCCTCTACCCTTGTTCACCACGTTCTCGAACCACTGCTCTGATACCACTAATGTGGGGTCCTCGTTACTTAATCCTTTATGTATCAATTCTTTATACATATGTGAGTAAGAATTAAGTAAAACATACACTGATTAAGAGTTTACTCATGTTAGGTTGTTACAATACTTACACAAATCCTATTATAATATACATCATATGTACCGTAAAACAACCTAGACTAGTACAACTCCTATGCAGTGATTCAACTCGCAGCGGAATAGACTCACAATCCCGTCCTCCCGCATCTATGAGTCCCTACAGAAACAATCACACAACATGAGTATAGATAAATAACCATCCCAGTGCGATATCAATACCAAACATAAAACGATAAGCACTATAAACATCAAATGTGATTGTCCTGTATCATGCATCATCAAATGCAAATATGTCATGACATGTCTCATTCCTCATCCTGTTATAACCAGACCAATATGATATGTCTATCTCAGCTCAATATGTCAGTGGAACCCTCTCACATCTTCATATTAGCAGCACATATCATAGTACCGTCCTAACATGTTATAACAGCCAGAGCATATACCCAACCGGCGTATATCTCTCATGCCAAAGCATATGTAGCATAACTAACAATCCCAGCCAAAGCATATGCCCAACACTGGCATATCTCTCGTGGCACCGATCTCAGCCAAAGCATATGCTACACATCTATCGTGGCATCCCTCTCAACAATATAATATCATGAATGCACATGTATATGATGTCACTAATCATATGATACCATGCTCACATCATCATCATAACAATATCATATACTCGTATGTCAAAACCTACCTGTTCTGCGACACAAACGATATAAATTAAGCGTCAATGTCTAACTGCCTCGTTGTCCCGTCCCCTGTGATGATGCTACAACAATACCAATAATGTATCATGTTATCATAGGCATCAAAATCAAAATCTACAAAAATATAACATATAAGTATACCGATCGATCGGTCACTCTAGCGATCGATCGGTCCAAACATGCAACCCTAGCGATCGATCTCTCAGAAGCTAGCGATCGATCGCTCTAAAATCTGAATTTCTTAAAAATGCTACGACATTTGAGTGATCGATCGGTCGCCTTCAGCGATCGATCGGTACATGAACCGCCTTACTTTCCCCTGTTTCACCGATCGATCGGTACGATCCTAGCGATCGATCGGTCGACAACAGAATTTTCAAAAATGGCGATTTTTGATGCTTTTCTTCATGGTGTACCACTTTCACCTCAAATCCTACTCTCACAACATCATAAAACAACTATATAGCATAAACTAAACATGTTTTCAACATATTACCACTTAGTTCATTGAATTCACCAACATATGAATTCCATCTTTCTTTCACCAAATCACATACTTCAAGTTTGATACATTAAACACATATATCCATCAACTATGATAACAAAACATGGAAATTCTACTTGCCTTACCAATTTATGCACTTCCTTGTTGTTCTTGCAAGTCCAACTCCAACAACAACTCAAGGAGAATTAGAGAGAGTGTGTAGAGATTACTAGGTGTAAAATGGTGAGGTATGTGTTTTACAATCTGATTTTAGCTATATATTGTCACCTCCAAATGCAGCACAAATTCAGATACACATTCTCCCCAAAGTCATGTCAAATGTAGGACATATTAATATTCAACTATGTGATGCACTTCAAGTCTCTTTTCCACTATAACACAAAGTGCTGATTGATGCATCTTTTTCATTTGCTTCCTCTACTGCAGCAGGAGTATGTGCAATAGTGTCATTGTCAACTGGATGCAGTGCTTGTTGACCAGTAGGCTCCTCTGTTTGAGCTTCAGGAACTTCTGGTTCTAAGGAGCAGTCAGTCCTGCTTCTGTAATTTATCTCATCATCAACATTTTCATCAATGTAAGTGATTTTCGGTCGATTGCTCAAATTGTTGATTAGCAGATTGGATACAGTACAGTCAGTAGGTTCATTAAATTTTACATGCACTGATTCTTCTACATTAAGAGTTCTATTATTAAATACTCTGAAGGCTTTACTAACTGTATAATAACCAAGAAATATTCCAGTATCAGATTTGGCATCAAAAGCGGTGAGATGAGTCTTTCCATTGTTGTGAATAAAACATTTGCAACCAAACACATGGAAATAAGAAATATTTGGCTTACTGCCATTCCAGATCTCATAAGGGGTTTTATTTGCTCGCTTATTAATCATTGATCTGTTCTGCGTATAACAAGTTGTGTTGACGGCTTCTACCCAAAATCTCTGCGGTATTTCTGATTCCGCAAGCATAGTTCGTGCAGCTTCTTTCAAAGTGCGGTTCCTACACTCAGCAACTCCGTTTTGTTGAGGAGTTCTTGCAGCAGAGTATTTGTGTTTAATATCAAGGTCATCTAGATATGATTCGAGTGACTGATTGGTAAACTCAGTACCCTTATCACTGCGAATTCTATCTATCCCACACGATTTCTCATTTTGGAGTCTTTTCAGTAGTTTGATCAGCTTTGGAGTAGCCTGATCTTTGCCACTTAGGAACAGGACCCACGTAAAACGAGTGTAATCGTCTATTAACACTAGTGTATACTTCATTCCCCCTAGACTTGTTACTAGGTATAGGACCAAATAGATCCATATGCAGCAACTCTAGGCACCGAGAAGAAGATTTACTCCTTTTGTTCTTAAAGGAGGATCTGATTTGCTTACCAAGTTGGCATGCTGCACAGATCTTGTCTTTTGATAAATCAATTTGGGGCAGTCCAATGACTAGATCAAGTTTACGCAGACTGGCAATAGTTTTAAAATTTAAGTGACTCAATCGTTTGTGCCAAAGCCAATTTTTGGAAGTATTCAGGGCAGCAAAGCAAGTAGAGGAGGTAGGCTGATTAAGATTCCAATCAATTTTATACGTGTTATCATGCCTTCTTCCTACAAGTAATATACTGCCATCAATAGATTTGATTGTACATGAGTGCTGGTTGAACTCTACAGAGTGACCATTATCACAGAGTTGACTTATGCTAATTAAGTTATAGCATAGATTTTCAACCAACAGAATATCTTTAATAATAATGTTACCGTAGATAATCTTACCCTTACCCACGGTTCTACCTTTCGCGTTGTCTCCAAAAGTTATTCTGGGTCCGGTGGAATCCACCAGTTCAGACAATAAGCTCGCATTTCCTGTCATATGTCTAGAGCATCCGCTGTCCAGAAACCATTTTGAGTTCCAAACTTGATGCATTCTAGTTTCCTGCAATTAAAGCGATAAAATGATTGGTACCCAATCCTACTTGGGTCCGGGCAGGATTAGTCCTTTCGGAACCCACACTCGTATGACCCTGAGTGGCTTAGGTTGGTGTGTGTTATGAAATGTGTGTGCATTCATAATTGATGG
This sequence comes from Haberlea rhodopensis, assembly GCA_907163345.1. Taxonomy (NCBI): domain Eukaryota; kingdom Viridiplantae; phylum Streptophyta; class Magnoliopsida; order Lamiales; family Gesneriaceae; genus Haberlea; species Haberlea rhodopensis. Next base: position 97,270 of record CAJQUN010000380.1, on the reverse strand, counting down.
TGATGGTGCATATACCTCTTCTGGATGGGCATACAGTTGTAGTACCAGTTGGGTTTAACCTCTCTAGCTGCTCGACCAGTGGGTTTAAGTTCATTTCTGAACTGCCCCGGTTTAGCTTTCTTGATTGGTTCAACATAACCAATACCTCGGTGTGATGCCTGTTCTTTAGTGAGTGTTGCTTTAACAGGTTCTTTAACCAGTTCAATGGGATCATATATTGTGCTTGATTTAACAAAATTCATTGTTTGAATCTTGTTTCTTTCTAGACACACTTGAGATTTGATGCCGGATAAATTACTATCATTGTTAGAGTAGCCTATACCGGTGAGATCACCAGCAAGTCTTATCGACTCAAGCATTTCATCTTTTCTGGCAGTAGATGCATTCCATGTGCTAACCAGCTTACTGAGTTTCTGGTGTGCACATGTTGCTTCATCCCTTTCTTTCTCGAGCTGACTTACTTTATCCCTCAAGCTTTTCAACTCAGTGGATTGTTCACAATCACATTCGTTGTTCTGCTGTTTTGTTGGGACTTGTTGTTCAGTCTTGTAGTTCTCGAAGGATTCGCACAACATCTGATACTAATTTATCATGTCCTGTAATGCATTTGTGAGCTCAATATGTGTAAGTCGTTGGCCATTAGACAATGAACTTCTTCATCTTCACTGTCACTGGATGAGCTGGAAGAAGTTTCTGATTCTGAGTCAGTCCATTTGTTCTTGTTTTCTTCCGCCACCAGTACTTTCTGTTCTCTGTCTCTTCTGGATGATCTTCTATTCTCTTTAGACTTTCTATATTCTTTTGGTCCTTTCTTTTGATCATCCTTCTTTGGTTTAGGACAGTCAGCAATAAAATGTCCTGGTTTGAGACAGTTAAAGCATACACGTTCATCTTCATCTGATCTATTCTTGAAGCTTTGTCTTCTTGGGTAGGATTGATAAGTCTTTTGATTTTTCTTCATAAACTTTCCAAATTTCTTGACAAATAGCACCATTGCATCGTTGCATATTTTTTCAGGAGTCATCTCTGTTGTGACAGGTGGAGCTTCAGATGCAGTAAGAGCTTTTGTTGGCTGACTGGTGCTGGGTTCATCTTCAATTCGAATACCTAGTTCGAACTCATAAGCTTTTAAGTCAGCAAATAAGTCGTGTAGGTCTATCTTGTTTAGATCTTTTGATTCTCTCATAGCAATCGTCTTTACATCCCATTCTCTTGGGAGATCTCTCATGACTTTTAGAGTGACTTCCCTGTTGGATAGGTCTTTACCAAGGCTATTGAGTTCATTTATGATGCCAGTTACTCTCTCATCGTATTCGCTTAGAGTTTCTCCGGACATCATTTTGATGTTTTCAAACTTCTGTAAGGCAACAGTGAGCTTGTTCTCCTTGGTTTGATCATTTCCTTCGCACAGCTGAGCAATCTTTTCCCAGATATCCTTTGCAGTGGGACACATCTTGATCTTGTTGAACATATTTTTGTCCAGAGTTTTGAACAGTATGTCTTTTGCCACATTGTCTAGATTTGCCTTTTTCTTTTCTTTGTTTGTCCAGAAGGATCTATCCTTTTCAACCATCTGAGGTTCACCACCAGAGATAGCAGTTGCTGTATTGACTTTCATGATCTTCATTGGTCCATCAGTGATGAAGAACCACATATCATCATCTTGGGCACTTAGATGTGCTTGCATACGAATTCTCCAATCGTCATATTCATCCTTCTTGAACATTAGAATCTTGCTGAATGAGGCCATCAATTTTTGGTAATCTCTCAAGATTGAGAAGACCTAAGCTCTGATACCACTTGTTAGGATCGAGGTAGTGTTTAGAGGGGGGGGGGGGGGGGGTTGAATAAACACTAGATTCAATTTCGATTCTTTTCTTGTTAACTGTAAACTGTGAAGTATTACAGTTGCTTCTCAATATCAGGCAAGTCAGCAGACACTGATTATAGTGCGGAAGACGTCTGCTGGACTTGTGAGGAATAGAAACTGAGTAGTAAATAGGCAATAAACGAATGACACAAGTATTGTTTCTGGAAGTTCGAAGCACAACGCTTCTACGTCTCCCCTTCTTCCTTTGCAGGAAGGATTCACTAGAAGATTTGGTTTACACTTTTACAGTATACAACCTTCTTAGGACTCACACAACTTGGCCTAAACTCCTAACAATCACAACTTCTTAATTTGATTACAAAAGATTCTATGACACTCTTTACAAAATAAACTTTTAGCTTCGAGTGTTCTTGAGAAGCAGACTTTAGTTGGATATAATCTGTCACAGATTCAGTTGCACTGCTTGTCTGCTCTTCTGCTGAACTTTTAGAATATCAGTAAGTTGATTTTCTGTTTTGATGAAGTGTTCCTCTTTGATTGAATAAATCGCTCAGCTGACCTCTTCATTCTTTGCTTGGACGTATTTATAGATTCAGAGTTCCAACGGTGGTTTTTCTGTATTAGGAAGAGATCAGCTTTCCAAATTCAGATTGTCTTCTTTCCTATTTTGTTAAGCAACGGCTCTTTGTTCTGACGGTAATGGTGGTGGAGATATAGCAGGGTGCGCCGCTCTATTGTACCTTTGTCAGAGAATGTTGTACTTATTTTGTCTCGTTGCTTAGTGCTCTTACTGGGTGGTTAGACTTATGCTGGTTTTCTTTGTTCAACTGGTCGTTCATCCTCTTGTGACCAGTAGATGTCTTTGTACAGTGTGAGACTATCCGGTTGATGGTTGTCCAGTAGATGTCCATCCGGTTGATATCTGTATCCAGTTGATGTCTGTCCGGTTGGTAGCCATCCAGTTGATGTCTGTTCGGTTGATGTCTATCCAGTTGGTAACCATCCAGTTGATGTCTGTCCGGTTGATGTCTATCCAGTTGATCTTTATCACCCGGTAAGTCTTCAATACCCGGTAGGTCTTCAACATTCGATAGGTCTTCAACATTTGGTAGGTCTTCAACATCCGGTAGGTGTTTATCCAGTTGATGTTTGTAATCACCAAAACTTAGAAATCGTTTCCCAACAATCATCACTGGCATTGTGATCCTTCACTACAAGGTTGGAGTCACCAATACCCACCGGAGCCTCACTACCCTATTGATACACCACAACCATTTGAACATCACGAAGAGATGAGAGATAGTTCTGCAGATGTCACGACTCTGTTAGAGGATACCTTAATAAGATTCATGGCATCAACTGAGAACAGTTTGGAGTGCCAAACCAACTCTATACGTCACCTGGAGCAGCAAATGGCGGTCCTCATGGAAACAATTTCAACTAGCTGCCAAGAGGAAGAGATGAGGGCTGCAAATCAAGAGGCGACGAATCTAGTTTGGTTATATGATGATGAACACTCAACCAACCAAGTTTGGGGGAGTGATCCTACTAGTGTGGAAGATTCAAAGGAACTTGAGCCTCTTCAAGAGATTGAGACTACTTCAGAGATGTTATCCGAGGAGTTCTCATGTGAAGATGAGTCGAGTGTGATGTTGGAAAGGGAAGAAACTTTTGAAGATTCCTATTTGAGCCCATCGATGGAGACATGTTCTATGCCATATGTGGATCCGTATTTTCCATCGATGCCAACTTCACCGCACTACGCCCTACACAAGATAAAGCCAAGCCAAGAATCCTTCTCCCATGCCCACCATTTCATGAAGAATGTTGTTGGAGCGACGAGCACTGTTACAATTTTGCCAATCTTGTGGGCATACTGAATGAAGACCCATTAGTGGTATCATACGATACTTACTATGGGCGGCAGCCGCTCTTTGATGGTTGCTTCTGATGGTCAAGCCGAAGACTAAAATCAGCGCTTCTTGGGAGGCAACCCAAGCGCATCCTTTTGTTTTTTTTAGTTTTGTTTTATTTTTTATTTTTTAGTTTTTGCATTTGTAAGGACCCCATATACTTAAATCTTGATTAGTGTATTAATCATTATGTGTGGCACATGCTTTCAATAAAATCATTCGGAAAACTCAGATGATACTTTACCATTGAATGGCAATTACAAAATTTTCTTTAACATACAATGTTATAAGTTCATCATCCTAACAACAATAGACTCATAGAGTTCGCCCATTACCATCCCCATTACACTACTTTTTACATTGTGGACTTTTATAAAAATTTGGGCAGAGTCTCCCCATAAATAGAGCTATCCCGAAATAAGAGCACAACACAAAACATAATTCCCGGCCAGGGAAAACATAATACTCATCAGAATACAGCAATATCAAGTAAATTCCCAGCCAGGGAAGACACCACACATATGACAACAAAAGTGGGTTTCAACACCCACAATACACCAATGACTCTCATATCATTTAGCAATTCTACCTCTAATTGCATGCAACATAGAATGAAAGAGAGAAAGGCTCATGCCTTTATATACAACCCATATACAAGTATAATCATGCTCACATGCGAGCATCATGAATATGTATATAATCCTCAGGGGTATATAAGTACTCTATACGATACCGTGCTCCATCAAGCCTTGGTACCACGATCCTGGGAGTACATCCAATCAACAGCTCGAGCTCATCTCCAAAGCCATCGATGTACCTGTTCACCTGCCCCAACAGAGACAGCCCCCAACGGGGTGAGCATACCAATTCCACAATTTCATAATCATAATGACATAATACATAATTTACGAAAATGTAAATATTGTGGAACATATGTGACACTTCCTGGATGGTATCATCCTCATCCTAGCGTACCCCTGTAATAACCCTGTTCTCAAAACAGATAAATCATCAAATCTGAATATGCAGTTAATCATCACATTGGTTAACCCTAGCCAGTTTCAAATTAACAACATTTCATAACATCTTTCTTTATCTAGCATCATAACATCTTTCTTTATCTAGCAATTATCATAATTCTAGATATCATATTGAGATTTCCTTAACTTCGATACTAGTTAATCACTTCTCTAATTAACTACGTCTACATCCTATTCATTACCAATATGGAATAAAATATAGATATCCTAGATATCTAATCAAATACCACATTTTCATTTCTTACTTCAAAATAGCGTCATACTATCGGTGTTCGCTCCGTAGCAACCACACCCCATCATTTGCTCGCTTCATAGCGGAACCAAGCATTTCACCATGTGAATCAAAATAACGTAACCAAGTCCCGGTGCCATCATAGTAAAACATTTCATGTATTTTAAATCATGCATCATACTTGTAAAACATCATTTAAGCTATGCTCGTACGCTAAACGTACCTTAAATCCTCGAAGTCCGAGCCAAACCTTGCTCGAGTTCCATGCCCCGAGGAACGATGTGCTAACACGATAAATAATTCACAATTATTTACGAACATGTAACCCATGCTCAAGCACATCCATAACCCTCAAAATATTGTCAACACACGATAATAAATCATTTAAAAGACCCGGGGCAGGGTACATGCAGGGAGGGAAAACGAATGCGACATATCGAAAAATTGCTCAAGAACACCTTCAATAATTCGAACCCAACCAAGCACCATAAATCATCTAAACACATGAATTAAACCATCAATAGCAAGAATCATCACCCTTGCCAAAATCCCCCAAATTTTCGAACCAAACCCCACAAAATTCGAAAATAATTTCGAACCAATTTTCACAATTAGGCAGGGAAAGTACATCACAAGCATGGAAAAGGAGTAAGGATGGTTACCCATACGAAGATCGGAAGAAAATCGACCGAAATCGAAGAACCCTAGAAATTTGGGGATCGACGCATTCCTGCAAAATTCGACTCCAAGACGCGACGAAACTTTGAATTACCGGTACAGAAGGGAGCGCCTGGACGAGACGAAGCCACCGGTAGGTCGGACGCGCCGAAAGGACGGCCGGACGGCGGCGGGCGAAGCCTTTTTGTGCGCGGTGGCTGGGGCAGACGGGAATGGGCGCGGGCGTGGGGAGAGAGAAGGCTGAAGGGCTGAAATGAAATTTTATTAAAATCTCGGGTTCAACTGGTATTTATAGCAAAAATACCCCGAAATACTAATAGCCCCACAAATACATCGTGATTCATTAAAATCATCTGTTTTCAAAAACTCTCTCTCTAACTCCAAAACCCCCTACCGGTGCCCACACAAGCACCCGAAATTCCGAGACACATCAAAAACCCAACTCTTAGGTTTTACACCGAAATGAGAATACAATCTCAACCTCTGGATCCAACGATCCCAACTACCCAAATAAACGAGCCCAAAAGGCCCAACACCGCGATTAAACTCCAAATCGCCACGTAAAACAACTTTAGAGATTATTAACACTACGGGATTAACATCTATAATCCCTGGTCATCACAATATCCCCCACTAAAAGAATTTCGTCCTCGAAATTTGCACCGGTGTATCACGTAACACCCAGGCTACACAACAACATGAAGCCATAACCTCGATTCTTGACCCTGTCAGAATCGTCTTAATAAACGCGAGGATACTTACCTCTCATCAAACTCTGAAACAGAGCGACTTACCAAAACCAACATATCACCCAAGAGGAAAAACGCACCTCGATGCGGTCATCCCAAAAGTCAGTCTCTCATGACTGCAAAACAACCAATACTTACGACTGTAGATCGGACAGTCATCCTTCGTTCTAATACAACTAGTATGAACGCATCATGAATGACACCTCAACCGTGAAAACGTTGACCTCGTGTCAAACTCTGGAGTGGAATAGACTTCCAAATCCATCATAACGTCAAAGAGCGTCAGCGCAACTCAACGCTAACAATCCAAAAGCAGTTAGTCAACTGAAACTGCAAGGATTCGAATCGCTCCCGATTCCATCGTAGATATCATTCAATGACATCCCTATCAAGACTCACGATGTCTAACATACATCGTTACGAGGGAAACACTAGTATACTACGGTGTATACATACCAAACCTGGTTTCCACTTTCAAACCTCCTCCATCGAAGGAGCAGTCGCATCATTGCAACTCAGTTTGGGCAACTCACGGCCACAGATTCACACAAAAGACATCTCATAAGATGTCCACCTCCGGATATCCCAAGAACCACATCCTGGTCATAAATAAACAATCGAGACTCCACAGAGTTTCAAATTTAAAAGGACATGCAATAAACCCACTGCATCCCAAATACATGGATTCCCAGATCGAATCAACGACGACTTGATGACTCTCTTGTTGGTACTTCAACATCCTGAGCTGTCCCAGACAAGTCTCACCAAGATTTAAACATAAACGTATACACGTTTCGGTGAAGCATACACAACCTCAACTTCAAATGACGTGGTAAGTACTAGAGTCCACCACAATCCACATCGTATCACCTTACGATTTGTCAAACTTGGTTCCAACGAGCAGTATAACGGCTCTAGCAAGACCATCATGGTGCTGCACACACGCGGCAGACAAACTAGTCGCTGCCTCACTAGGTTCACCTCAAACCTACCAATCAGATGGACGTTTCCGCACGGCATACCATACCATGGGAAGAAAAATCAATAGAGTAGTGGGTCTTTACCCAACATTCCTCCAATGCTGATATACCCTGGACACTACAATGTCCCCATGTACTTAACATAACCTGATCCTACTTCCTTAGGACCCATCTTACACCCTCATGGGTGGTGTGACCATGTCTACCACATGTCATATCAATAGAAAGCGAGTAATTCCTCCACGATTACTCCTGCCGTCAAATTACATGGCCAAAAAAAGCCATTCCAACGAGCATACCTCAAAGGTATCACCACTCGTAATATGATCACCTCAAACATATGCGGCGGTACAATCACATGTACAAGCGCGTCCATCCATTCCTCGAGCAACCCGCTCGGTATAAGGGTCACGTCAATCGGTGACGCACACACCACCTTGTGCTCGGTACTGGCACCCAAGGCATACAACTGAATACGTATACTCAACGTATTATTCATCGTAACGATGATGCATGCCTAATAAGACATCTCCTACACCATCGTCATCGTCATCCCGTGACGATACATGCCCACTCATGGCATCTAAGGCATCGTCAACTAGTGACGATACATGTCAACAATGACATCTGAATGACCTAGTCAACTCGTGACGGTCCATGTACATCAACGTATGTCATCCATCATCATGCTAGTAAAATAGTCATAATAAAACATGCATATCAATGCATACCAGCTATAATAATGCTAATAGAATAGCAATATCCCATACCTCATCGCTAGCAATATAGCGGCATACCTGTCTCCGTCGCTCGATAATAGTGCGAAATCAGCACTCATCGCTCGAAGGCGGCATAGTACTGTGCTGAGTACATAGCGGCACAATCCATTGCTATAGAATCGACGGCATGATACCTCGTCATATAATAAGTGGCATGAAACCTCGCTATACACCTGAGCATGAATCATCGTCTACATAACAGCGGAAAGAGGCATCGCTATCAACGTATCTGGCGGCACTAATCATCGCCAATCCTCATAAAAGAATGAGTCATCGTAAACCCACATAATAGCGGAATGGGGCATCGCTATCAACATATCCGGCGGCATAAATCGTCGCTAATCCTCATAAAAGAGTGAGTCATTGTAAAATAGCGGAATGAGGCATCGCTATCATCATATCCGGAGGCATAAATCATCGCCAATTCTCATAAAAGAATGAGTCATCGTAAATCCACATAATAATATCGTATGGCCTCTTACCATATGGGCATCTTACCCCGTGGCATCTTACCACAAATAACATCGCATGGCCTCTTACCATGTGGGGCATCTTACCCCGTGGCATCTTACCACAATAACATCGCATGGCCTCTTACCATGTGGGGCATCTTACCCCGTGGCATCTTACCACAAATAACATTGCATGGCCTCTTACCATGTGGGGCATCTTACCCCGTGGCATCTTACCACAAATAACATCGCATGGCCTCTTACCATGTGGGGCATCTTACCCCGTGGCATCTTACCACAAATAACATCATATCATCATATAAACATCATCATTATAAACTTATTCATCGTAATCATCATCATAAACCTCATCATAAACTTACTTATCATAATCATCATCATAAACATCATATCATCTTTACTCATCATAAACATCATCATAAACTTACTTATCATAATCATCATCGTAAACATCATATCAATCTTTACTCATCATAAACATCATCATAAACTTACTTATCATTATCATCATCAAAAACATCATATCATCTTTACTCATCATAAACATCATCATAAACTTACTTATCATTATCATCATCATAAACATCATATCATCTTTACTCATCATAAACATCATCATAAACTTACTTATCATAATCATCATCATAAACATCATATCATCTTTACTCATCATAAACATCATCATAAACTTACTTATCATTATCATCATCATAAACATCATATCATCTTTACTCATCATAAACATCATCATAAACTTACTTATCATTATCATCATCATAAACATCATATCATCTTTACTCATCATAAACATCATCATAAACTTACTTATCATAATCATCATCATAAACATCATATCATCTTTACTCATCATAAACATCATCATAAACTTACTTATCATTATCATCATCATAAACATCATATCATCTTTACTCATCATAAACATCATCATAAACTTACTTATCATTATCATCATCATAAACATCATATCATATTTACTCGTGCAATCATCGCATAATCATAGTATAGAAGCATGGTTTACCGTCTGATGCCCGTACGTTTCTTACGTACCTTCCTTGCTTGAACATTACATGAACAAACGCATTAGTATATTCAGTAATAATTGAGACCATACCGAAGTATTCCACTGTCGGTGGTCTACCAGTCTGTCCTCAGACAATACGTCATATCTTTCTTTTACCTGATTTTCTTCCAAAATCAGATTCCTTGGACGTAGCATATAGAGTGTTAGACATCCCTATTAATGTCATCCTGTCGTGTTCCACACGATTCCTGCAACCACAATGGTTAGCAATACCACTTTTCATATCATAAAAGCATATAAACAATTAGTCATGTCGTATAACATTAATGCCATCATGCATAAATATGTGCTATCAATAACTTCCTAGGCCCTCAACAGCCCCAATGAGCAACCACTGCTCTGATACCACTAATGTAAGGACCACATATACTTAACTCTTGATTAGTGTATTAATCATTATGTGTGGCACATGCTTTCAATAAAATCATTCGGAAAACTCAGATGATACTTTACCATTGAATGGCAATTACAAAATTTTCTTTAACATACAATGTTATAAGTTCATCATCCTAACAACAATAGACTCGTAGAGTTCGCCCATTACCATCCCCATTACACTACTTTTTACATTGTGGACTTTTATAAAAATTTGGGCAGAGTCTCCCCATAAATAGAGCTATCCCGAAATAAGAGCACAACACATAACATAATTCCCGGCCAGGGAAAACATAATACTCATCAGAATACAGCAATATCAAGTAAATTCCCAGCCAGGGAAGACACCACACATATGACAACAAAAGTGGGTTTCAACACCCACAATACACCAATGACTCTCATATCATTTAGCAATTCTACCTCTAATTGCATGCAACATAGAATGAAAGAGAGAAAGGCTCATGCCTTTATATACAACCCATATACAAGTATAATCATGCTCACATGCGAGCATCATGAATATGTATATAATCCTCAGGGGTATATAAGTACTCTATACGATACCGTGCTCCATCAAGCCTTGGTACCACGATCCTGGGAGTACATCCAATCAACAGCTCGAGCTCATCTCCAAAGCCATCGATGTACCTGTTCACCTGCCCCAACAGAGACAGCCCCCAACGGGGTGAGCATACCAATTCCACAATTTCATAATCATAATGACATAATACATAATTTACGAAAATGTAAATATTGTGGAACATATGTGACACTTCCTGGATGGTATCATCCTCATCCTAGCGTACCCCTGTAATAACCCTGTTCTCAAAACAGATAAATCATCAAATCTGAATATGCAGTTAATCATCACATTGGTTAACCCTAGCCAGTTTCAAATTAACAACATTTCATAACATCTTTCTTTATCTAGCATCATAACATCTTTCTTTATCTAGCAATTATCATAATTCTAGATATCATATTGAGATTTCCTTAACTTCGATACTAGTTAATCACTTCTCTAATTAACTACGTCTCTGTCCTATTCATTACCAATAGGGAATAAAATATAGATATCCTAGATATCTAATCAAATACCACATTTTCATTTCTTACTTCAAAGTAGCGTCATACTATCGGTGTTCGCTCCGTAGCAACCACACCCCATCATTTGCTCGCTTCATAGCGGCACCAAGCATTTCACCATGTGAATCAAAATAACGTAACCAAGTCCCGGTGCCATCATAGTAAAACATTTCATGTATTTTAAATCATGCATCATACTTGTAAAACATCATTTAAGCTATGCTCGTACGCTAAACGTACCTTAAATCCTCGAAGTCCGAGCCAAACCTTGCTCGAGTTCCATGCCCCGAGGAACGATGTGCTAACACGATAAATAATTCACAAGTATTTACGAACATGTAACCCATTCTCAAGCACATCCATAACCCTCAAAATATTGTCAACACACGACAATAAATCATTTAAAAGACCCGGGGCAGGGTACATGCAGGGAGGGAAAACGAATGCGACATATCGAAAAATTGCTCAAGAACACCTTCAATAATTCGAACCCAACCAAGCACCATAAATCATCTAAACACATGAATTAAACCATCAATAGCAAGAATCATCACCCTTGCCAAAATCCCCCAAATTTTCGAACCAAACCCCACAAAATTCGAAAATAATTTCGAACCAATTTTCACAATTAGGCAGGGAAAGTACATCACAAGCATGGAAAAGGAGTAAGGATGGTTACCCATACGAAGATCGGAAGAAAATCGACCGAAATCGAAGAACCCTAGAAATTTGGGGATCGACGCATTCCTGCAAAATTCGACTCCAAGACGCGACGAACTTCGAATTACCGGTACAGAAGGGAGCGCCTGGACGAGACGAAGCCACCGGTAGGTCGGACGCGCCGAACGGCGGCCGGACGGCTGCGGGCGAAGCGTTTTTGTGCGCGGTGGCTGGGGCAGACGGGAATGGGCGCGGGCGTGGGGAGAGAGAAGGCTGAAGGGCTGAAATGAAATTTTATTAAAATCTCGGGTTCAACTGGTATTTATAGCAAAAATACCCCGAAATACTAATAGCCCCACAAATACATCGTGATTCATTAAAAATCATCTGTTTTCAAAAACTCTCTCTCTAACTCCAAAACCCCCTACCGGTGCCCACACAAGCACCCGAGATTCCGAGACACATCAAAAACCCAACTCTTAGGTTTTACACCGAAATGAGAATATAATCTCAACCTCTGGATCCAACGATCCCAACTACCCAAATAAACGAGCCCAAAAGGCCCAACACCGCGATTAAACTCCAAATCGCCACGTAAAACAACTTTAGGGATTATTAACACTACGGGATTAACATCTATAATCCCTGGTCATCACAGCATTTTAGTATGTTTATCTCTCGAGTCGAATATTTTACCATTTGCATTCTTCTCTTGCTAGGTACTCAGTTGGAGAGATGAACCCCTACAACTGTGGAACTTTTAAAAGTCAATCTTCCTCAAAGCCTCATGCAAGTGTCTTGATCAGGGGAGTTTATTTTTTCCCTTTTGATTCATTTGAACATTGAGGGCAATGTTTGATTTAAGTTTGGGGGAGTGGCTTGCATGCTTTACTTGTTTTAACCACATGTTGTGTGTCTAATTGACACTTGAATCGTCCGATTATTATGAGCTAATTTTTTTTTTTTTTTTGAGTTCAAACTTGAGAAAATATTGAATTATAGTAATGACTATTCAATGAGGATTTTGATCTCACTATACATACGGACTTGAATTTTAATGATTGTTAGACTAGTACATGAATATCCTTTGTTGAGTTAGCAATGTCAAGAATGAGGAATCTATTGAGCACATTGAGTCATGATCTTGTGGATTGCATGTTGAATAGTGATAATTGTTGTGAACTTGATGATTTGTCTTGAGAATCTTAGAGTACCTTAGAAATTATTTGATGATGACACTTTGATGCGAAATTTTATAGTTACAAACTTGACTTGGAAATGATCTAGGCGAACTTTGACCCGTTTGAGCCTTTCAAGCTTACCATGATTTATATCAATCCCTAGTGTCCCATTTGAGCTTTATTGAAAAAGAATGGTATATGCATTGCATATAATTAGACCCCATTCAACATTCTTTGGCAAACTCATTATACCCACCTTTATGAGCCTAAATTGAAAGAATTATCTTTACCTAAAGGGAGTATAATGGTTCTCATTAGATGCACATAATTTGCTATATTTTGATGAGCTAATTGTTAAAAAAATTGATGAATGAGAAAAGAAAAAGATAGATAAAGCCTTGAGAAAAAAGTGACTACATAAGGCCCAAAGTGGCCAAGGCTATAAAAGAAAAAGAAGAGAAGCTCAAACTTGTGCTAAAAATTTGAACTTTCCATGATTATACTCTCTTCTTCGTGTTACCTTATCTTTTCTTTGAAGCCAACACCAAAGGCTTTACATTACAAGCTTAAAAAGTCATTTTGATCCAAGTCTAGGGAGTAACTATCATTAGTGGAGAAGTTGTTTGAAAATAGGCCTTTGGAATGCTTGATGATAATCTCGACTTTGAGTTGATTAACATGATTTGATCTTGAATATGTGCATGAAACTTGAGATTGACTATAACACACACACATTCCGATTTTGAGATGTGTTGCTTGACTTAGGAGAAAACATGTCTTGTCAACTTTTGTATATGTGCATGAGATTTCTGAGAATAAGCAAGTCATGAAATAATTGTTTTAAGTATCAAGAATGAACTCTACCTTATGATTTTAATGCTTAATCGAGGACGATTAAGTGATAAGTTTGGGGGAGTTGATAGGGTTGAATATTACGCGTTTTTATGCCATGATATGTATATGTTTTCGTGTTGATTCTTGGATTATTTTATGGTTTTTGGTACATATTTTTACATTTCAGGAATCAATGTTGAAATGCATAAAAGTAGAGGAAATGAGCCAAAAATGATGAAAAAGGACCAAACCGAGCGAAAACGTCAAAGCCGAGAAAGGAAGAAAAGAATAAAAGAAAATACAAAAAAATAGAAAAAGCATCTCGATCGATCAAGGCCCCACTCTCGATCGATCGGCGTCGACAGAACTTTGGCGATCGATCGAGCCTCAATCTCGATCGATCGGCCGAAGGAATTTCTGAAAAATAAATTCCTTATAGAGTTTGGGTCCAACAAGGAAGTAGATTTTTCCTATCCTTATATATTTTGACACGAAAATTATAAGGGATATCATACTTTTTAACCTAGGAATAGCCTCCACCCCTCCATACTCCATCTCACCTTCATCCACCATCATCACTTCATCCTAGGAATTGGAACAAGCCAACAAGAGAATTGAAGATCACGATCGAGAAAGGAGCGAGGGAGGATCGAGAATCAACGAAGGAGTCGACTTGGGAGTTTTCTTTTACTTTTCTATTATTGTTTTACATGAATAATTGGATTTGTTGTGTTTTTGATGATTGAGAGATATCAATAACATAGTTTTTCCTATTGATTTTGAGATTGAATTCATACATCCTCTATGAGCATGTGTTATTGTTTTTAATGCTTTTGAAGGATTGATCACATTTGAATGATATTTTATTATAATTGAGATCGAGAGATGAAATTATAATACGATATAATAATTCATGCCGTGTGTTAAAGATTGAGATCGAGAGATAAAATCACATACGTGGTTACTTTAAATTGAAAGATTTAAAGATCAACGGTTTTCATAGAGATTTATTCGGTATTAAATTCGTTTAAGTGAACGAGAGTTACTTGTGTCAGTTTATTACTAATTTCAATATAGCTCGAGAGAGTGTATTGATTATATTCGAAAATCCGCCACCTTAAGAATTGATTGATAAGTAATTGTTTTAACAAACAAATCATTGACGAGAACACAATTGAACAAACATCTTGATAGATTTCTTGAGCGGAATTCCTTCGCATCTTCAAAGGAGTTGTTTTATTTTTGAGTTTATTAAGTCTTTAGTTTAATTAGTTAAATAATCATCTTTTTCGTAGGCTAAATATAGTTTTGCTAATTTTATTTGGTACTTATACGTTAGTCCCTGTGGGTTCGACATCCTTTCTTATATATCACTATACTAAAACTTGACACCGTGCACTTGCGGTAGAATCACTACACTGGGAATAATTGTTTAAAATAAAAGCGATCAAGTTTTTGGCGCCGTTGCCGGGGACTAATTTGTATAATATCATACGAGATTAGTTAATTGTAATTTAGCCATTAATTTTTTGTTTTTGTTTTGTTTGTCACTTTTGACAGTTGGATTTACTACATTCGCTTTTCTCCTTTTGGTTTATTTTTACAGGTGGTCATTTTATTGGTTCATGCTAAGGAGTAGCAACCCCACACTCGAGCCGTTTGACCTAGAAATCGAGCGTACGTGTCTAAGGAAAATTAGGGAAACTCGAGCGATGGCTGACAACAATCAAGAAGGGGGCGCGCACAATGAAGCACTGAATCCAAGATCGATGATAGATTATGCTCAACCAGCTTTTCATGGATCATTGTCAAGTATTACGAGGCCAACCATCCAAGCCAACAATTTTGAGATAAAGCCGGCCATAATACAGATGATCTAGCATTCCGTGATGTTTGGAGGAGTAGCCACTAATGACCCGAACGCTCACATCTCCAACTTCTTGGAGATTTGTGACACTTTCAAACATAATGGCGTTTCTGACAACGCCATCAGGTTAAGGTTATTTCCTTTCTCATTAAAAGATAAAGCTAAAGCTTGGTTGAACTCTTTACCTGCAGGATCGATAACGACTTGGGAGAGGATGACACAAGCATTCTTGTCCAAATACTTTCCCCCTTCCAAAACGGTAAAGATGAGGAACGATATCACCACATTCGGGCAGTATGACCCTGAAACACTCTATGAGGCGTGGGATCGTTTCAAGGATTTGCTTAGGAGATGTCCACACCATGGTCTTCCCATTTGGCTCCAGGTATAGACTTTTTATAACGGTTTACTTTCTTCTAACCGTTCTATGATTGATGCAGCCTCAGGAGGATCCATTATGCGCAAAACATCGGAAGCAGCGTATGAACTCTTAGAAGAAATGGCTTCTAACAGCTATCAATGGATGTGATACCCGGGAATTATTAGTGTTAATCCCGGTGTGTTAATAATCCCTAATGGATTATATTTGTGGCAATTGTGTATTAATTACGGTTTTGGGACTCCCGGAGATTTTAATCCTATTTTTGGAGTCGTTGGATCCAAGGGATAATATTGCATTCTCATCGTGGTGATAACCTTGGAATTTGGTCTTTGGTGGGATTTGGGGTCCGGAGTACTTGGTACTGGGGTTGTTTATGGAAATAGAGTTTGGGAGGTATTTATTGAAAACAGATGATTTTTAATGAGTCATTATGTATTTGTGAAGGGATTGGTTGAGTTTTGGTACTATATATACCAAGTGGACTCGGTATTCCATCGTTTGGCACGGAAACCCTTCCCTCTCTTCCCTCTCTCTTCGCTCAAGCCCTTCCCTCATTTCCCCTTTTCTTCCCTTGGAAGAGAAATCGTTGGTAGCTGGGCTCGGGAGCCGGTTTTCTCGAAGATAATCAGGTATTAATCTTCCCCTCGTCATTGTCTTCGATTTGATAGTAGTATTGTTGATTTTGGTTGAGTATTAATGTTAGATTTGGGTTTGTGAATTTTGGGTAAAAATCTTAAAGTTGGTTGTTGGAGTTTTTATTGAGTTTAAAGGGTGCATTTGGGATCGTTTGATCCAAAGGTTGAGATTGTATTCTCATTTTGATGGAAAACCTACGAGTTGGGTTTTTAGTGGGACTTGGAGTCCGGGGTGCCTTATGTTGGGGCCAGTCTGGGGATTTGATGTTGGAGAGAGAGTTTTTGAAAACAGATGATTTTTAATGAATCATGATGTATTTGTGAAGGTATTGGTATTTTGGGGCATTTTTGCTATATATACCAATTGGACTCGGGGTTCCGTCATTTGGAATCCATTTCTCTCCTCTCCTCTCCCTCTCACGCCTCTCTCTCACCCCAAACCCTCCCCCTTCCCCTTTGATGAGCAAAATCGATGGAGGCTCGTCCTATGAGCCGGATTTCTCGAAGATAAGTTGGTAAGTTTCTTCCCCTCGTCATTGTCTTCGATTTGATAGTGGTATGGTGTATTATGGTTGAGCTTTTGGGTTGGATTTGTGTTTGGGGGTTTTGGGTTAAAATCTAAAATGTTGATTTTAGTGTTTTTATGGAGTTTAAATGTTGTATTTGAGGTGTTGGTGGTGTATGGGGTGTTGGTTTTGAGTTTGGGTGTGAAAAACACCATGGAAGCTCGAATTTTTTGGAAAATTGCAGGTGGTGATCGATCGCCGAGGTGGGGCAATCGATCGCGATGGGCAGCTGTTAAAAATCGAAGAAGATGAACAGTGCAGGCGATCGATCGCATGGTTTAGGCGATCGATCGCGAGCATGTTGGCCATCGATCGCGAAGGGTGGCGATCGATCGCGTGTAGGCGATTTTGGCCACTGGACTGTGGCGATCGATCGCGATGTAAGTGGCGATCGATCGCCACCCGAAGGATTTAGTTTTTTTTCAAAATTTTGGAAAAATGTCGGGATTTTGGAATCGAGGTTTAAAGGGGCCGTTTCCGGGGCAATGTCTACATTCCAATGGGAATGTTATACTTTTAAAATGGATTGATTGGGACCAAAGTCTAATAAAATGGGATTTTCGGTTGAGTCTTTGGCTATCTATTAAACATATAAAATGGAATATTTTGGGTATTATGCATGCTTAGCCGGGGGGCTTTTATTTTGGTAATCGTCATGGACTGACGATATGTTTGGGAGTTTGAACGTGCTTGGGCACGTGGTTGCATGCTTATGTTTGATTGTGAATTGTTTGTTTGTTAGCACACAATTCATCGGGTCGTGGGACTCAGGCAAGGTGGGACTCGAACTACGGAATTATAAGGTACGTTTGAGGTACGAGCATAGCCTATTATAATGTTGCAACTATAAAATGCATGGTATGTGATAATTGCATTAAATGGGCACTGAAACACATGGGGTGTAATAATCGCATGATATGGACATTGAAATACGTGGTGGGTGGTAATTACATCAAATAGGCGTTGAAATGCATGGTACACGATATTTGCTATAAATGGCTAGCGATATGCATGGTAAATGATATTTGCGTCAAATGGTAATACATGGGAACCACACGGTGCCGCTATTGAGCGAGCAATGATTTGGGATGCTGTCGCCGTTGAGCGACCATCGGTTATGACGCCGCTAGTGTTGAGCGTGCGCGGGGTTTAGAATGCCGCTATTGTGGAGCGAGCAATGAAATAGGAACATGGAATCATTGAATTGATTTATGTGATATTTACGATCTTTTAATATAATGATTTTATCATATTGATTATGGAACTGGCATAACAGAATGGTATTAGTTAATCTATGTGACGATTAACTAGCTTTGGGAATTTGATGAGTTTGGTTATTTTGAGAACAGGTACAATACAGTGGATCCCGGATGAGGGTGTTACCATCCAGGGAGTATCATTTAAATTATGGCATTTACATTCTGTAAATTATGAATTGCAATGTTTTGATTATTGGATCGGTGGTATTGGTATGCTCACCCCGTGTGGGGGCTGTCTCTGTTGGGACAGGTGATACAGGTGTAGCAGCATCTTTGGAGTTGAGCTCGGACTGTTGATTTGAGGTACTTCCAGGATCGAGGTACCAGAGCTGGTTGAACAAGTGCATAGATCCAGAGTTGAGATCGAGCTGTGCTTGGGAGGTACTTCCAGGATTGAAGTGCCAGTAACGGTGTCCGGTAGAATGTTTTATACATTAGATACACGCGTGTTCATTGGGTGCTCTTATGTTAGTACATTTTACGTGTATATGAAATGTATAAATGGGCTACGGCTCTTCTCTATTCATTTATGGTTTGCATGCAATTAAATACGGAATTGCTAAATGAACGAAGAGCATGTTAGTGTATTATGAGGGTGCATGTTATATAAATAATCTTGTTTGGGGAAATTGAATATTATGTGGATTGAATGCAAGAAATTTTCTGGATAGCATATAGTGTTGCACTTGCATATGGTTTTCCCCATGATTGCATGATTATATGCACTAATGGTATGGCTTAATACACTAATATCGGGTTAAGGGCACGGGGGTCCTTACAGCTGCCTATCGAACGCCAAGTTTTGACGATCGATTGCGAGGCGATTAGCGATCGATCGCGGGGACGCACGATCGATCACGAGATCATTCTGATTGGCAGCGGGTGCCCGCGATCGATCATGACAGAAGCGGCGATCGATCGCGGCCCGAAGTGTGGTGTTTTTTTCAAAATTTTGGAAAATGTCGGGATTTTGGAACCGAGGTTTAAAGGGGCCGTTTCTGGGGCAATATCTACATTCCAATAGAAATGCTATGCTCTTAAAATGGATTGGTTGGAGCCAAAGTTTTTTTGAAACGGAATTCTCGGTTGGATTTTTGGCTATCTTTTAAACTTGTAAAATGGAACATTTTGGGTTAAGGGAACGGGGGTCCTTACAATGGAAATCGTAGAGGCACGTGCCAAAGAAACCAGCTGGAGTTCACCAAATTGATGATATCACTGCTCTTTCGGCACAGTTGGAAGCGCTGAACAAAAAGATAGATAGCATGAGCATGACAGCAATGCAAGCTCAAGTATCACTTGCGAACTATGTGGAAGCAATCATCCAAGCACTGAGTGCCAGGCAGGTAATCCATTCATTCAATCTAATGAGTCCGTGAATTATGTAAGAAACAGGCAGCCCAACAACCCATACTCCAATACTTACAACCCGGGGTGGAGAAATCATCCGAACTTGCAATGGTCCCAACCAAAACAATGTGTTGAACCCACAACAACCACCGGGATATGCACAAAAGCCGAGTATGGAGGAGCTAATGACCAAGTTCATATCATCAACTGAAACTAGGATGCAAAATCAGGAGGCATCTATAAAGAACTTGGAAAGACAAGTGGGGCAACTTGCAACTTTGATTTTCAGACGAACTCAAGGTACACTACCAAGTGATACAGTGATAAATCAAAGGAGCAAGCGAATGTCATAGCACTAAGGAGTGGAAAAGAGCTAAGGCCACAGACTAGAGCACAAGAAAGTTGTGAAACCACCATTGACGACAAGAGTAAGACTGAGGAAAAGGCAATCGAAAAAGGTAAACATTCCAACACCACACCAATCACACATACTGAGAAGGTAGTAATTCCTCCCCCATTTTCCGCTGCGTTGAAAAGAGCTAAAATGGACGCTGAATTTGGTAAGTTTCTTGAAGTATTTAAGAAATTGCATATTAATATACCATTTGCTGATGCTCTACTTCAAATGCCTAGTTATGCTAAGTTTTTGAAGGAAATTCTCTCTAACAAGCGAAAGTTGGGCGAATACGAAACGGTAAGCTTAACAGAGGAGTGCTCAGCAATTGTGCAAAACAAAATGCCTCCAAAGTTAAAGGACCCAGGGAGTTTTACTATACCTTGCACTATAGGATCAGTTTCATTTCCTAAATCATTGTGTGATTTGGGTGCGAGTATAAATTTGATGCCTTTTTCCATTTTCAGGAGGTTGGGACTGGGAGAGCCGAAACCCACCAAAGATTCACTGCAATTGGCGGATAGATCTATCACATATCCCCGAGGAATCATTGAAGACGTGTTAGTCAAAGTTGACAA
This sequence comes from Haberlea rhodopensis, assembly GCA_907163345.1. Classification (NCBI taxonomy): domain Eukaryota; kingdom Viridiplantae; phylum Streptophyta; class Magnoliopsida; order Lamiales; family Gesneriaceae; genus Haberlea; species Haberlea rhodopensis. The sequence goes on along the minus strand of CAJQUN010000380.1, from coordinate 76,323 downwards.
ATTCATATTCCCAGTTGATTTTCTAGTACTAGATATGGAAGAGGACAAGGAGACACCACTGATTTTGAGCCGACCGTTCCTAGCAACGGGAAAGGCAATCATAGATGTCCAACAAGGGAAGTTGATCCTCCGTGTAGGGGAGGATCAAGTTGTGTTTAATGTCTTTAAAGCACTTAAACACCCACACGACGAGCCCATGTGTTTTAGTATTGATATTATTGATGCCCTGACTGTTGATGTGTTGCAAGGTACTTACAAAGAGAAATTGGAAGCATACCTTGTGGAAGCCGATAAACAACATGACAAAGAGGAAATTGAGATCTTAGCTCAATTGAACAACATCGTTCCCTACATGAAACGAGCCACTGAAAATCTTGGAGAGTTGGGAAAAAGAGACATTAAGCCTCAACGGCCATCCATTGAAGAATCACCCACGCTTGAACTAAAGCCCCTCCCATCTCATCTCAAGTATGTATTCCTAGATGCTGGAAATTCGTTACCTATCATTATCTCTTCATCTTTGACAGGTGAAAACGAGGGGAAGTTTCTTAAAGTCCTTAGGGAGCATAAGAAGGCATTTGGATGGAAGATAGCAGATATTAAAGGAATTAGCCCATCAGCGTGCATGCATAAAATTCTGATGGAAGAAACTTTCAAGCCCGTGGTACAACCACAACGCCGTCTCAATCCAAAAATGTAAGAGGTAGTCAAAGCCGAGGTCATTAAGCTCATGGATGCAGGTATTATCTACCCTATCTCTGATAGTTCATGGGTAAGTCCTATTCAATGTGTACCAAAGAAAGGTGGCATTACTGTTGTCCCTAATGAAAACAATGAATTGATACCTACTAGGACAGTCACGGGTGGAGAGTGTGCATTGACTATAGGAGATTAAATGAATCCACTCGTAAAGATCACTTTCCCCTTCCCTTCATTGATCAAATGATAGAAAGATTAGCAGGTTATGATTTTTATTGCTTTCTAGATGGGTATTCAGGGTATAACCAAATCACTATTACACCAGAGGACCAAGAGAAAACTACTTTCACTTGCCCTTATGGTACATTTGCCTTTAGACGAATGCCATTTGGATTATGTAATGCCCCTGCCACTTTTCAAAGATGCATGGTAGCCATATTCCATGACATGATAGAGAAATTTTTAGAAGTATTCATGGATGACTTCTCTGTTTTTGGATCTTCATTTGATATATGTTTATATAACTTGTATTTGGTGTTGACAAGATGCGAGGAGACAAATCTTCTATTGAATTGGGAGAAGTGTCACTTCATTGTCAAAGAAGGTATAGTCTTGGGACATAAGATATCCAAAAAGGGTATTGAAGTAGACCGAGCAAAACTCCAAGTGATACAACAATTGCCACCACCAACAATAGTGAAAGGAATCCGAAGCTTTTTGGGCCATGCAGGATTTTATCGTCGATTCATTAAGGATTTCTCAAAAAATTCTAAACATTTATCTCACTTATTAACTAAAGATGCACCTTATGAATTTAATGCTGATTGTGTGCAGGCATTCGAGATTCTCAAGGAGAAACTGGTAACAACACCTGTCTTGGTAGTACTTGATTGGGAGTTACCCTTTGAACTGATGTGCGATGCAAGTGACACAGCGGTAGGAGCAGTCTTAGGCCAAAGGAGGAACAAGGTATTTCATACCATCTACTATGCTAGTCGCACTTTGAATGAAGCACAAATGGATTATGCCACTACTGAAAAAGAGCTTCTAGCCATAGTTTTTGCATTCGATAAGTTTCACTCCTATCTATGTCTTGCCAAAGTTATTGTTTACACCGATCATGCTGCACTTAAATACTTGCTTGCAAAGAAAGATGCCAAACCACGGTTAATTAGGTGGATATTGTTGTTGCAAGAATTTGATTTAGAGATACGAGATAAGAAGGGTGTAGAGAATGTGGTAGCAGATCATTTGTCTCGAATAGACAATGGAGAGGATAAAATTGAAAGTGAGATAGAAGAAATTAATGAGACATTTCCTGATGAGCAATTGTTTAACGCTGACATTTTACCTTGGTATGCAGATTTTGCGAACTATATTGCTAGTGGTATCCTCCCACAAAATCTATCTTTTTATCAAAAGAAAAAATTCTTTTCTGAGGTTAAACATCTTATGTGGGAGGAGCCCTATTTGTTCAAAGTTTGTGCAGATAACATCATAAGGAGATGTATCCTCGAAAGGGACATGCAATCTATCTTGAACCAATGCCATGGTGGAGAGATAGGTGGGCATTTTGGCCCAACCAAAACAGCTGCTAAGGTACTTGACTCTGACTTCTATTGGCCAACGCTGTTTAAGGACGCATTTAGGTATGTCTCTACTTGTGATAGATGTCAAAGGGTCGGTAATATCTCTAGGAGAAATGAATTACCCTTAAACAATATTCTTGAATGCGAAACTTTTTGATGTATGGGGAATAGATTTTATGGGACCTTTCCCAAGATCATGTTCAAACAAATATATACTTGTCGCAGTGGACTATGTGTCAAAGTGGGTTGAGGCGGAAGCCTTACCCAGAAATGATGCTCGAGTGGTTGTGCAATTTTTGAAAAGAAATTTTTTTACTCGTTTTGGCACACCTCGAGCAATTATTAGTGATGGGGGCACTCATTTTCCAGCAAACAATTTGAAAATCTTTTGAGTAAATATGGTGTCACCCACAAATTGTCTTCACCTTATCACCCACAAACCAGCGGACAAGTAGAAGTTTCAAACCGAGAATTGAAACGTATTCTAGAAAAGACAGTGACTCTAAGCCGGAAGGATTGGTTATCGGACTGCTTTTAAGACACCTATTGGCACATCACCTTATAGGTTGGTACTTGGTAAGGCATGTCACCTACCAGTTGAACTTGAGCATAAAGCATATTTGTAAGGACCCTAGTTCCTTAAATGCGGATTAAAGGCGTAAATGAAATTTTCATGCATAAACGGAGTATAAAATTAGTGTTGATGCCATGAGCTATTAGATTATAGTGCCAAAATAAAGTTTCAAAAGGGATTAATTACATTCCCAACCAATGAATGTTAATCCTATAGCTTTACACTACTCCTAGAGTAGATACTATACAAAAGAATGTGCCTGCTACCCAAAAGCACTCCACTATCTCACCGCATCAACCCGCCTTAGCCCGTCCGCCCAAAAGTACCTACAGGAACAACCCCAAAACCATGAGCATGTATATAAATCATATTCACAATAATATGATAGCGAATCAAATGCATAAATCGTAAATACGATTCACTTCCTGTATTTAACACATTTAAAAGCTCCATTTGGTTGTCCCTGTACCACAATCATAATCAATGGATTATAAGACCGATTATTTATGTCACGACATGCACTCATTCCATGTATACCAATGGTCAGTTCCAGTCTTATTATATCAGTGGCATAATACCCCTCGCGTTTACATGACAGCGGCATTAATACCCCTCGCTTCGACATATTAGCGGCATAATATCCCTTGCATCAACATGACAGCGGCATTATCCTTCGCTTCGACATGTTTGCGGCAAATATTCTTCATCGCTATAATATGACAGCGACAAGTATTCTATCATCGCTTCGACATGAAGGCTGCAAGTATTCTTCATCACTGGAATATAATCTCGACTCAAGTTCACATGCAACCACAATGCATATCCAAACCATGTATGCAACCATAATGCATAACTAAGACCATGTATGCAACCATAATGCATAACCAATTCAAAGCGTAATAAATACGTTTTACCGTCCGATGCCCGTACGTCTCACTACGTACCTTAGTCCCAAAATGTGTGGTGTCGTGGACTTTATCTCCTGAGTTGTGTGGCCACCTGGGATGGTTCTACACATTCACACAAATCAATATTAGGAGCCAATAATAGTCCAATATCAAAAATTCCACAAAAATATCCAAAAACACCATATTTTGTAACTCACGATCGATCGCCGCGAGGGGCCGATCGATCGCGAGTCATATTGCCCGATACCAAATTTTTTCACCCTTCGGCGATCGATCACCACATTTGGCGTGATCGATCCAGCCTCACCGATCGATCGCCCAAGTGTGGCGATCGATCACCAAACGCTCCTGGAGCGTACAGTTGGCTCGCGATCGATCGCCAGAAACGGGCGATCGATCGCTGGCCCCTGTACATCGAATTCTGCCATTTTTGTACACCATTTTCAACCCAAACCATACCAACTGTAAGGACCCTAATCCTTAAGTGCGGAATCAAGGCATAATAGAGCTAATATAAAAGATCAGAGTGTAAAAGAACGTGTTGAGTCTATGAGCTTAAGCATTACATGCCAAAAAATAAGGACTACCAAATGGATTAATTACATTCCAATCAATGAATGTGTTCAACTATAGTTTTATACTACTCCTAGAGTAGATACTATCCAAAATAATCCTGTCCTTTCTGCCTCAAAAGAATTCTTCAACAAGCTCACCATCTCAACCCGTCTAGCCCTTCTATCATGCCAAACGTGTACCTACAAGGACAACCCCCAAACATGAGCAATAATATCATTCATATTCAACACAATATGAAGATAAAGCGTAAATGCATAATCATAATAAAACACTTCCTGTTTTTCCCATGCATTTCAAACGCTTCCCGTTTGGTTGTCCCTGTACCATAACTCATGAGTATAATCAATAGATTATTTTTAATGGTCTAAACATGTCATGACATATACCATCTCATCAATACCAAATACTGATCACCAATCCCTAGTCTGTCCATCACAATGTATTTTAATGCCCCTCGCTTATTTACATATAGGCGGCATAGGATAACCTCGCTTCAATGGACATGCTGGACTCCCACCCCTCGCCTCACATTGAGCGGCAAATACCCTTTCCTCGCCCTATATGATAACCACGCTCAAATGTGACATGCGGCGCTCCCACCCCTCGCTTCACATTTAGCGGAACCAAACAAATAGCGGCAAGCATTAAAATCATCAAGGGATGACCACGACTCATGGGATGTGCACCAATAATCATCATATGCATCCATAAACATCATGCATAACATGTATTTGCATCCACAATGCAATACCACATATATACTCGCATCCACAATGCATAAACAATGAGTATATAAGATACATGTACCGTTGGGTGCCCGTACGTCCACTACGTACCTTTCCAAAAGTGGATTTGATATGGCTTCAGTTCCTTGGTTACGTTGCTACCTGGGATGGTTCTACACATTCATACAACCCCATATTAGAAGCCAAATAATAGCCAAATACCAAAAATTTGACAAAAGAAATCATTTCCCAAAAATCCACAGGCGGCGATCGATCGCTTCCTTCAGGCGATCGGTCGCCTCAAATTTTTCACTGCGGCGATCGATCGCGCCAAACATGGCGATCGATCGCCTATCCTTTGATTTGGCTACTGCCTCTCGGCGATCGGTCGCCTCATTTTAGGCGATCGATCGCCTATCCTTCGAAAAGCCTACTGTCCCATGGCGATCGGTCGCCTCTTTTCAGGCGATCGATCGCCTCGCGCAGAGTCGCGATTTTCACCATTTTTGCACCCAAAAATCCTTCCAATCCATACCAACACTTAACCCAACAAACCAACAACATTTAATACAACATAAACCACCAAAATATACTTCAAAACAAGTATAAATCCAACATACAACCAAAACCACAACAACCCAAAACAAACCCATTTTAAAATCCTTCAAAATCATACCAAACTTAAACAAAACCTTACAAAAACAACCATGAGGTATCCATACCTCTTGGGGATCTCAAATCACCCAATAAACTCCACAAATCAAGATTTTGCAAGGACTTCTCTTCACCCCAAAGCTGGAACTCGAAAATGAGGGGAAGGGTTTGTGTGGGAATTGATTTTGGTAAAGTAAAATGAATTGGTAAAGGTGGGATTTGGGTATAAAAGGGGATTGGGTTTAATTAAAAGCATTCCTCAATCCCATGGTGTATAAAACACCCCAACATGATATTTAAAAGCATAACACCACTATGCTCCACAATTACAAATAAATGCATGTTTCCTCAAAAATGACTACCCACACATGAAGTCATTAAAACACCCCAAATATCTAACATGCATCACATGCACCCTGAAATGCAACCCGATCACATCTACCATGTGACTAATCATTTCAACATAATAATTTCAACACATAATTAATTACCATCATAATTAATCATATAAACACAATTAATGCACCAAGTTGCAATTAATCATTTCGGGGATATCACACCAACACTTATAACATCAAACCAACAACATAAATAACATCATAAACCTCCAAAATACACCTTAAAACAACCATAAATCTAACACCCAACCAAAAAAAACATACCAACCCAAAAAAACCCATTTCAAAACCATCCAAAACCATTTCAAACCCAATCCAAACACAATAAAAACATTAGGGAGGTATCCATACCTCTTGGGGACCCCAAATCTCACACTAAATCATGCATATGAGAATGCCAAGATTTACAAAGAAAGAACCAAGAAGTGGCATGATTCTCATAAACAAAGAAGGGAATTCAATGTAGGAGATAAAGTACTCTTGTTCAATTCCAAACTGTGACTTTTTCCAGGTAAACTACGTTCTCGTTGGTCTGGACCATTCACAGTCTCCAAGGTAAACCCAACTGGCGCTATTGAAATTACCGACCCCGAAAAGGGAACCTTTATAGTAAATGGGCAGCGGTTGAAGCACTACAACATCAATGAGAAATGCGAGATGTTAGCCTCTATCTGTTATCTTGATAACTAAGGAAACGGAGGTGAAAGTACAGCTTGGGACTATAAATCAAGAACAGTGGACCGATCGATCGGTACTTTGACCGATCGATCGTAGGGTGGTTCTCGATCGATCGAGATGAAATTTCGATCGATCGAGATGGCCAGTATGTTGGTGCCCCTTTTGTTGTTTCTTGGCTCATTTGGGTGTCTTGCATGCTTCACCCCGGGTTATTTTAAAAGGTTAATTGTCATGGATTGACAATATTTTTGGGGTATTATGCATGCTTAGCCGGGAACTTTTATAATTTGGTTATCGTCATGGATTGACGATACGATTTGGTGTTGTGATCGTACTAGGGCACGTAATTGCATGCCTATGTTTAATTGTGAAATATTTATGTGTTTTAGCACATGTTTCTCGGGGCATGGAACTCAAGCCAGGCTTGACATGGACTACGGAATTCTAAGGTACATATGACGTACGAGCATAGCCTATTATAATGCTGCAACTGTAAAATGCATGGTATGTGATAATTGCATTAAATGGGCATAGGAACACATGGTGTGTGATAATTGCAGTATATGGACATTGAAATATGTGGCACGTGGTAATTGCATCGAATAGGTATTCAAATGCATGGTGCATGATACTTGCTATAAATGGATAACGATATGCACGGTAAATGGTATTTGCGTCAAATGGATTATACATTGGGAACCATATGGTACCGCTATTGAGCGAGCAATGATTTGGTATGCTGTCGCCGTTGAGCGACCATCGGTTATGACTCCGCTATTGTTGAGCGTGCGCGGGGTTTAGAATGCCGCTATTGTAGAGCGAGCAATGAAATAGGAACATGGAATCATTGGTTAGATATATGTGAGATCTACGGTCTTTTATATAACGATTTTACCATATTGATTATGGAACTGGCATAATAGAACGATATTAGTTAATCTACATGGCGATTAACTGGCTTTGAGAATTTGACGAGTTTGATTGTTTTGAGAATAGGGACAATACAGGGGATCCCGGATGAGGGTGTTACCATCCAGGGAGTATCATTTAAATTATGGCATTTACATTCTGTAAATTATGAATTGCAATATTATGATTATTGGATTGGTGGTATTGGTATTCTCACCCCGTGTGGGGCTGTCTCTGTTGGGGCAGGTATTATAGGTGTAACAGCAGCTTTGCAGTTGAGCTCGGGCTGTTGATTTGAGGTACTTCCAGGATCGAGGTACCAGAGCTGGTTGAATAAGTGCATAGATCCAGAGTTGAGATCGAGCTGCGGTTGGGAGGTGCTTCCAGGATTGAAGTGCCAGTAATGGTACTCGGTAGAGTCTTTTATACATTAGATACACGCGTGTTCATTGGGTGCTCTTATGTGAGTACATTTTACGTGTATATGGAATGTATAAATAGGCTACGGCTCTTCTCGATTCATTTATGGTTTGTATGCAATTAAATATGGAATTGCTAAATGAACTAAGAGCATGTTAGTGTATTATGAGGGTGCATGTTATATGAATAATCTTGGTTGGGGAATTTGAATATTATGTGGATTGAATGCAAGAAATTTTCTGGATAGCATATGGTGTTGCACTTGCATATGGTTTTCCCCATGATAGTATGATTATATGTACTAATGGTATGGCTTAATACACTAATAACGGGTTAAGGGCACGGGGGTCCTTACATTAGTGGTATCAGAGCAGTGGTTAGCTCTTTGGGGCTGTTGAGGGCCTAGGAAAATGATAATGGGAATGAGAAGCACATACTTATGCATGATGGTAGTTAATGTTGCGTGGCACAACTATATTGCTTATGTGCATTTTTGATATGTGTTCATAATTGGAATATGTTATTGCTAACCATGGTGGTTGCAGGGTCATATGAGTCATGGACTATGCATTACGGTTGCATGCACGTCGAAGCGATGATGCCGCTGTAGTGTCGAAGCGATGGTAAATGCCGCTGTCACGTCGAAGCGATGATGCCGCTGTCGTGTCGAAAAAATTATTGGAATACGGGTTATGTGTTACGGTTGCATGCATGGCGTAGCGATGTGAATACTTGCCGCTGTCATATTATAGCGATGAAGAATATTTGCCGCAAATATGTCAAAGCGAAGGATAATGCCGCTGTCATATTACTATCGCGAGGGATATTATGCCGCTAATATGTCGAAGCAAAGGGGTATTTCCGCTGTCATGCCGGAACGATGGTAAATGCCGTTGTCGTGTCGAAACGATGGTAAATGCCGCTGTCACGTCGAAGCGAGGATACCACCGTCATGTCGAAGCGATGATGCCGCTGTCGTGTCGAAGAGATGATACATGCCGCTGTCACGTCGAAGCGATGATGCCGCTGTCATGACGTAGAGATGCGATCGGGAATAAAGTACTGCATGAGTGTGAGTACCTCTTGAGTCCGCGATTATCCGCTATTCTATTGGCGATGGTTCATACCGCCGGGTATTCTATTGGCGATGGTTCATGCCGCCGGGTATTCTATTGGCAATGATTTATTCCGTCGGGTATTCTATTGGCGATGGTTCATTCCGCCGGGTATTCTATTGGCGATGGTTCATGCCGCTGGGTATTCTATTGGCGATGGTCTATTCCGCCGGGTATTCTATTGGAGATGGTTCATGCCACCGGGTATTCTATGGAGACAGTTTATGCGGCCAGGTATCATATAGCGATGGTACATTCCGCTACATCTATGGCGATGGTTCATACCCCCGGATATCTACAGTGATGTTTTATGCCGCTGACTCTATGGCGAGGGGTCATGCCGCTGATTTTATAGCGATGTGTTATACCGCTATGTGCGTAGCACTGGATTATGCCGCCTACGAGCGATGGGTGCTGCTTGTGTACCGCTGGTGGACGATGATGGATACAGGTATTCCGCTATCTTGATAGCGATGAGGTATGGCATATTACTTTTTGTAGCATTATTGAGAACACTATGTGTTGTTATATACCGTCATGTGTTTGACGATGTTATTTGGATGTCATATATTGACATATACCGTCACGGGATGACGATGACATAGTGGATGTTCTATGTAGACGTGTAGCGTTGTTCTGATGAATAATACGTCTGATTGTACGTATTTAGTCATATGATTTAAGTGCCGATGGTGAGCACATGGTGGTGTCTGGGTCACTAGTTGACGAGACCATTATGCCGAGCAGATTGCTCGATGGATTATTGGATGCATTGTACAGGTGAGGGTACCGCATCATGTAATATAGGTAAATATTTTCGAGTAATGATACCCTCCGGGTATACTCGCTGGATTGGCTAAGGCCAAGTGATTGGTGGTAAGAGTAGTCATTGAGGAAACTACTCACTTGTCGATGTGATGTGTGTTAGGCATGGGCCACCAACCCTGAGGGTGTGGGATAAATCCTACAGAATTAGGATTGCTTTGTGTTTGAGTAAGGACACCGGGATGTCCATTATGCTTCAGTGTTTTAGAGATATGTTGGGTGATGACCCACAACTCTAATGGTTTGTACGGTATGGTATACCGGGATGGGATGTGTGTCACGTTGATAGGTTGGTATGAGCCTATGGGGCCAGGGAATTGCTAGCCTGTATTGTTGCAGTGCTTTAGTGTGCTTGTGATAGCCATTATACTGCTCGTTGGATTCGAGATGGGTGAATCGTAGGGTGATACGATGAGGGGTATGGTAGACTTTTGTAGTCACCTTGTGGCATGATGATTGAGGCAGGGAGTACCTCACAGAGACGTTTATACGTCATATGTTTTGAGGGATTTGTTTTAGGGTGAACTCAATTTTGGTTGGGAATACCAACGTGGGTGTCAACAAGTCGTTGTTAGCTCTGGTTGAGCATCCTTGCATATGGAATGCAATGGGAGTCACAATAATTTGTGAGATATAGTTAGTGAGGTGACACTACTATAATGATTCTATCTCTTGGAGAGATTTGGATTGTGCTGTCATAGAGACGGCTGGTATTGGTTGAGGGTTGATTGTGAATCAACCGGGGTAAGCCCTACTAGTGTGGGACTATGTGATGGCTTCGTACTTCCGGTGAGACGTTCGAGGAGATGTCTCCGGGGAAAGGCTCGGTTTTGGGGAGTACTATGTTATTAGTACAGAGCATCTTTAGGATGAGTATACATGGAGTATACGAGTTTCAGACTGGTAATAGTTGCAGGGATGCACTATCTGAATCAATCATCTTCTTTTGGTTCTGAGATATATTTTGGTATAAATATGTCCAGTTTTCCGAACGACGGTTCGAGGTTGGAGGGTCATGAGTTCATGACTTTTTTCCTTGAAAGGAAGGTAGTATTGTTATACCTACCGGTTGAATATTTTGAGAGATTCGTTGTTTTGGGTCCGTGTGGTGTTGATATTGAAATCACACCCTTTGGTTTTGGTTTGTCAACCACCATTCTCCGTGAGGTGAGAATAATCGAGGTGTGACAGTGGTTTTGGGATTTGGGTATGATTGGAGATACCCGAGTCCATTGCATGTGTATGCATGTTGTGTTGGTGTATGGGCATGTATGCCGTGTGTGTATACGAATGCCAACTTTATTTTGTCCTTGTTGAACGTCGAGTTTGTATGCTTGGTTTGGTGAATCTCCGGTGTGAGATTGTGGAACCTCGAGATCAGTAATCTCGATGGCAGGATGCATTCTGATGAATGATCGTGAGGGTTGTTTGACTTCCCCTGAGGAGGGATTGTCGTGTTTTGGAACCATGGTAATTCTTGTTGGATAATGCGATAGCCTTCCTGTTTTAGGATTGTTGGATCCAAGGATAAATGAAGGAGGGCCGGGATTCGTGTTTCTTTAGTGTCATGGTTGACACGTGTGTAGGAATGCAATTGTTTATCTTGCATGTCCCCTGTGGAACTTGAGACTTTGTGGGGTCTTGATGGTTTGTCAGGACCAAGATATGATTTCTTGGAACACACCGGTGTAAACATCCTCGGAGATGTGCTTTGTGTGGATCGGTGACCGTGGGTTGCCCGATCCGTGTTACAAGTGTTGCAACTACTCCTTTGGAGGAGATGGACTGGGAATCAAAAACCGGTTTTTCTGTGAGTATACTGTTGTATACTAGTGGTCCCCATCATGACGATGCGTGTCAAGCATCGTGGGCAAGTGGTGAATATCACGGAGTGATATCTATGTCAGAACCAAGGGAGATTTGGTTGATTTGTGGTCGTGGTGGACTGACTTCTGGGACGATTCACATCGAGGTATGTTGTTATTTTTGGGTTTGTATGGATTTTGGCGTTTTCTCTATTTTAGGGCTTGGTGCGAGACTGGTATTCTCGTAGTTTTTAATTCGATTCTAATGTAGTCCAGAATCGGGGTCATGGCCTTGTTTTGTCTGTGTAGTCCTGGTGTTACGTGGAGTACACCGGTGCAATTTCGAGGACGAAATTTTATTAGAGGGGGATAATTGTGATGTCCGGGGATCAATGGTGTTAATCCCGGTGTGGTATTAATTCTTGATGGATTTTTAATTGTGACAATTAGGAATTAATTGCGGTGTTGGGGCTCCCGAGGTTGTTAAATCGGGCATTTGGAACATTGGATCCAAATGTTGAGATTGTATTCTCAATTTGGTGAAAAACCTATGATTTAGGTTTTTGGTGAGAATCGGGATCCGGGATGCATTCGTTGCATGTTGGGAATTTTGGTTATTAGTATGATTTGATCGGAGTGGGTTTTACTTATTTAATTAAAACATGACTAATGTGAGTCTTAATGCATAATTGGAAGAGGGGTTTTGAAATGTCATGTTGGACATAATTTTCATACCATACAATTATCAAATACATGTTATAAAAACATTAAAAGAACCATTCCCCCTCCTTTACATCCATCCACCCCATTCTATCACCTTTATGTGTTGACCTTGCCATCACCTCATCCAAACCCACCATTTTCGTTCCTCAACATGAAAGGAAGGAGAAAGCTTTGGAAAAGAGCAATTTTTCATGATTTCTTGCTAGAATCTTGAAGCTCAAAGAGTAAGCTACCAACCTAGCAAAGTTTTGTTGTATATTGGTTGGTTTTGGTGTTGTATCTTAGGGTTCAAGGGGTAGATCTTGTTCTAACGTTGTTGTATGTGTTGGGGGTTAGGTTTTGTAGTGTTTAGATGGTTTTTGGTTGGTTTTATGTTGTAAATTGAAGTGGGTTTGAGTTATAGGTGATTTGGTGTTGAAAGGAGCTCATTCTTTGTAAGGCCCCAACACTTAAACTCGTCATTTGTTCATTTATGACGTCGTATGTGTATAAATTTTTCATTTTCTTTTCATTCTTTAAAAGAATCATCACATGTTTCCCATGACATAACCAATGTTCAACATTATATGATCATCTCGACCAACAAACAGACTCAGGGGTTTCACCCAATACTATCCCCATTACACCACTTTTGCATTGTGGGTTTTTATAAAAATTTGGGCAAAGTCTCCCCACAAACTGAGCTATCCGGAAATAAAAACTCATCACATAATATAATTCCCGACCAGGGACAACGCAATATTTAACAAAATATAGAAACACAAGTAAATTCCCGGCCAGGGAAGACACCACACTAATAAGACAACAAAAGTGGGTTTCAACACCCTTATACAGTCCATATACACATACAAGTGCTCACAGAAGAGCAACGAATAACGGATACACATCCGGATGCATAATTAGTATAAATACCAACCGCTCAACCTCGTATATCGGCTCAATCACATACTATGCTTCTGGAAGCATCATCCAACAAGGTTCGAGCCTAGTACTCCAAAACAGCATCGTACATGTTGTACCTGTTTCAACAGAAACAGCCCCCACACAGGGTGAGCACACTTCCACTCAATATTCAATCACAAATCAACATACAAAATCATAATGCAATAATTTAAATTATGCAAAACTTATAAAGTATACTCCCTGTACAATTCCGAATTTGTATGGCTTCCACACACTGTTCCTGTTTCAAACTCCCGCACTTCATAATGTCAAATTTAGTATTGTCACTGAAAATGTATTACTCAACAACACTTATGAATTCAATACAATGACAATATATTATTTATGCTCAAACATAAATAGTTCAACATCAATGTGAACCTGGTTATCCCAATGTAACCCTGGTTATCCCACCATCTCATTCTCGATACTTTCTCATATCGCTCATGCCCACGGCATCACTACTCAACAAGTAACATTGGATCACGTACCACTACGTGTCCCCCATAACTCGTATATGGAGCTCAATTATTAAAGTCAAACACTTACCTGAATCATCATATTCAAAATTGCATGTATACATGAATGTATAGATACTAGATATACCTGCTCATACGTCACCACGTACCTTATAGTAGACAACATGAACAAGCTATCATCAACGTCCGAAGTCTCCTGTAGAGTCTATATCGAACATCAATTCAATATTAGCTCATAATCCGAGCAATGAACATCCATCAAATAGTTCTTACTTTTATTTCTATATCACAAATCAATAACTCAGTATTATGAATCAAATCATAATCAACACTTTGGATGCACACATCCTCACATGAATCATGGTATTACATTGGCAATGCAAAACCCAATCATCTCCCACCATCCGCTACATCACACACATGATGCGGGATACACACACCCATACGTGCAAGATCACGCCCAACTCACATAGCAGTTCACTAGACACGCAAGTTCAACAGAGGGAAAGAAAGTGCAGGGTGTATGTATAATAATATACAACTAGTGTCTAACTAAAGCAATCCACCGATTAACATGTTCCACAATTATTCAAACCCACACCGAGGTGATTCAAACCAAGACACGAAAGAAGGGATCCATGAAGATACAAGATTCTACCCTTCTAAATCAATTCCCTTAATCCCTACATAAAGTCATTTATTGATTAGATTCAACTTTAACAATTTAAAGATGCATTGGTTCCATCATTCTTGATTTAGAACTCACTACTAAGGGTGGTAATTCAATAAAGTGACATAAGTCAGCAATACATATCATGATACACATTCAAGTATTTACATCACCATAAACTCTATTTCATGTTAACACATACTAGCATGAATCTAGTCTTCACCTTTTAACAACAATGACACTAAATCACGACATTTAATCACCAATCCATTTTCAACAATTTTCCGTTCAATAATGTGAGTTATGATTAAATCCCTACAATTAATAACATTTTCATGCTATCCAATTCCCAATTGTTCATACTCAATTTATCGCCACATTATCGCCTTAACCCACCACACCAAACCAAGTTTGCCTTCTACAATAACAAAACATCATCCAACCACAAGGCACAAATTATATAGAAGTCTTGTACCTATACCAATACATGTTGGAATACATACATACACACCATCTTCATCCACAAACACATGCTGGACACACACACACACGCAGAAACACACACACGCACACACACTGCTGCACACACTTGCACACACTCGAGCAACCCTACCAAAATGCTAGCAAAAATCGAACCAATCTTCATCAAAAATTCGAGGGATTTCAGGTAAATAACGACTGAGGGACGGCGAGGATTACCCACAAAAAAATTGGAAGAAAATCGCCCCAAAATCGGACGAAATCGCGATTTTCACCGCGGCGCTTCCTTGCAAGATCCGGACGCAATCCTCGACGAAACTTCGCGTTCTTGGTATGGAAAGAAGCGCCTGGGAGAGACGAAGGCGGCGGCTGTTCGGACGCGCCGGAAGGAGCTCGGATGGTGGCGGGCGCGCGCGATTTAGCGGCGAGGGTCACGTATCGCGCGAGATGCAGAAAGAAAAGAGGGGATCGGGATTCTGTGCGTGTTTTTACACATTTTTCTGTGTGTGTCCGAAAAATGCTGTGATGCCCCGAAATTAATTAATGGTAACTTGGACATTAATTATGTTTATATGTGGGATCATGGTTTCATGGATTTATGTGTTGGGTATTAAGATGTTAACATGATTAATTGTGTTAAATTATCAAATATGAGGAAGATATGATTTTAAATGAAGTTTAGAGCATTGTTGTAAAATGCTTTTAAAATACCAAGTTGGGTATTTTATACATCATGTTAAGTTTGGGGTACAATTTTTATTAAGTTATTACAACCCCTTTTAAATCCCCTACCCATCACTTTAAACCCCCCACTTTACTTTCACCTTTTAAAAATCCCCAAATCACTTCCCAATCCCAAACCCTACCCATTTTCGAAATCCACCAAAAAGGAAGAAGGAAAGTTCCACAAAAACCTTGTTTGTGTGATCTTTGCTAGGATTTGGAGCCTACAAGAGGTATGGAACCATTCCTATAAGTTTTATGATGTTTGGTGTTGAAATGGGTTAAGTTTTGATGTTTTATGTGGGTTTGTTTTGGGTATGTGTTGTTTATGGTTGGGGTATGGTTTTTGAAGTGTTTTATGTGGGTTTTAGTGGGTTATGAGGTTATTGAGGTTATATGGAAGTTTGGTTTTGGGTGGCATGAGGATGAGCTTGAAAAATGAGCATTAATGGCGAAAATTCGATGTACAGCACTCGGCGATCGATCGCCCGTCCTTGGCGATCGATCGCGAGCGTCCAGTACCAGCCAGAAGCATTTGGCGATCGATCGCCACTTTTGGGCGATCGATCGGCGGGCCTGGCGATCGATCGCGCCAAAAGTGGCGATCGATCGCCAAGAAGGAGATTTTGGCCCCTCGTCCAGTGCGATCTCGCGATCGATCGCGCCTGGGCGGCGATCGATCGCGAGCTGAAGAAAAGTGGATTTTTGATTTTTTTGTGGGATTTTTGGATATTGGACTATGTTTAGCTTCTAATATCAATTTGTATGGTTGTGTAGAACCATCCCAGGTGCCCACCACATCCAGGAGATAAAGCTCTCCAAATTCTCCACTTTTGGGAATTAAGGTACGTAAGAGACGTACGAGCATCGGACGGTAAACCATGCCCTTACATATTATGATGATGTTTAAGATGATGTTTACGATGATGACGTTTAAGATGATGTTATGATGATGATGCTTATGATGATGTTACGATGATGATGCTTAAGATGATGTTTATGATAACGATGTTATGAGGACGTCTATAATGACGAAGTTTATGATAAGGTCATACGATGTGTATGATTGGGTAAGACGCCCATGTGGTAAGACACCACCCAAAGCATATGATTGGGTAAGATGCCCTCGTGGTAAGATGCCACGCAATGTCATGATATGGTAAGACGCCATATGATTGGGTAAGATGCCCACAGGGTAAGATGCCACGCAATGTTTATAATATGGTAAGACGCCATATGATTGGGTAAGATGCCCACGTGGTAAGATGCCACGCAATGATTATGATATGGTAAGATGCCATACAATGGGGTAAGACGCCCCAATATATGAATAAGAGTCAGGGATAACCAAGGAGGTCGGAGGACGACCAATAACTTTTACTTAACTAAGATGTTATGCATTATTGTATGCTTTTATATAATGTTAAGTAAATATACGAATGCTCATGATGTGTTATCCCTGTAGGTACACTTTTGGACCAAGGGCCTAGGGTCGGGTTGAGGAAGTGAGCTAAAGGGAGCATGATGAACGTAGGATGCAGGATTTTTGATAGTCTCTACTCTAGGAGTAGTGTAAATCTATAGCTTTAACATTCTTTATTGGGAACGTAATTAAATAGCTTTGAAAACTTTATTTTTGGCCTGTAATCTCCCTAGCTCAAACTACAACCGGAACCCTTAAGAGGTTTTAATTGCATGTTCTGTCCCATTTATGTGTACTAAATGATATTAAGGTAGGAAGACCCTACATTAGTGGTATCAGAGCAGTGGTTAGATAACCCGGGAAGGAGTGAAGGGTAGCCTTAGCAATAAGTTAGCTAGGTGCTTATTTTCGAGCATGTTTTGTGCATAAGTTGCATATGAAGTATATGATGTTATGCTAACATGTTTTGTTTATCTAACAAAGTATTATACGAACTGCTTTTGGATCTTGTTGTTAATCCTTGTGTTGCAGTATGGCAGCAAACGTGGAGGTAGGTGACGCAGTGAGCGTCAATGCAAGCGAGGGGCGTACGAATCCCCTACCCCCGCCAGCTTTTGATGATGAACCGGCCGAACAACAGTTGTTGCCAGGGGAGCTAAGCCTAACTCAGTTTCTTGCTTACCGACCCCCAACCTTTGAAGGAACCGAAACTGGGGAACGAGCTGAGGAATGGTTAGAAAGAATAGAGCAGATCTTTGTGGCAGCCCCATGTGCGAAGACAGCGTGGATACGGTTAGCAGAGTTCCAATTGGCCAAGAAGGCGCTAATGTGGTGGAAGCCCACTGTGGTAGAGCAAGAGGCTCAAGGTCATGAAGTTAACTGGAAAATGTTTCGAACTCGCTTCCTGAACCGTTATTTCTCGGCTGCAGCACGACAGGCTAAGGAAGATGAATTCACTCACCTCAAGCAAGGTAATATGTCGGTATCGGATTATGCTCTTCAGTTTTGCTCCTTGCTCCGATATGTACCTCACATTGCCACAAGCACGCAAGCAAAGATGAGGAATTTCATGAAGGGTCTGAGGCCGGAGCTATACGATAGGGTGATCACTTATGGCCCTACTTGTTTTGATGATGCACTCTCAAGGGCAGAGCTAGCCGAACTAGGAGTGGGTGCATACCCTGATGTTGTACCACCGTCGGCACCCTCTCATAAATCCACTCCGGATAATTTGAAGCCGAGGAATGATCAGTTCAAGTCAAGGGGGAACTCCTCAGCGTCAAGGTTTAGTGGTAAGAAGTCCGACAATAGGTGGAAAGGAAACCGAAGAGGTGATGCCCAATCTGGAAGGGGGCAGTCTCAGGGAGACAGATCCGGGAAGATCCAATGCACTCTTTGTGGGCAACCACATCTGGCGAAAGACTGTATAGGGTGCTATGTTTGTGGCGACAAGGGCCACTTTGCTAGACAGTGTCCCAACAGGGGAAGTCAACAGGGTTCTGCGGGGAGGCCTGCAGATAGGACAGTACAGCACAGACCACCCTTTGTACCGAGACAGCATGGAGGTCAGCCCATGGGGCCACCTCAAGGACAAGTCTATGCACTGACAAGGGAGCAGGCTTCAGCGGCTCCGGAGGAGGTTATAGCGGGTACGTGTCTTTTATTTACGCACCCTGCTTTTATATTGATCGACACAGGTGCATCACACTCTTTTGTGTCGACAAGTTTTGTGGAAAGGCACCACTTATGCACTTCTCCGTCGCCCACGCCTCTTATAGTCTCGACCCCCGCTGGAAGAAGTATGATTACTGATCGGATCGTCTACAATGGCCTCATTTATTTTGAGGATAAGGAACTAAGGTCAGACTTGATTGTTCTGGGAATGTCAGATTTTGATTGCATTCTGGGCATTGATGTTCTAAACAGGTATCAGGCAGTTGTGAACTGCAGGCAGAGAACTGTACGGTTTAAATCCGATATGGGAGTTCCATGGACGTTCTATGGGGACGGTTCTCGCTCTAAGATCCCATTGATATCTGCTGTCAAGATGGCGCAGTTGTTGGAACGAGGTCATTCAGGATATCTCATTTATGCCGTCGATGTTACGGAAAAGAAAGGAGAAGTGAAAGTTGAGGATGTGCCCGTAGTGGCGGAGTTCCCTGATGTCTTTCCGGAGGAGATTCCCGGATTCCCACCGACGAGAGAGGTCGAGTTTGGGATTGAGTTATTACCAGGGACGTCGGCCATTTCTCGTGCCCCTTATAGGATGGCACCAGCGGAGCTAAGGGAATTAAAGATTCAGTTGCAAGAGCTCCTTGATAAGGGCTATATACGCCCTAGCGTATCGCCCTGGGGAGCACCAGTTTTATTTGTGAAGAAGAAAGATGGTTCGATGCGTTTGTGCATCGATTACAGACAACTGAACAAAGCTACGGTGAAGAATAAGTACCCACTTCCGAGGATCGATGATTTGTTTGATCAGTTGCAGGGTACGAGGCTCTACAGTAAGATCGATCTGAGGTCGGGGTACCATCAGATTCGAGTAAGAGAAGAGGATGTCCAGAAGACAGCCTTCAGGACTAGGTATGGGCATTATGAATTCCTAGTCATGCCTTTTGGGGTGACAAATGCCCCGGCTGTTTTCATGAGTTTGATGAACAAGGTGTTCCAGCCATATTTGGACCAATTCGTCATAGTTTTCATTGACGACATACTCATCTACTCTAGGACCGAAGAAGATCATGTACGGCACTTGAGGACAGTACTTCAGATCCTTAGGGATCATCAGTTGTATGCAAAGCTGAGCAAGTGCGAGTTCTGGTTAGACAGCGTGGTATTCCTAGGCCATGTCATATCTAGCCAAGGAATATCTGTGGATCCGAGGAAGATTGAAGCTGTGATGGAGTGGGCAGCACCCACTTCTGTACCCGAAATACGGAGTTTTCTGGGCTTAGCAGGTTATTACCGACGTTTTGTCGAGGGTTTTCCAAGATCGCTAAGCCATTGACACAGCTGACTCAGAAAGGAGTCCCATTCTTTTGGTCCGAAGCTTGTGAGGAAAGCTTCCAAGAATTGAAGCGTCGTTTGACGACAGCGCCAGTATTGGTGATTCCGTCTGAGGATAAGAGGTTTGCCTTGTACACGGATGCGTCACTGCAGGGTTTGGGCTGCGTATTGATGCAAGACAGACAAGTGGTAGCCTATGCTTCGAGACAGTTGAAGCCTCATGAGACCAGGTACCCAGTCCATGATCTGGAACTGGCAGCTATCATTTTCGCCTTGAAGATTTGGCGTCATTACCTTTATGGTACTACGTTTACCATTTTTACGGACCATAAGAGCCTGAAGTTCTTGTTCACTCAGGCAGAGTTGAATATGAGGCAAAGGAGGTGGATGGACTTACTCAAGGATTATGACTGTGAAATTGAGTACCATCCTGGTAAGGCAAATTTGATAGCAGACGCCTTAAGTCGGAAGGTGAAGAGCACCGCTGAGGATGTTATGTGTTTATCAGCTTTGATGATTTCTTATTGCCATCTGGGCTATGATTTCGATGTAGACACGTCGCCGGTGCGAGTGTCGACCTTATTAGCCGAGCCAGACGTATTTGAGGCAATCAGGAAAGCCCAGAGGTTGGATGATGAAGTTCAGAGATGGTCATCAATAGTACTTCGAGGTCAGCCAACAAAGTTTAGTGTGGCTGAAGATGACTCTTTAAGATTGGGCAACCGATGGGTGGTCCCAGATGCGCCAGGATTGCGTAAAGGAATTTTAGAACGGGCTCATAGTAGCCGGTTCAGTATCCACCCTGGAGGAAGAAAGATGTATAAGGACCTAAGTGGTCAATTCTGGTGGAGACGCATGAAGCGTGATGTGATCAGCTTCGTTAAGAGATGCTTGATCTGCCAACAAGTAAAGGCAGAAAGGCAGAGGCCTGGTGGCGAGCTGAAGAGCTTGGAGGTATCTAAGTGGAAGTGGGAGCATATATCTATGGACTTCGTGACCCACTTGCCAAGGTCGGCCTCTGGATTTGATGCGATCTGGGTGATCGTGGATAGGCTGACGAAGGTAGCTCATTTCATCCCTTACAGTATGACTTTCACGTATTTAAAGATGGCCCAATTATATGTACGGGATGTAGTGAGATTGCATGGGATTCCAGTCTCGATCGTGTCTGACAGAGACCCAAGGTTTACTTCTCATTTCTGGGAGGGTCTCCAGACAGCTTTGGGCACCGAGGTGAGATTAAGTACAACTTATCACCCTCAGACTGATGGCCAAACGGAGCGTACTATACAGACGCTCGAAGATATACTGAGGGCATGTGTTTTGGAGTTTGATACTCCGTGGCAAGAGTCTATACCTCTGGTGGAGTTCTCCTACAATAACAGCTATCAGGCGAGCATTCAAATGGCCCCTTTTGAAGCTCTGTACGGACGACGATGTAGGTCACCGCTGTATTGGGAGGACTTGACGAGTAAAGCGGTCGGAGGACCGGATATGATTAAGGACATGGAGGAAAAGATTAAGATGATACGCTTAAAGATGAAAGCGGCCCAAGATAGGCAAGCAGCCTATGCCAATAAGCGGCGACGACCGCTAGAATTTCAAGTAGGAGACAAGGTCTTCTTGAAAATCTCACCCTTCAGGGGTGTTGTTCGATTTGGTATGCGGGGGAAGTTATCCCCGAGGTATGTTGGACCGTATGAGGTATTACAGCGTATCGGCACTTTGGCTTACCGATTGGCTTTACCGCCGTCCTTATCTGGAATTCATGATGTCTTCCATGTTTCTATGTTGAGAAAGTATGAGCCAGATCCGTCTCATGTGTTACAGCCTACTGAAGTGCAGTTAGACTCAGATGTATCCTACGTTGAACGACCGGTCAGAATTCTGGATCGTGAGGATCGCAGACTACGAAGTAAAGTTATACCAATGGTCAAAGTTCAGTGGGATCGTCGGGGTGTCGAGGAGGCTACGTGGGAGACGGAGCGGCATATGATGCAACATTACCCGGAACTATTTTCTGGTATGATTTATGTTTAGTTCTTTTGGGTAAGTGCATGCGATTTCGGGGACGAAATCTTATAAGTAGGGGAGTAATGTGATGCCCCGAAATTAATTAATGGTAACTTGGACATTAATTATGTTTATATGTGGGATCATGGTTTCATGGATTTATGTGTTGGGTATTAAGATGTTAACATGATTAATTGTGTTAAATTATCAAATATGAGGAAGATATGATTTTAAATGAAGTTTAGAGCATTGTTGTAAAATGCTTTTAAAATACCAAGTTGGGTATTTTATACATCATGTTAAGTTTGGGGTACAATTTTTATTAAGTTATTACAACCCCTTTTAAATCCCCTACCCATCACTTTAAACCCCCCACTTTACTTTCACCTTTTAAAAATCCCCAAATCACTTCCCAATCCCAAACCCTACCCATTTTCGAAATCCACCAAAAAGGAAGAAGGAAAGTTCCACAAAAACCTTGTTTGTGTGATCTTTGCTAGGATTTGGAGCCTACAAGAGGTATGGAACCATTCCTATAAGTTTTATGATGTTTGGTGTTGAAATGGGTTAAGTTTTGATGTTTTATGTGGGTTTGTTTTGGGTATGTGTTGTTTATGGTTGGGGTATGGTTTTTGAAGTGTTTTATGTGGGTTTTAGTGGGTTATGAGGTTATTGAGGTTATATGGAAGTTTGGTTTTGGGTGGCATGAGGATGAGCTTGAAAAATGAGCATTAATGACGAAAATTCGATGTACAGCACTCGGCGATCGATCGCTCGTCCTTGGCGATCGATCGCGAGCGTCCAGTACCAGCCAGAAGCATTTGGCGATCGATCGCCACTTTTGGGCGATCGATCGGCGGGCCTGGCGATCGATCGCGCCAAAAGTGGCGATCGATCGCCAAGAAGGAGATTTTGGCCCCTCGTCCAGTGCGATCTCGCGATCGATCGCGCCTGGGCGGCGATCGATCGCGAGCTGAAGAAAAGTGGATTTTTGATTTTTTTGTGGGATTTTTGGATATTGGACTATGTTTAGCTTCTAATATCAATTTGTATGGTTGTGTAGAACCATCCCAGGTGCCCACCACATCCAGGAGATAAAGCTCTCCAAATTCTCCACTTTTGTGAATTAAGGTACGTAAGAGACGTACGAGCATCGGACGGTAAACCATGCCCTTACATATTATGATGATGTTTAAGATGATGTTTACGATGATGACGTTTAAGATGATGTTATGATGATGATGCTTATGATGATGTTACGATGATGATGCTTAAGATGATGTTTATGATAACGATGTTATGAGGACGTCTATAATGACGAAGTTTATGATAAGGTCATACGATGTGTATGATTGGGTAAGACGCCCATGTGGTAAGACACCACCCAAAGCATATGATTGGGTAAGATGCCCTCGTGGTAAGATGCCACGCAATGTCATGATATGGTAAGACGCCATATGATTGGGTAAGATGCCCACAGGGTAAGATGCCACGCAATGTTTATAATATGGTAAGACGCCATATGATTGGGTAAGATGCCCACGTGGTAAGATGCCACGCAATGATTATGATATGGTAAGATGCCATACAATGGGGTAAGACGCCCCAATATATGAATAAGAGTCAGGGATAACCAAGGAGGTCGGAGGACGACCAATAACTTTTACTTAACTAAGATGTTATGCATTATTGTATGCTTTTATATAATGTTAAGTAAATATACGAATGCTCATGATGTGTTATCCCTGTAGGTACACTTTTGGACCAAGGGCCTAGGGTCGGGTTGAGGAAGTGAGCTAAAGGGAGCATGATGAACGTAGGATGCAGGATTTTTGATAGTCTCTACTCTAGGAGTAGTGTAAATCTATAGCTTTAACATTCTTTATTGGGAACGTAATTAAATAGCTTTGAAAACTTTATTTTTGGCCTGTAATCTCCCTAGCTCAAACTACAACCGGAACCCTTAAGAGGTTTTAATTGCATGTTCTGTCCCATTTATGTGTACTAAATGATATTAAGGTAGGAAGACCCTACAAATGCCCAACAAAACATATTTATTTTTTTGTATCCTAACCCGGTTTTGTACATCGAAGTGTCGCCGGTGCACTGACATATTATTTATAGACAAAAGATTGGGATTTATACACACCCCAAAAACCCAAAACTTAAATTCTTCATTTTAATTAATTTATCTCTAAAATATTATCGGAGTATATTTTACAATCTCAAAATATTTTAGGATCCGATTAATTTGCCAGTTGACCTTCACTTGGTCAATTCCACTTCTAATTAATTCTAAAATTAATTATCAATAAAATCCAAATCATATTTAGTCCAACAAATGATTAATAATAATCTGGACATCACAATTCTCCATGCTTACCATAAGAGCCAACTGTAAAATTTACGTACCGTATATAGCTCAAGATAGAGACTTTACTATCCATAAGGCGACAGTCATCCGAATCATCATGGCTCACACATGTGCCCCATTGCACCAACGATCGCAAGAAGCGTTTAACCGTCAAGCTTCTTTGTCATATCTCACTACCTGTGTACTTTCATCGACACAATTCCATTGCACAATCTTATTTCCCGTCATATACTTTTATCACAGTACCCATCATATAATCTCGTTAAATCATGCAATCCATGCTTTCATGTATATTCAAGAATATTTGACAATACATCAACATTTATCTAATTAACTTCATACCTGTGTCGTTGCAAATGTATGCAACTTATCCCCACATCATCACTATCATCCGTATGAAGTAACGGTACTCTTGAGCCTTTATGCATCAATCTTTCACATATCATCTCCTGGCTATTATCTGGTGCAAGGTAATGACTAGAAAACCCATTAGTCATTCTCACATACGTATATACATATTATACACACCAATAGCCACAGACCATCAGTATCAATTCATGATAAATGGCTTAACACCAATATTTTCATGTCACGATAATACTCATCTAACACCAGGCATCAACATCAATGTCGAATAGTTCGTGACATACCTTTGTAGATGGATTCATCTACAATACACAATGACACCATAATATCATGTTAATCACAGCACTCACATACTCTTAAGTATCAACATTTCCATATTACTTCACCCAATTATTATCTGTCATAGGACAAGTACCAAAATAATCCCGTTAGCATTTCTCAAATACTAGTAACATAACACATACCTTGTCATTTACGCATTTTGACATCCATAATGTTTCTGTCATCAAACATTAATTCCTGCATCATAAGTTTCTCGCAGTTCTATACACAACATGCTACTGCACACTATCACATAGGGTGATTGAAATTTAACATAAGAATCAGTTGCATGCTTTAATGACTGTGAGACCCCGTTACCTCAACAAGGTACTAAGGTGCAATTAAGAGAACTAAACATCATATATATATAATGAGAGGAGTAAAGTCGTGTTGATTAACATGAGCTTACGAGATTACAGTACCAAAAGTTCAAAAAGGAATTTCACATATTCCTACAAAAAGGTACTACGATATAGTCTCATTCTACTACAAGTAGAAGCTATACAAAATTCTCTAACATGCTAATCCTGTAGCACTCCTTAGCTCAGCATTTCAACCCCGACCCTGGTTCTCATCATCAAAAGCACCTACAAAGACAACCCCCAACACATGAGCATAACACAATTCATATTCAACATAATATGAATGTAAGACGTAAATGCAAAATCATAAATACAAAGCACTTCCTGTATTCCCAAGCATTTACAACGTCATTTGGTTGTCCCTGTACCATAACTCATAATAACACGTTATATGAACATATGGTTTTATAATTAAATAAATGTCATGACATTCTTCCTCCTTAAATCCTTATTTCAATTCTGAGCCCTTATCATTAGTACATTTTAATGCTTCTTGCTACTCCATGTAAGCGGAATTCTTCCTCGCTTCCAATGGACCTTAGCGTAAGCAATTAAAATCCTTACTAAGATAACCTTGACTCGTGAAATACACCTCTTATATTTCACAACATACATATGCAAAAACAATGCATAATAACATGTATCATAACCTTAATGCACCACATTGCATTCATCATGCGTCAAAAAGACAAACATAAAGCACATGTTACCATTGGGATGCCCGTACGTCGCTTACGTACCTTTCCAAAAGATAGAGGAGTCAATCGACTTTATCTCCTCGGTTGTGATGGCACCAGGGATGGTTCTACATAGCCACACAACACAATATTAGGCACCTCATAATAATCCGGAAGCAAAACAAAATTAAAAACCAAATTTAACCTAAGATGAGCCCCGATCGATCGCGAGATGCTACTGCCTCGCATACCAAAAAAAAACAATCCGCGATCGATCGCCCCAATATTGGCGATCGATCGCCAAAACCTACTGGAACGTCGCGATCGATCGCGCCTCCTTGGCGATCGATCGCCAACTCTGTTCCTTTGGCAATTTTCCAGAATTGCTTAACACCGATAATCATACCCTTAAAACTAACATGTAAGACATAATACATGCCAAGACCAACATGCTAGTAGTTGAACTACACTACCTTGAGTGTATTCAATTCAAATTTACACCATAAACACAAGCCCACATGCATAAACGTCGACCACTTATACAAGCACTGGATCAACTTTTTCTGAAAACAGGGCAACATATAAATTTCCAGATTTCTTGAGCACCTCTTTTCATGCTATTAAAACTAACACATATAACATAAATCATGCTCAAAAAATCATGCCAAGGGCTTCACAAAACTACCATGCATATTTTCACATCAAAGGTTTACCAAAACCTAAGCTTAACGTGCATGATAACGCCTTCATAAAAGCACTCCTCGCACACATTTTTCCAGAAAACAGGGCACACCCTTACCCAGATTTTCGAACACCTTACTTTACTTGCTTATTTCCTCTACATAAAACATGCAACATACTCAAGGAAAAATGCAGAGAGCTTCATAAACATCACATAAAAGTACTCATAACAATATTTCTTTAAACCCTACACTAGCATGCCGAAACTGCTACCAAGAACATACATGCTAGAAAACTGAAACTGGTAAAAATATGTGACTCCTCACCACTTTTGCTCTTTGATTATCTATATGAAAGGATGAACAAAATCCGATCACCTTCCTCCTTGAAACCGACTACGTTGCAGACAAAAAGAAGGGAAGAAGAAGAGAGCTTTTTGAAAGAGCCAAAGTGAAAATATCTTTGTGTAAAGTGGCTTGCTTAGTCATTCAGCTTTCCAGAAACAGGGGAGGGGCGTGGGTTTGCAACAAGTGGGGGTGGGGTGGTTGCATGTAGGGTGGTTTTGTGGTGTTTAATTGTGTCCCGGTATTTCATACGATGTATAAAAATATCTCTCCTTGATATTTTATTATTTTACCACATCATCACAACAATTTAAAAACACCTAATGTAAGGACCCCAAGCCCTTAACCCTTAATTAGTGTATTAACCACTATGTGTGGCACATGCTTTCATTAAAAGCCAATCAATATAGCTCAGATGATACTTTACCATTGAATGGTAACTACAAAATTTCTTTAATATACCACATTAAGATCATCTCTACCCACAATTAGACTCACATGATCGCCCTTTACCACCCCTTGGTGCCCTTTTGCATTGTGGGTTTTTATAAAAATTTGGGCAGAGTCTCCCCATAAATAGAGCTATCCCAAAACACAAGCACATCACATAATATAATTCCCGGCCAGGGAATACACAATACTCAACAGAATATAATACACAAGGTAAATTCCCAGCCAGGGAAGACACCACACACATGACGACACAAATGGGTCTCAACACCCACCCAATACACTAACGACTCTCATATCATTAGCAATTCTACCACAATTGCATGCAACATATAATGAAAGAGAGAAAGGCTCATGCCTTTATATACAACCCATATACAAGAATATCCGTGCTCACATGCGAGCATCATAAATGTGTATATAAACCTCGGGTGCATATGAGTACTCTATACGATACCGTGCTCCATCAAGCCCTGGTACCATGATCCTGTGAGTACATCCAATCAACAGCTCGAGCCCAGCTCCATAGCCATCGATGCACCTGTTCACCTGCCCCAACAGAGACAGCCCCCAACGGGGTGAGCATACCAATACACAAAATCTCATAATCACAATAATGAAATTCATAATTTACAACACAAGTAAATATTAATGAATTTAAATGATACTCCCTGGATGGCAACATCCTCATCCGGGATTCCGTGTACTGTCCCTGTTCTCACAATCATCAAACTCATCAAATCTCATAAATCAGTAAATCAACACATTGATTTAATTCATAGCATGCCTGATTCTCAAGTATCAATAGTTAATGATTCCAAATTCATTATACAAGCAAACATAGATATCTCAATATCTAACGCTGATTTTCAACTTTGCTACCAATCACAGATAGCTCAAATGCCTAGCATTTATTTTACAAATACTCTATTTCACTTAGACATCTCACATGTCTTTCAATGAATACATGATCCCACGATCATTCTCAGGCATCTCAAATGCCCTACCCTTTATTTTACAAATTCTCATTTATACTTAGACATCTCACATGTCTTACAATAGTCACATAAACCCAGTACCCCATACCTCTTATAAGGTCATACTACTCTAGTGTTACGCACACTTGTGGCAGTGATATCAAGACTAGGTTGATCCATAGTCATATCAACACATATATGTAAATATAGCCATACCCACAACCATCTAATGCAATTACAACACATTATTCATTTCACAATTGCTATCACATAAGGAAATGCTCGTACGTCACACGTACCTTAATCTCCGAAGTCCGAGCCAAACCTTGCTCGAGTTCCATGCTCCGAGGAACGATGTGCTAACACGATAAATTAATTCACAATTAATTACGATCATGCAACCCATGCTCAAGCACACCCTTAACCCTCAAAAATATTGCCAACACAAGACAATAACCAATATCGAAAATTGCTCAAGAATACCCCACAAATTTTCGAACCTTCACCACACAAACCAACCCAAATAATTACCATAATTCATCTAGAACATGAATTAATCAATTAACAACGAAAATCATCAACCCCAAGTCAAAATCCCCAATTTTCGATTCAAGCCCTAAATTCGAATCCAATCCCTCAATTTTGAACACAATCAAACATCATAATGCATCAACAACATGAATTAATCAATCCATAACAAGAATCATCACTCCTTGCCAAAAATCCCCAAAATTCGAACCCTAACTCACGAAATTGAGCTGAAATTCGAACCACATTGCAACCAATATTTTCGAACCAAAAAGTCTGAAATAATCGACTCAAAACCAGCTTAAAAACGCCCCAAAAACATCAGAAAAATCGTACCAAAAACATACCAAAATCGCGTCCCAAAAATCGGATGAAATCCAGTTTTCGAACCCTACGCTTTTCTGGCAAATCCGAGCTCGATTCTCGACCAAACTTCAAATTGTTGGTATGTATAGAAGCGCCTGGAAGAGACGATTCCAACGGCGGGTGGCACGCGCCGAACGGCGGCCGGACGGCGGCGGGCCGACGACTTTTACACGCGGGGGTCAAAAGGGGATCGAGAATCGCGGTTACGGGGAGAGAGAAATGAAGTGCTGAAATGGTTCCGATAATTAAAATCTCGGGTTCAACTGGTATTTATAGCAAAAATACCCCGAAATACTAACATCCCCACAAATACATCATGATTCATTAAAAATCATCTGTTTCCAGAAATTCTCTCTCTAACTCAAAAACCCCCTACCGGTGCCCACACCAAGCACCCGAGATTCTGAGTCACACTAAAAACCCAACTCACAGGTTTTCACCGAAATGAGAATACGATCTCAACCTCGGGATCCAACGATCCCAACTGCCCAAATAAATGAGCCCAGAAGGCCCGACACCTCGACTAAACTCCAAGTCAACACGTAAAACCACTTTAGGGGTTATTAACACTCCGGGATTAACATCCCTAATCTCAGGTCATCACAATATCCCCCACTAAAAGAATTTCGTCCTCGAAATTAGCACCGGTGTATCACGTAACACCCAGGCTACACAACAACATGAAGCCATAAACTCGATTCCTGACCATATCAGAATCGTCTTAAAAACCTCGAGAATACTTATCTCACATCAAACTCTGAAACAGAGCGACATACCAAAACCAACACCAAATCATCACCCAAGAGGCAAAACGTACTTCGATGCGGTTCATCCCAAAAGTCAGTCCCTCATGACTGCAAAACAACCAATACTTACGACCGTAGATCGGACAGCCATCCTTAGTTCCAATACAACTAGTAAGAACGCATCCTGGATGACACCTCAACCGTGAGAACGTTGACCTCGTGTCAAACTCTGGAGTGAAATAGACTCCCATATCCATCATAACGTCGAAGAGCGTCAGCACAACTCAACGCTAACAGTCCAAAAGCAGTTAGTCAACAGAAACTGCACGAATTCGAATCGTTCTCGATTCCATCGTAGATATCATTCAATGACATCTCTATCATGACTCACGATGTCTAACATACATCGTTACGAGGGAACACTAGTATACCACGATGTACACATACCAAACCTGGTTTCCACTTTCAAACCTTTTCCATCGAAGGATCAGTCGCATCATTGCAACTCAATCTGGCAACTCACGGCCACAGGTTCACACAAAAGACATCTCACAAGATGTCCACCTCCGGATATTCCAAGGATCACATCCTGATCATAAATAAACCATCGAGACTCCACAGAGTTCAAATTCTGAAAGGACATGCAATAAACACATTGCATCCTCAACGCTTGTGTCGACAGCGACACCCAATAAATCCGAATTCCTGCCATCCCTTGATAATCCTAGGATTTAACAATCCAAACTGGGAAGGCTATCGCATGACTCGAAGGAAAACACCAGCAATGAAACACCTCCACCTACACAAGATAATCCCTCTTCAAGGGAGTCAACTAACTCCACGATTGTTTCTCATAATTTATCGTGCCATGGAGATTCTCAATCTCAAGGTGTTCAATATCTCTCATCAGAGATTTAGCCATCCAAAATAGCATACTCTATGCTTGACAAAAAGGAAGTCAAAAACTAGCATCACATGCATACTCAATGCACTTGGCTCGGGTATCTACAACATACCCCTAAGCCCCTAAACACAACTGTTAATACTGAGTCATTCCATTGCAGTGGAGAATGATAATCGATGATCAACAACACGGCATGATTCCCAAAATCAACACCACACGTACCAACTTACCGAATCTTTCAAAGATTCCCAAATAGGTATAATACTACCTCCTTCCACACAAGGGAAGAGCCATCGAACTCGAGATCCACAAGTCTCGAACCACCGTTTGGAAAGAAAAACTGGATACAATAACACTCATTGCATCCCAAGTACACGGATTCCCAGATCGAGTCAACAACGACTTGATGACTCTCTTGTTGGTACTTCAACATTATGAGCTGTCCCAGACAAGTCCCACCAAGATTTAACATCAACTTATACACGTTTCAGTGAGGCATGCACAACCTCAACCTCAAATGACGTGGTGACTACTAAAGTCCACCATAATCCACATCGTATCACTTTACGATTTGCCAAACTTGGTTCCAACGAGCAGTATCACGGCCCCAACAAGCACACTATATCATCACTACGATATCTGGCTAGCAAAGTGCTGTCTCCATAGGTTCATATCAAGTCCACCAACAAACCATATGTTCCATCTCGGTATGCCATACCGTACAAACCGTTAGAGTAATGGGTCATCGCCCAACATATCTTTAAAATACTAAGCACTATGGACAACCTGGTGTCCTTGCTCACTTATGATACAATCATAATCCGATAAAACTTATCCCACACCCTCAGGGTGGGTGTAACCATGTCTACCCTACGTCACAACACAAGCGAGTAGTTTCCTCAATGACTACTCTTACCACCAATCACTTGGCCCTAGCCAAATCAACGAGCATACCCAAGGGTATCATTGCTCGACAAAAGGTCTCGTCAACTAGTGACCCAGACTCTACCATGTGCTCATCATCGGCACTCAAACCATACAACTAAATATAACATAAATGTATTAATCATCATCGACATAGAACATCAAATATGTCATCGTCATCCCGTGACGGCATATGTCAACACATGACATTCAATTAACATTGTCAAACATACGACGGTACATGTCAATACACGACACCTATAATCTAATCGTCAAACACATGACAATATAAGTAAATCAACACATGATATCCACAATAGTGCTAAATAAACAGTAATATGCCATACCTCATTGCTAACAATATAGCGGCATACCTGTCGCCGTCATCCAACAGTGGTACGCAATCAGCACCCATCGCTCGTAGGTGGCGTAATCCAGCGTCATGTGCATAGCGGCATAACCCGTCGCTATAGAATCAGGGGCATAATCCCTCGTCATAGAGTCAGCGGCATAAAACTTCGCTATAGACATCTGGCGGCATGATCATCGCCCTAGATGTAGCGGAATGAGACATCGCTATCAATATATCTGGCGGCATGAACCATCGCCAATCAATATAGCGGAATGAGGCATCGCTATCAATATACATGCGGCATAAATCATCGCCAATAGAATAGCGGAATGAGACATCGCTATCAATATATATCCGGCGGCAAGAACCATCGCCAATCAGCATAGCGGAATGAACCATCGCTATCAATACATATGGCGGAATGAACCATCGCCAATCAATATAGCGGCATGAACCATCGCTATCAATACATATGGCGGATTGAACCATCGCCAATCAATATATATACTGTGGTTGTTCCGGTCCTGTTATAGCAGCGGAATTTTAGGACCCCTCGCTTCGACAATGACAGCGGCATGTTACTTCGCTCAGTCATGACAGCGGCAAGTACCTCCCTCGCTCGAATATAACAGCTACCGGAACTTCCACTAGCTCCATGTACCTGCATCCAGGTTAATACCACAGTTCACAATATAATGATCGATATCACGTTTCCAATTATATCCACAATATTCCACATTAATCACTAGAATTGTGACTGTTCCGGTCCCAATACAACAGCGGAATGTTAGGACCCCTCGCTTCGACAATGACAGCGGCATGTTACTTCGCTCAGTCATGACAGCGGCAAGTACCTCCCTCGCTCGGAGATAAAGGCTACCGGAACATTCATCAATTCTACCACAATAATCAAGCACAACAGTTGATTCCATTATCACAATATATCACTAACATTCAACATATATCATCACATGTAAGGGTTCACTAACCATGATATACATAATCAAAGGTGTAACACGTTTTACCGTCCGAAGCCCGTACGTTTCACCTTTCCACATAATACATGAAGGGCCAGACATCACCATGAATGCCGTCCCATCTCATGCTACACGATTCCTGCAATCACAATGATTAGCAACACCACTTTTCATATCATAAAAGCACATAACAACTAGCTGTGTCATACAACATTAATGCCATCATGCATAAATATGTGCTATCAATAACTTAATAGGCCCTTAACAGCCCCAAAGAGCTAACAACTGCTCTGATACCACTAATGTAAGGACCCCAAGCCCTTAACCCTTAATTAGTGTATTAACCACTATGTGTGGCACATGCTTTCATTAAAAGCCAATCAATATAGCTCAGATGATACTTTACCATTGAATGGTAACTACAAAATTTCTTTAATATACCACATTAAGATCATCTCTACCCACAATTAGACTCACATGATCGCCCTTTACCACCCCTTGGTGCCCTTTTGCATTGTGGGTTTTTATAAAAATTTGGGCAGAGTCTCCCCATAAATAGAGCTATCCCAAAACACAAGCACATCACATAATATAATTCCCGGCCAGGGAATACACAATACTCAACAGAATATAATACACAAGGTAAATTCCCAGCCAGGGAAGACACCACACACATGACGACACAAATGGGTCTCAACACCCACCCAATACACTAACGACTCTCATATCATTAGCAATTCTACCACAATTGCATGCAACATATAATGAAAGAGAGAAAGGCTCATGCCTTTATATACAACCCATATACAAGAATATCTGTGCTCACATGCGAGCATCATAAATGTGTATATAAACCTCGGGTGCATATGAGTACTCTATACGATACCGTGCTCCATCAAGCCCTGGTACCATGATCCTGTGAGTACATCCAATCAACAGCTCGAGCCCAGCTCCATAGCCATCGATGCACCTGTTCACCTGCCCCAACAGAGACAGCCCCCAACGGGGTGAGCATACCAATATACAAAATCTCATAATCACAATAATGAAATTCATAATTTACAACACAAGTAAATATTAATGAATTTAAATGATACTCCCTGGATGGCAACATCCTCATCCGGGATTCCGTGTACTGTCCCTGTTCTCACAATCATCAAACTCATCAAATCTCATAAATCAGTAAATCAACACATTGATTTAATTCATAGCATGCCTGATTCTCAAGTATCAATAGTTAATGATTCCAAATTCATTATACAAGCAAACATAGATATCTCAATATCTAACGCTGATTTTCAACTTTGCTACCAATCACAGATAGCTCAAATGCCTAGCATTTATTTTACAAATACTCTATTTCACTTAGACATCTCACATGTCTTTCAATGAATACATGATCCCACGATCATTCTCAGGCATCTCAAATGCCCTACTCATTATTTTACAAATTCTCATTTATACTTAGACATCTCACATGTCTTACAATAGTCACATAAACC
Organism: Haberlea rhodopensis; assembly: GCA_907163345.1. Lineage (NCBI taxonomy): Eukaryota > Viridiplantae > Streptophyta > Magnoliopsida > Lamiales > Gesneriaceae > Haberlea > Haberlea rhodopensis. Next base: position 41,138 of record CAJQUN010000380.1, on the reverse strand, counting down.
CAGTACCCCATACCTCTTATAAGGTCATACTACTCTAGTGTTACGCACACTTGTGGCAGTGATATCAAGACTAGGTTGATCCATAGTCATATCAACACATATATGTAAATATAGCCATACCCACAACCATCTAATGCAATTACAACACATTATTCATTTCACAATTGCTATCACATAAGGAAATGCTCGTACGTCACACGTACCTTAATCTCCGAAGTCCGAGCCAAACCTTGCTCGAGTTCCATGCTCCGAGGAACGATGTGCTAACACGATAAATTAATTCACAATTAATTACGATCATGCAACCCATGCTCAAGCACACCCTTAACCCTCAAAAATATTGCCAACACAAGACAATAACCAATATCGAAAATTGCTCAAGAATACCCCACAAATTTTCGAACCTTCACCACACAAACCAACCCAAATAATTACCATAATTCATCTTGAACATGAATTAATCAATTAACAACGAAAATCATCAACCCCAAGTCAAAATCCCCAATTTTCGATTCAAGCCCTAAATTCGAATCCAATCCCTCAATTTTGAACACAATCAAACATCATAATGCATCAACAACATGAATTAATCAATCCATAACAAGAATCATCACTCCTTGCCAAAAATCCCCAAAATTCGAACCCTAACTCACGAAATTGAGCTGAAATTCGAACCACATTGCAACCAATATTTTCGAACCAAAAAGTCTGAAATAATCGACTCAAAACCAGCTTAAAAACGCCCCAAAAACATCAGAAAAATCGTACAAAAAACATACCAAAATCGCGTCCCAAAAATCGGATGAAATCCAATTTTCGAACCCTACGCTTTTCTGGCAAATCCGAGCTCGATTCTCGACCAAACTTCAAATTGTTGGTATGTATAGAAGCGCCTGGAAGAGACGATTCCAACGGCGGGTGGCACGCGCCGAACGGCGGCCGGACGGCGGCGGGCCGATGACTTTTACACGCGGGGGTCAAAAGGGGATCGAGAATCGCGGTTACGGGGAGAGAGAAATGAAGTGCTGAAATGGTTCCGATAATTAAAATCTCGGGTTCAACTGGTAGTTATAGCAAAAATACCCCGAAATACTAACATCCCCACAAATACATCATGATTCATTAAAAATCATCTGTTTCCAGAAATTCTCTCTCTAACTCAAAAACCCCCTACCGGTGCCCACACCAAGCACCCGAGATTCTGAGTCACACTAAAAACCCAACTCACAGGTTTTCACCGAAATGAGAATACGATCTCAACCTCGGGATCCAACGATCCCAACTGCCCAAATAAATGAGCCCAGAAGGCCCGACACCTCGACTAAACTCCAAGTCAACACGTAAAACCACTTTAGGGGTTATTAACACTCCGGGATTAACATCCCTAATCTCAGGTCATCACACCTAACATGCTCCCTAAACCACATCATCAATTAAATAAATCACTCCCACATACAAAACTCCTTTTAACACATAGGTTCATAATTAGCAACCCTTAATTGCATGATTACCCACATAATCATTTCGGGGATATCACAATGACCCTATTTATATCAATCTTTAACTCATCCTCGGAACATAATAATTCATTAATCATGAATATTCACAATGAACACATGTCCACACACGACATTCGTAGTAATCACGCGTCATCCCGTGACATACTCATACCATCCCGTGACACACTCATTAAACTCATGTCTATCTGATGGTATTCCATTCAACATAATAGGTGATTAATCAATTATTAATCCCACCACATACAAAACTAGCATGCTTTCACAACAATAATTATTGTCACACAATGATTAACATCTATTTTCAATATCTCGTCACTACACACCGTAGATATGAGAGTGCTATCACAGAGGTTACACCCCTTCTTGCCTTATTACCGCAATAAAACATGAATGACACATCTAGGTTCCACTTCAATTCTATTATCAACTTTTCTACATGTACATGATTTCAGAATCAATATGAATCAACAAAATAACTCGAATCAACATATATCAATATGTTCAACCAACTTAAACGGTTTACCTCGATATTTTGTCCTCCTGGACCGATCCAATATCCTCTTGGGCCTAAATCACATATACCCAATGAGCAATAACATAACTGTACATAGCACAACTTCTATTGCCATCTGCAATCAAAGCATCATCAATACTCATTGCTAACACAATTGCGATACAACAGCATTCATCGTTAATCACAATAGCGGTAATAAAAATATTCACTGCTAACACAATAGCAATACATCAATCTTCATCGCCCTACGGCGGTACATAATACTCATCGCCAACACTGGCATACATAATATCCATAATCACAATGAATATACATTCTTAAAACAATAAGATGTAATAACACTTACTGTACACAGTTGATCCACACTTGATCCTTTAACTTGTCCCTGCTCTCAACATAAATATTCCACAAAATATGATTTCATATCAATACACAAATTGATATACTCACCATCAACAGAATAGCGGAATGAGACGTCGCAACATATATAATCGGCGGCAAGAACCATCGCCATGGAATCAGCGGAATGCACCATCGATAAACACATGTCTGGCGGCATGAGCCATCGCCATTGACATAGCGGAAAGAGGCATCGCTATACATGTACCCGGCGGCATAAACCATCGCCAATCAATATAGCGGAATGAGACATCGCTATCAATATACCTAGCGGCATGAACCATCGCCAACCAATATAGCGGAATGAGACATCGATATCAATACACATGGCGGCATGAACCATCGCCAACCAATATAGCGGAATGAGACATCGCTATCAATACACTTGGCGGCATGAACCATCGCCAACCAATATAGCGGAATGAGACCTCGCTATCGATACACTTGGCGGCATGAACCATCGCCAACCAATATAGCGGAATGAGACCTCGCTATCAATACACTTGGCGGCATGAACCATCGCCAACCAATATAGCGGAATGAAACATCGCTATCAATACACGTGGCGGCATGAACCATCGCCAACCAATATAGCGGAATGAGACCTCGCTATCAATACACTTGGCGGCATGAACCATCGCCAACCAATATAGCGGAATGAGACCTTGCTATCAATACACTTGGCGGCATGAACCATCGCCAACCAATATAGCGGAATGAAACATCGCTATCAATACACGTGGCAGCATGAACCATCGCCAACCAATATAGCGGAATGAGACATCGCTATCAATATCGATAATGTGGTTGTTCCGGTCTTGTTATAGCAGCGGAATTTTAGGACCCCTCGCTTCGACATATAGCGGCATCATATGATATCCCTCGCTTCGACAATGACAGCGGCATGTTACCTCGCTTAGACATGACAGCGGCAAATATCATATTACCATCGCTTCATATGACAGCGGCAAGTACCTCCCTCGCTTGAATAACAACTACCGGAACTTCCACTAGCTCCATGTACCTGCATCCAGGTTAATACAACAGTTCACAAATATAATGATCGATACCATATAACCACAATATTCCACATTAATCACTAGAATTGTGACTGTTCCGGTCCCAATACAACAGCGGAATTTTAGGACCCCTCGTTTCGACAATGACAGCGGCATGTTACCTCGCTTAGTCATGGCAGCGGCAAGTACCTCCCTCGCTCGGAGATAAAGGCTACCGGAACATTCATCAATTCTACCACAATAATCAAACACAACAATTGGTTCCATTATCAATATCACTATCATTTCACATATACCATCACATGTAAGGTTCACTATCCACGATATACATAATCAAAGGTGTAACACGTTTTACCGTCCGAAGCCCGTACGTTTCACATTTCCATTTCCTGATTTTCCTACAAAATCAGATTCCTTAGCACATAACATATGGAGTGCTAGACATCACCATTAATGTCATCCCATCGCATTCTACACGATTCCTGCAATTGCAATGATTAGCAACACCACTTTTCATATCATAAAAACACACAAACAACTAGTTGTGTCATACAACATTAATGCTATCATGCATAATTATGTGCTATCAATAACTTCCTAGGCCCTTAACAGCCCCAAAGAGCAACCACTGCTCTGATACCACTAATGTAAGGCCCCAACACTTAAACTCGTCATTTGTTCATTTATGACGTCGTATGTGTATAAATTTTTCATTTTCTTTTCATTCTTTAAAAGAATCATCACATGTTTCCCATGACATAACCAATGTTCAACATTATATGATCATCTCGACCAACAAACAGACTCAGGGGTTTCACCCAATACCATCCCCATTACACCACTTTTGCATTGTGGGTTTTTATAAAAATTTGGGCAAAGTCTCCCCACAAACTGAGCTATCCGGAAATAAAAACTCATCACATAATATAATTCCCGACCAGGGACAACGCAATATTAAACAGAATATAGAAACACAAGTAAATTCCCGGCCAGGGAAGACACCACACTAATAAGACAACAAAAGTGGGTTTCAACACCCTTATACAGTCCATATACGCATACAAGTGCTCACAGAAGAGCAACGAATAACGGATACACATCCGGATGCATAATTAGTATAAATACCAACCGCTCAACCTCGTATATCGGCTCAATCACATACTATGCTTCTGGAAGCATCATCCAACAAGGTTCGAGCCTAGTACTCCAAAACAACATTGTACCTGTTGTACCCGTTTCAACAGAAACAGCCCCCACACTGGGTGAGCACACTCCCACTCAATATTCAATCACAAATCAACATACAAAATCATAATGCAATAATTTAAATTATGCAAAACTTATAAAGTATACTCCCTGTATAATTCCGAATTTGTATGGCTTCCACACACTGTTCCTGTTTCAAACTCCCGCACTTCATAATGTCAAATTTAGTATTGTCACTGAAAATGTATTACTCAACAACACTTATGAATTCAATACAATGACAATATATTATTTATGCTCAAACATAAATAGTTCAACATCAATGTGAACCTGGTTATCCCAATGTAACCCTGGTTATCCCACCATCTCATTCTCGATACTTTCTCATATCGCTCATGCCCACGGCATCACTACTCAACAAGTAACATTGGATCACGTACCACTACGTGTCCCCCATAACTCGTATATGGAGCTCAATTATTAAAGTCAAACACTTACCTGAATCATCATATTCAAAATTGCATGTATACATGAATGTATAGATACTAGATATACCTGCTCATACGTCACCACGTACCTTATAGTAGACAACATGAACAAGCTATCATCAACGTCCGAAGTCTCCTGTAGAGTCTATATCGAACATCAATTCAATATTAGCTCATAATCCGAGCAATGAACATCCATCAAATAGTTCTTACTTTCATTTCTATATCACAAATCAATAACTCAGTATTATGAATCAAATCATAATCAACACTTTGGATGCACACATCCTCACATGAATCATGGTATTACATTGGCAATGCAAAACCCCATCATCTCCCACCATCCGTTACATCACACACATGATGCGGGATACACACACCCATACGTGCAAGATCACGCCCAACTCACATAGCAGTTCACTAGACACGCAAGTTCAACAGAGGGAAAGAAAGTGCAGGGTGTATGTATAATAATATACAACTAGTGTCTAACTAAAGCAATCCAATTAAGCCGATTAACATGTTCCACAATTATTCAAACCCACACCGAGGTGATTCAAACCAAGACACGAAAGAAGGGATCCATGAAGATACAAGATTCTACCCTTCTAAATCAATTCCCTTAATCCCTACATAAAGTCATTTATTGATTAGATTCAACTTTAACAATTTAAAGATGCATTGGTTCCATCATTCTTGATTTAGAACTCACTACTAAGGGTGGTAATTCAATAAAGTGACATAAGTCAACAATACATATCATGATACACATTCAAGTATTTACATCACCATAAACTCTATTTCATGTTAACACATACTAGCATGAATCTAGTCTTCACCTTTTAACAACAATGACACTAAATCACGACATTTAATCACCAATCCATTTTCAACAATTTTCCGTTCAATAATGTGAGTTATGATTAAATCCCTACAATTAATAACATTTTCATGCTATCCAATTCCCAATTGTTCATACTCAATTTATCGCCACATTATCGCCTTAACCCACCACACCAAACCAAGTTTGCCTTCTACAATAACAAAACATCATCCAACCACAAGGCACAAAATATATAGAAGTCTTGTACCTATACCAATACATGTTGGAATACATACATACACACCATCTTCATCCACAAACACATGCTGGACACACACACACACGCAGAAACACACACACGCACACACACTGCTGCACACACTTGCACACACTCGAGCAACCCTACCAAAATGCTAGCAAAAATCGAACCAATCTTCATCAAAAATTCGAGGGATTTCAGGTAAATAACGACTGAGGGATGGCGAGGATTACCCACAAAAAAATTGGAAGAAAATCGCCCCAAAATCGGACGAAATCGCGATTTTCACCGCGGCGTTTCCTTGCAAGATCGGACGCAATCCTCGACGAAACTTCGCGTTCTTGGTATGGAAAGAAGCGCCTGGGAGAGACGAAGGCGGCGGCTGTTCGGACGCGCCGGAAGGAGCTCGGACGGCGGCGGGCGCGCGCGATTTAGCGGCGAGGGTCACGTATCGCGCGAGATGCAGAAAGAAAAGAGGGGATCGGGATTCTGTGCGTGTTTTTACACGTTTTTCTGTGTGTGTCCGAAAAATGCCCAACAAACATATTTATTTTTTTGTATCCTAACCCGGTTTTGTACATCGAAGTGTCGCCGGTGCACTGACATATTATTTATAGACAAAAGATTGGGATTTATACACACCCCAAAAACCCAAAACTTAAATTCTTCATTTTAATTAATTTATCTCTAAAATATTATCGGAGTATATTTTACAATCTCAAAATATTTTAGGATCCGATTAATTTGCCAGTTGACCTTCACTTGGTCAATTCCACTTCTAATTAATTCTAAAATTAATTATCAATAAAATCCAAATCATATTTAGTCCAACAAATGATTAATAATAATCTGGACATCACATTCTTGGAGGTTTCTCGCGTTTACAGGGCTGCTCGATCGATCCGAAAATATTTTCGATCGATCGAGCATGGCAGAATGTTTTGGTGGCTTTGGAACAGTGGACCGATCGATCGGTATTTTGACCGATCGATCAGAGGGTGGTTCTCGATCGATCGAGATGGCCAGTATGTTGGTGCCCCTTTTGTTGTTTCTTGGCTCTTTTGGGTGTCTTGCATGCTTCACCCCGGGTTATTTTAAAAGGTTAATTGTCATGGATTGACAATATTTTTGGGGTATTATGCATGCTTAGCCGGGAACTTTTATAATTTGGTTATCGTCATGGATTGACAATACGATTTGGTGTTGTGATCGTACTAGGGCACCTAATTGCATGCCTATGTTTAATTGTGAAATATTTATGTGTTGTAGCACATGTTTCAAGGGGCATGGAACTCAAGCCAGGCTTGACATGGACTACGGAATTCTAAGGTACGTATGACGTACGAGCATAGCCTATTATAATGCTGCAACTGTAAAATGCATGGTATGTGATAATTGCATTAAATGGGCATTGGAACACATGGTGTGTGATAATTGCATTATATGGACATTGAAATATGTGGCACGTGGTAATTGCATCGAATAGGAATTGAAATGTATGGTGCATGATACTTGCTATAAATGGATAACGATATGCACGGTAAATGGTATTTGCGTCAAATGGATTATACATTGGGAACCATATGGTTCCGCTATTGAGCGAGCAATGATTTGGGATGCTGTCGCCGTTGAGCGACCATCGGTTATGACGCCGCTATTGTTGAGCGTGCACGGGGTTTAGAATGCCGCTATTGTAGAGCGAGCAATGAAATAGGAACATGGAATCATTGGTTAGATATATGTGAGATCTACGGTCTTTTATATAATGATTTTACCATATTGATTATGGAACTCGCATAATAGAACGGTATTAGTTAATCTACGTGGCGATTAACTGGCTTTGGGAATTTGACAAGTTTGATTGTTTTGAGAACAGGGACAATACAGGGGGATCCTGGATGAGGGTGTTACCATCCAGGGAGTATCATTTAAATTATGGCATTTACATTCTGTAAATTATGAATTGCAATATTATGATTATTGGATTGGTGGTATTGGTATGCTCACCCCGTGTGGGGGCTGTCTCTGTTGGGGCAGGTGTTAAAGGTGTAGCAACAGCTTTGGAGTTGAGCTCGGGCTGTTGATTTGAGGTACTTCCAGGATCGAGGTACCAGAGCTGGTTGAATAAGTGCATAGATCCAGAGTTGAGATCGAGCTGCGCTTGGGAGGTGCTTCAAGGATTGAAGTGCCAGTAACGGTACCCGGTAGAGTCTTTTATACATTAGATACACGCGTGTTCATTGGGTGCTCTTATGTGAGTACATTTTACGTGTATATGGAATGTATAAATAGGCTACGGCTCTTCTCGATTCATTTATGGTTTGTATGCAATTAAATACGGAATTGCTAAATGAACTAAGAGCATGTTAGTGTATTATGAGGGTGCATGTTATATGAATAATCTTGGTTGGGGAATTTGAATATTATGTGGATTGAATGCAAGAAATTTTCTGGATAGCATATGGTGTTGCACTTGCTTATGGTTTTCCCCATGATAGTATGATTATATGTACTAATGGTATGGCTTAATACACTAATAAAGGATTAAGGGCACGGGGGTCCTTACATACCCAAACAAAACTAAACATAAATCACATACCAGAGAATAGTTCCGGGTAGTGCTGCACCATATGCCGCTCCGTCTCCCACGTGGCCTCCTCGACACCCCTGCGATCCCACTGAACCTTGACCATCGGTATCACTTTGTTCCGAAGTCTGCGATCAGCCCTATCCAAAATCCTGACTGGCCGTTCCTCATAGGATACATTAGAATCCAACTGAACCTCGGAAGGCTGCAAAACATGCGACGGATCCGGCTCATACTTCCACAGCATAGAAACATGAAACACGTCGTGAATACCAGACAACGACGGTGGTAGTGCCAAACGGTAAGCCAAGGTACCGATGCGCTGTAAAATCTCATACGGTCCCACATACCTCGGAGACAATTTACCACGCATACCGAACCGAACCACACCCCTGAAAGGTGAGATCCTCAAAAAGACTATGTCTCCCAACTGAAACTCCAACGGTCTCCGCCGTTTATTCGCATAGGCTGCCTGTCTCTCCTGGGCTGCCTTCATTTTCTGACGGATAACCTAAATGTGAGACCCCGTTATCACATCAAGATATTAAGGTGCAATTTAGAGAACTAAACATACATGTGATTATATCAGAGTAATGTGCCGTGTTGATTAACCTGAGCTTTAGAGATTACAGTACCAAAATGTTCCAAAAGGAAAGACATACTTCCTACAAAGGTACTACATCATAGTCTTACTCTACTCAGTAGAAGCTATACAAAAACTCTAACATGCTACTCCTGTAGCACTCCTTAAAGCTCAGCATATCAACCCCGGCCCTGGTTCTCGTCAACAAAAGCACCTACAAAGACAACCCCCAACACCTGAGCATAACACAATTCATATTTAACATAATATGAAAGTAAGGCATAAATGCAAATCTTAAACACAAGCCCTTCCTGTATTTCCAGCATTTATATCGCCCATTGGTTGTCCCTGTACCATAATTCATAATAGAAACACATTATATGAATGTATGGATATGCAATGTCATGACATTCCTTTTTCCTTAAATCCTTATTTCATCCCGAGCCCTTATCATTAGTACATTTTAATGCTTCTTGCTACTCCATGTAAGCGGAATTCTTCTTCGCTTCCAATGGACTTTAGCGTTGCTACTCCATGTAAGCGGAATTCTTCCTCGCTTCCAATGGACTTTAGCGTAAGCCATTAAAATGCCTCGATGCATAAGCTACCACATGTTTATCTTGCATCAGTACACAACCCAAGCCCTGCAGTGATGCGTCAGTATAAAGGACAAACCTCTTGTTCTCCGTAGGAATCACCAATATCGGCGCCTTCGTTAATCGGTGCTTCAACTCTTGGAAGCTCTCCTCGCAAGCCTCTGACCAAAAGAAGGGTACTCCCTTTTGGGTAAACCGTGTCAGTGGCTTAGCAATCTTAGAAAATCCCTCGACGAAGCGTCGGTAATAACCAGCCAAACCAAGAAAACTCCGAATCTTGGGAACAGAAGTGGGTGCAGCCCACTCCATCACAGCCTCAATCTTCCTGGGGTCCACTGAAATCCCACTGCTAGATATGACATGCCCCAGAAATACTACACTGCTCAACCAAAACTCACACTTGCTGAGCTTGGCATATAATTGGTGATCTCTGAGGATCTGGAGCACTGTCCTCAAGTGTCTCACGTGCTCTTCCTCGCTCCGGGAGTAGATGAGTATATCGTCAATAAACACAATGACGAACAGATCCAGATAGGGTTGGAACACCCAGTTCATCAAGCTCATAAAGACAGTCGGGGCGTTCGTCACACCGAACGGCATCACTAAGAACTCGTAGTGCCCATACCGAGAAATGTTGTCTTCTGTACATCCTCCTCCCTGACCCGTATCTGGTGGTACCCGGATTTCAAATCAATCATGCTATACAACTTCGTGCCTTGCAACTGATCAAACAAGTCATCAATCCTTGGGAGAGGATACATGTTCTTCACCGTGGCCTTGTTCAGTTGCCGGTAATCGATGCACAAGCGCATCGAACCGTCTTTCTTCTTCACAAAAAGAACCGGTGCTGTAAGGACCCCAGCCCTTAACCCTTGATTAGTGTATTAACCCTTATATGTGGCACATGCTTTCAATAAAACTCAATCGGGAAACTCAAATGATACTTTACCATTGAATGGCAATTACAAAATTTTCTTTAATACCCAATGTTATAAGATCATCAGCCTAACAATAAATAGACTCATAAAGTTCGCCCATTTCCATCCCCTTTATGCCACTTTTCACATTGTGGACTTTTATAAAAATTTGGGCAGAGTCTCCCCTTAAATAGAGCTATCCCGAAATAAAAGCACAACACATACATAATTCCCGGTCAGGGAAAACATAATACTCATCAGAATACAGCAATACCAAGTAAATTCCCAGCCAGGGAAGACACCACACATAAGACAACAAAAGTGGGTTTCAATACCCACATAATACACTAATGACTCTCATATCATTTAGCAATTCTACCACAAATTGCATGCAACATAAAATGAAAGAGAGAAAGGCTCAAGCCTTTATATACAACCCATATACAAGTATAATCGTGCTCACATGCGAGCATCATGAATATGTATATAACCCTCAGGTGTATATAAGTACTCTATACGATACCGTGCTCCATCAAGCCCTGGTACCACGATCCTGGGAGTACATCCAATCAACAGCTCGAGCTCAGCTCCACGGCCATCGATGTACCTGTTCACCTGCCCCAACAGAGACAGCCCCCAACGGGGTGAGCATACCAATACACAAAATCCCATAATCAATATAATGAAACTCATAATTTACAATAAGAGTAAATACTAATGAATTTAAATGATACTCCCTGGATGGCAACGTCCTCATCCGGGATTCCGTGTACTGTCCCTGTTCTCACAATCATCAAACTCATCAAATCTCAAAAATCAGTAAATCAACGCATTGATTAACTCATCGCATGCCTGATTCTCGAATATCAACAAATAGTGATTCCAAATTCATTATACATGCAAATCTAGATATCTCAATATCTAATACTGATTTCACAACCTCGCTATCAATCATAGATAGCTCAAATGCCTAGTATATATTTTACCAATTTTCCATTATACTTAGACATCTCAAATGTCTTATAATGAATACGTGATCCCACGATCATTCTCAGGCATCTCAATGCCCTACAATGGTCATATACATCCGGTACCCCATATACCTTATGAGAGTTATACTACTCTAGTGCCACGCACGTTCGTGGCGGCGATATCAAGATTAGGTCGCTTCATAGCTTCTCAACACATATATATAACCTCATGCACAATTATTCAATGAAATCAAAATACATTATGCATTTCACAAATGCTCTAATATATAGTAATGCTCGTACGTCGCACGTACCTTAAATCTCCGAAGTCCGAGCCAAACCTTGCTCGAGTTCCATGCCCCGAGGAACGATGTGCTAACACGATAAATAATTCACAATTATTTACGAACATGTAACCCATGCTCAAGCACACCCATTACCCTCATACAGAAAATTATTGTCAACACACGACAATTTACCATTTAACAGACCCGGGGGAAGGGCACATGCAGTGAGACATCAACTAAAATTGATCAAGAACCATTCCCAAAATTTCGAACCCTAGCATCACAAATTCGAACCCAACCAAGTACCATAATACATCTAGAACATGAATAAAACGACCAACAACAAGAATCATCAGCCCCTGCCCAAAACCCCCAAATTCGAACCCCAAACCCTACGAAATTCGAGAATTAATTCGAACCATAAATCACAAAATGGTAGGGAAATACATGAGAAGCATGAAAAAGGGGTAAGGAAGGTTACCCAATCGAAAATTGGAAAGAAATCGCTCGAAATTCGAAGAACCCTAGAAATTGGGGATCGACGCATTCTGCAAAAATCCTAACTCAAATCGCGACTAAACTTCGAATTGCCGTGTGGGAAGCTGCGCCCAGACGAGACGAAGCCGGCGGCGGGTCGGACGCGCCGAACGCCGGCGGGCGCACCGTTTTTGTGCGCGGGGGCTGGGGGCGACGGGATACGGGCGGGCGCGGGAGAGAGAGAAGGTAAGGTGCTGAAATGGACCTTTTTAATTAAAATCTCGGGTTCAACTGGTATATATAGCAAAAATACCCCGAAATACTAATAGCCCCACAAATACATCATGATTCATTAAAAATCATCTGTTTTCAAAAACTCTCTCTCTAACTCCAAAACCCCCTACCGGTGCCCACACAAGCACCTCAGATCCCGAGTCACACTAAAAACCCAACTCTTAGGTTTTTCACCCAAATGAGAATACAATCTCAACCTCGGGATCCAACGATCCCAACTACCCAAATAAACGAGCCCAGAAGGCCCAACACCGCGATTAAACTCCAAATCGCTACGTAAAACAACTTTAGGGGTTATTAACACTACGTGATTAACATCTATAATCCCTGGTCATCACAATATCCCCCACTAAAAGAATTTCGTCCTCGAAATTAGCACCGGTGTATCACATAACACCCAGGCTACACAACAACATAAAGCCATAACCTCGATTCTTGACCATATCAGAATCGTATTAAAAAAAACGCGAGGATACTTACCTCACATCAAACTCTGAAACAGAGAGACTTACCAAAACCAACATATCACCCAAGAGGCAAAACATACCTCGATGCGGTTCATTCCAAAAGTCAGTCCCTCATGACTGCAAAACAACCAATGCTTACGACCGTAGATCGGACAGTCACCTTAGTTCTAATACAACTAGTAAGAACGCATCCTGAATGACACCTCAACTTGAGAACGTTGACCTCGTGTCAAACTATGGAGTGGAATAGACTTCCAAATCCATCATAACGTCAAAGAGCGTCAGCACAACTCAACGCTAATAATCCAAAAGCAGTTAGTCAACTGAAACTGCAAGGATTCGAATCGCTCCCGATTCCATCGTAGATATCATTCAATGACATCTCTATCATGACTCACGATGTCTAACATACATCGTTACGAGGGAAACACTAGTATACTACGGTGTACACACACCAAACCTGGTTTCCACTTCAAAACCTTTTCCATCGAAGGAGCAGTCCCATCATTGCAACTCAATTTGGGCAACTCACGGCCACAGATTCACACAAAAGACATCTCACAAGATGTCCACCTCCGGATGTTCCAAGAATCACATCCTGATCATAAATAAACAACCGAGACTCCACAGAGTTTAAAATTCTGAAAGGACATGCAATAAACCCATTGCATCCTCAACGCTTGTGTCGACAGCGACACCCAACCAATCCGAATTCCTGCCATCCCTTGATAATCCTAGGATTTAACAATCCAAACTTGGGAAGGCTATCGCATAACTCGGAGGAAAACACCAACAAAGAAATACCTTAACCCATACAAGATAATCCCTCCTCAAAGGGAGTCGACTAACTTCACGATTATTCCTCATAATTATCGTGCCATGGAGATTCTCAATCTCAAGGTTTTCCATATCTCTCATCAGAGATTTAGCCATCCAAAATAGCATAACTCTATGCTTGACAAAAGGAAATCAATAACTGACATCCGTATACTCACCGGTATACCTGCCTAAGCACTGACATCACATGCATACCCAATGCACTTGGCTCGGGTATCTACAACAGACCCCTAAGCCCCAAACACAACTGTCAATCCTGAGTCATTCCCATCCAGTGGAGAATGAAAATCGACGATCAACAACACGGCGTGATTCTCAAAATCAACACCACATGCACCAACTTACCGAATCTTTCAAAGATTCCCAAATAGGTATAATACTACCTCCTTCCCCACAAGGGAAGTGCCATCGAACTCGAGATCCACTAGTCTCGAACCACTGTTCGGAAAAACTGGATACAATAACACCCATTGTATCCCAAATACACGGGTTCCCTCAGATCGAGTCAATAATGACCTGATGACTCTCTTGTTGGTACTTCAACATCATGAGCTGTCCCAGACAAGTCTCACCAAGATTAAACATAAACATTTACACGTTTCAGTGTGGCATGCACAACCTCAACCTCAAATGACGTGGTGACTACTAGAGTCCACCACAATCCACATCGTATCACCTTACGATTTGCCAAATTTGGTCCCAACGAGCAGTATAACGGCTCTAGCAAGCCCATCATGGTGCTGCACACACGCGGCAGATAAATTAGTCTCTGCCTCTTTAGGTTTACCTCAAACCTACCAACAAGACGGACGTTTCCGCACGACACACCATACCGTGGGAAGAAAAAATCAATAGAGTAGTGGGTCTGTACCCAACGTTCCTCTAATGGCGATACACCCTGGACACTCCGGTGTCCCTATATACTTAACGTAACCTGATCCTACTCCCTTGGGACCCATTCTACACCCTCAATGGTGGTGTGACCATGTCTACCACATGTCACATCGACAGAAAGCGAGAAATTTCCTCCATGATTACTCCTGTCATCAAATCACATAGCCAAAAGCCATTCCAACGAGTATACCTCAAGGGTATCACCACTCGTAATATGATCACCCCAAATATAAGCTGCGGTACAATCACATGTACAGCGCATCCATCCATTCCTCGAGCAACCCGCTCGGTATAAGGGTCACGTCAATCGGTGACGCACGCAACACCTTGTGCTCGGTACTGGCACCCAAGGCATACCACTAAATACGTATACTCAACGCATTGTTCATCGTAACGATGATGCATGTCTAATAAGACATCTCCTACACCATCGTCATCGTCATCCCGTGACGACACATGCCAACTCATGGCATCTAAGGCATTGTCAACTAGTGAAAATACATGTCAACAATGACATCTAAACAACCCAGTCAACTAGTGACGGTCCATGTACATCAGCGTATGTCATCCACCATCATGCTAGTAAAATAGTCATAATAAAACATGTATATCAACGCATGCCTGCTACAATAATGCTAATAGAATAGCAATATCTCATACCTCATCGCTAACATATAGCGGTATACCTGTCTCCGTCGCTCAATAATAGTGCGTAATCAGCACCCATCGCTCGAAGGCGGCAAAATCATGTGCTGAATACATAGCGGCACAATCCATCGCTATAGAATCGATGGCATGATACCTCGTCATATAATAAGTGGCATGAAACCTCGCTATACACCTGAGCATGAATCATCGTCCACATAATAGCGGAAAGAGGCATCGCTATCAACATATCCGGCGGCACGAATCATCGCCAATCCTCATAGAAGAATGAGTCATCGTAAATCATCATATACATATGCTCAACGGCGTGAACCATCATCAACCGACACAGCCGAATGTCTCATCGCTATACATGTGTCTGGCGGCATGAATCATCGCCCATCATCATAGAGGAAAGAATCATCATCATCGACACAGCGGAATACATCGTCGCTATCATCCGTGTCCTCATAAAGAAATGAATATAAGTCGACACAGCGGAATACATCGTCGCTATCATCCGTGTCCTCATAAAGAAATGAATATAAATCGACACAGCGGAACACATCACCGCTATCATCCGTGTCCTCATAAAGAAATGAATATAAGTCGACACAGCGGAATACATCGTCGCTATCATCCGTGTCCTCATAAAGAAATGAATATAAATCGACACAGCGTAACACATCACCGCTATCATCCATGTCCTCATAAAGAAATGAATATAAATCGACACAGCGGAACACATCACCGCTATCATCCGTGTCCGGCGGTATAAACCATCGCCAATAATCACAAAGAGATGAATCATCATCATCGACACAGCGGAATACATCATCGTTATCATCCGTGTCATCACAAAGGAATGAATCATCATCCTCGACACAGCGGAATACATCACCTGTAAGGACCCCAAGCCCTTAACCCTTATTTAGTGTATTAATCATTATGTGTGGCACATGCTTTCAATAAAATCAATCGGGAAACTTAGATGATACTTTACCATTGAATGGCAACTACAAAATTTCTTTAATACTCAATGTTATAAGATCATCATCCTAACAACATATAGACTCATCAAGTTCGCCCATTACCATCCCCTTTTTGCCACTTTTACATTGTGGACTTTTATAAAAATTTGGGCAGAGTCTCCCCATAAATTGAGCTATCCCAAAACAAAGCACATCACAATATAGTTCCCGGCCAGGGAAAACACATATTCAACAGAACACAGCAACACTAAGTAAATTCCCAGCCAGGGAAGACACCACACATAAGACGACATAAATGGGTCTCAACACCCACATAATACACCCATGACTCTCATATCATTAGCAATTCTACTCTAATTGCATGCAACACAAAATGAAAGAGAGAAAGGCTCATGCCTTATATACAATCCATATACAAGCATAATCGTGCTCACATGCGAGCATCATGAATATGTATATAATCCTCAGGTGTATATAAGTACTCTATACGATACCGTGCTCCGTCAAGCCCTGGTACCACGATTCAGGGAGTACATCCAATCAACAGCTCGAGTTCAACTCCAAAGCCATCGATGTACCTGTTCACCTGTCCCAACAGAGACAGCCCCCAACGGGGTGAGCATACCAATACACAAAATCCCATAATCAGAATAATGAAATTCATAATTTACAACACAAGTAAATACTAATGAATTTTAAATGATACTCCCTGGATGGCAACGTCCTCATCCGGGATTCCGTGTACTGTCCCTGTTCTCACAATCATCAAACTCATCAAATCTCAAAAATCAGTAAATCAACACATTGATTTAACTCATAGCATGCCTGGTTCTCAAGTATCAATAATTAATGATTCCAATTTCATTACACATACAAATATAGATATCTCGATATCTAATATTGATTTTCAACTTTGCTACCAATCACAGATAGCTCAAATGCCTAGCATTTATTTTACAAATTCTCATTTATACTTAGACATCTCACATGTCTTATAATGAATACATGATTCCACGATCATTCTCAGGCATCTCAAATGCCTAGCATTTATTTTACAAATTCCCATTTATACTTAGACATCTCACATGTCTTATAATGAATACATGATTCCACGATCATTCTCAGGCATCTCGAATGCCCTACAATAGTCATATAAACCCAGTACCCCATATCTCATGTAAGGTTATACTACTCTAGTATTACGCATACTTGTGACAGCGATATCAAGACTAGGTCGTTCCATAGTCATATCGACACTTATATATATAACCATACCCACAACCATCTAATGCAATTAAAACACATTATGCATTTCACAAATGCTTTCATATAAAGTAATGCTCGTACGTCACACGTACCTCAAATTTCCGAAGTCCGAGCCAAACCTTGCTCGAGTTCCATGCTCCGAGGAACGATGTGCTAACATGATAAATTTATTCACAATTAATTACGAACATGCAACCCATGCTCAAGCACACCCATAACCCTCAAAAATATTGTCAACACACGACAATTAACCATTATCAAAAATTGCTCAAGAACACCCCACAAATTTCAAACCTTCACAACACAAATCAAACCCAAACTAAACACCATAATTCATCTAAACATGAATTAAATCTATCAATAGCAAGAACCATCACCCCTTGCCAAAAACCCCCAAAAATTCGAACTCAAACCCTCAAACATCAAGAAATTCGAACCAAAAGCCAAGCAAATTTTCGAACCAAAACCTCACGCCCAACAGCAAGAAATTCGAACCAAATCCATTCAAAAATAGTAGGGAAAAACACGATAATGACGAAAAAGGGGTAAGGGAGGTTACCCAATCAAAAATCGGAAGTAAAACGTTCGAAATCGATGAACCCTAGGAATTGGGGATCGGCGCATTCCCGCGAAATCCGACTTCAAAACGCGACGAAACTCTCAATTGCCGGAGGGGATAGCTGTGCCTTGACGAGACGAAGCCGGCGGCGGGTCGCACGCGCCGAACGGCGGCCGGACGACGGCGGGCGCACGCCTGGAAGCGGCGTGGGTCTGGGGAAAATCGGGAAGCAGCGACGCGGAAGGGAGAGAGAGATAAGGTGCTGAAATGGATCCGATAATTAAAATCTCGGGTTCAACTGGTATTTATAGCAAAAATACCCCGAAATACTAATAGCCCCACAAATACATTAAAAATCATCTGTTTTCAAAAATTCTCTCTCTAACTCCAAAACCCCCTACCGGTGCCCACATCAAGCACCCGAGATTCCGAGTCACACTAAAAAACCCAAATCTTAGATTTTTCACCGTAATGAGAATACAATCTCAACCTCGGGATCCAACAATCCCAACTACCCAAATAAATGATCCCAGAAGGCCCAACACCGCGATTAAACTCCAAATCGCCACGTAAAACAACTTTATGGGTTATTAACACTCCGGGATTAACATCTATAATCTCTGGTCATCACAATATCCCCCACTAAAAGAATTTCGTCCTCGAAATTAGCACCGGTGTATCACGTAACACCCGGGCTACACAACAACATGAAGTCATAACCTCGATTCCTGACCATATCAGAATCGTCTTAAAAACCTCGAGAATACTTATCTCACATCAAACTCTGAAACAGAGCGACATACCAAAACCAACACCAACTTATCACCCAAGAGGCAAAGCGTACCTCGATGCGGTTCATCCCAAAAGTCAGTCCCTCATGACTGCAAAACAACCAATACTTACGACCGTAGATCGGACAGTCATCCTTCGTTCTAATACCACTAGTAAGAACGCATCATGAATGACACCTCAACCGTGAGAACGTTGACCTCGTGTCAACTCTGGAGTGGAATAGACTTCCAATTCCATCATAACGTCAAAGAGCGTTAGCACAACTCAACGCTAACAACCCAAAAGCAGTTAGTCAACTGAAACTGCAAGGATTCGAATCGCTCCCGATTCTATCGTAGATATCATCCAATGACATCTCTATCATGACTCACGACGTCTAACATACATCGTTACGGGGGAAACATTAGTATACCACGATGTACACATACCAAATCTGGTCTCCACTTCCAAACCTCCTCCATCAAATGAGCAGTCGCATCATTGCAACTCAATTTGGGTAACTCACGGCCACAGATTCACACAAAAGACATCTCACAAGATGTCCACCTCCGGATATTCCAGGGATCACATCCTGATCATAAGTAAACCATCGAGACTCCACAGAGTTCAAATTCTGAAAGGACATGCAATAAACCCAATGCATCCTCAACGCTTGTATCGATAGTGACACCCAACCAATCCGAAATCCTGCCATCCCTTGATAATCCTAGGATTTAACAATCCAAACTTGGGAAGGCTATCGCATAACTCGAAGGAAAACACCAACAATGAAACACCTCAACCCACACAAGATAATCCCTCCTCAAAGGGTGTCAACTAACTTCACGATTGTTTCTCATAATTTATCGTGCCATGGAGATTCCCAATCTCAAGGTGTTCAATATCTCTCATCAGAGATTTAACCATCCAAAAGTAGCATAACTCTATGCTTGACAAAAATGAAATAAAAAACTAGCATCACATGCATACTCAATGCACTTGGCTCAGGTATCTCCAACATACCCCTAAGCCCCAAACACAACTGTCAATTCTGAGTCATTCCCATGCAGTGGAGAATGATAATCGACGATCAACAACACGGCATGATTCCCAAAATCAACACCACACGTACCAACTTACAGAATCCTTCAAAGATTCCCAAATAGGTATAATACTACCTCCTTCCCCACAAGGGAAGTGCTATCGAACTCAAGATCCACTAGTCTCGAACCACCGTTCGGAAAAACTGGATACAATAACACCTATTGCATCCCAAATGCACGGATTCCCCAGATCGAGTCAACAACGACTTGATGACTCTCTTGTTGGTACTTCAACATTATGAGCTGTCCCGGACAAGTCTCACCAAGATTTAACATCAACGTATACACGTTTTAGTGAGGCATGCACAACCTCAACCTCAAATGACGTGGTGACTACTAGAGTCCACCACAATCCACATCGTATCACTTTACGATTTGCCAAACTTGGTTCCAACGAGCAGTATCATGGCCCCAACAAGCACACTATATCATCACTACGATATCTGACTAGCAAAGTGCTGTCTCCATAGGTTCATATCAAGTCCACCAACAAACCATATGTTCCATCTCGGTATGCCATACCGTACAAACCGTTAGAGTAATGGGTCATCGCCCAGCATATCTCTAAAATACCAAGCACAATGGACAACCCGGTGTCCTTGCTCACTTATGATACAATCATAATCCGTTAAGACTTATCCCACACCCTCAGGGTGGGTGTAACCATGTCTACCCTACGTCACAACACAAGCGAGTAGTTTCCTCAATGACTACTCTTACCACCAATCACTTGGCCCTAGCCAAACCAACGAGCATACCCAAGGGTATCATTGCTCGACAAATATTTAACTCTATAATATGATGTGGTACATTTACCGGTACAATACATCCAATACTCCACCGAACAAACCTGCTCGGCAAAAGGTCTCGTCAACTAGTGACCCAGACTCTACCATGTGCTCATCATCGGCACCCAAACCATACAACCTAATATATAACATAAATGTATTAATCATCAAAACGACGCTACACGTCTACATAGAACATCCACCATTCATTGTCATCCCGTGACGGTACCTGTCAACATATGACTTTGAAACAATATTGTCGACTCGTAACGGTATATGTCGATACACGACGTCTATAATCTAATCGTCAAACACATGACAATATAAGTAAATCAACACATGATATCCACAATAGTGCTAAATAAACAGTAATATGCCATACCTCATTGCTAACAATATAGCGGCATACCTGTCTCCGTCATCCAACAGTGGTACGCAATTAGCACCCATCGCTCGTAGGTGGCGAAATCCAGCGTCATGTGCATAGCGGCATAACCCGTCGCTATAGAATCAGGGGCATAATCCCTCGTCATAGAGTAAGCGGCATAAAACTTCGCTATAGACATCTGGCGGCATGAACCATCGCCCTAGATGTAGCGGAATGTACCATCGCTATGAATACCCGGCGGCATAAGTCATCGCCAATAGAATAGCGGAATGAGACATCGCTATCAATACCCGGCGGCATAAACCATCGCCGATAGTGTAAGGACCATAATCCTTAAGTGCGGATCAAAGGCATAATTAGAGCTAATATAAATGATCAGAGTAAATTAATCGTGTTGAGGCTATGAGCCTAAAAGTTACATGCCAAAATGAGGACTATCAATGGATTAATTACATTCCCCATCAAAAGAATGTTATCAATTATAGTTTTACACTACTCCTAGAGTAGACACTATACAAAATAATCCTGTCCTTCATCTACAAAAAGTGCTCTTCAAGCTCACGGTCTCAACCCGTCTTAGCCCCCTTCACATCATGCCAAAAGTACCTACAAGGACAACCCCCAAACATGAGCAATAATATCATTCATATTCAACACAATATGAATATAAAGCGTAAATGCATAAAACACAATTAAAACACTTCCTGTTTTCCCATGCATTTCAAAACGCTTCCAGTTTGGTTGTCCCTGTACCATGACTCATGAGTATAATCAATAGATTATTTTTAATGGTCTAGACATGTCATGACACAATACCATCTCATCAATATCAAATACCGGTCACCATTCCCTAGTCTGTCCATCACAATGTATTTTAATGCCCGTCACTTATTTACATATAGGCGGCATAGAATAACCTCGCTTCAATGGACATGCGGTACTCACACCCCTCGCCTCACATTGAGCGGCAAATATTCTTTCCTCGCCTATATGACAACCACGCTCAAATGTGACATGCGGCGCTCCCACCCCTCGCTTCACATTTAGCGGAACCAAAACAAATAGCGGCAAGCATTAAAATCATCAAGGGATGACCACGACTCATGGGATGTGCACCAATAATCATATGCATCTACAATCATCATGCATAATTCAACATGTATTTGCATCCACAATGCATAACCACATATATACTCGCATCCACAATGCATAAACAATGAGTATATTAGATACATGTACCGTTGGGTGCCCGTACGTCCTCTACGTACATTTTCAAAAGTGGAATTGATATGGCTTCAGTTCCTTGGTTGCGTTGCTACCTGGGATGGTTCTACACAATCACACAACCCCATATTAGAAGCCAAATAATAGTCAAATACCAAAAATTTGACAAAAGGAAGCATTTCCCAAAATTCCACAGTTGGCGATCGATCGCTTGGCTGAGGCGATCGATCGCCTCAATTTTTCCTTCGCGGCGATCGATCGCGCCAAACATGGTGATCGATCGCCTAAACCTTGGATTGGCCACTGCCTCTCGGCGATCGGTCGCCTCATAACAGGCGATCGATCGCCTGTCCCGCAATTTTGGTACTGCTCTTCGGCGATCGATCGCCCCATTTCAGGCGGTCGATCGCCTCGCACAGACTCGCGATTTTTCACCATTTTTGCATACCAAAACCTTCCAATCCATACCAATACTTAAACCAACCAACCAACAACATAAATATCAACATAAACCTTCAAAATACACCTCAAAACAAACATAAATCTAACCCTTAACCAAAAACCCAACAACCCAACACAAACCCATTTTAAAACCCTTCAAAACCATACCAAACTTAAATAAAACACTTCAAAATCAACAATGAGGTATCCATACCTCTTGGGGACCTCAAATCTCCCAATAAACTTCACAAACTCAAACTTTGGAAGGATTTCTCCCCACCTTTTTACTTCAACTCGAAAATGAGGAGGGGGAAGGGTTTGGGTGGTGATTTGGTAAAGTAAAAGTGAGAGTGTATTGAGTGGGGTTGGGGTAAAAAGGGGTTGGGTTTTAATTAAAAGCATTTCACAAACCCATGGTGTATAAACACCCCAACATGATATTTTCAAAAGCATTAATCCAAAATGCACCAAAATATCAATTAACTCATGCTTTCCAAAGAATTGCTA
The DNA here is from genome assembly GCA_907163345.1 of Haberlea rhodopensis. Taxonomy (NCBI): domain Eukaryota; kingdom Viridiplantae; phylum Streptophyta; class Magnoliopsida; order Lamiales; family Gesneriaceae; genus Haberlea; species Haberlea rhodopensis. Next base: position 17,316 of record CAJQUN010000380.1, on the reverse strand, counting down.
AGCATGGCAAATAAATCATGCTAAAAGCAATCTTCCCCAACATGCCCAACATGCACCCTGAAATGCACTCCCGGGTCATCCTTTCCATGTGACCATGCATTTCCACGCATTAATTAAATCCAGCACATAATCAATTAATTACCATCATAATTAATCATATAAACACAATTAATGCCTAAATTGCAATTAATCATTTCGGGGATATCACAGATAGAATAGCGGAATGAGACATCGCTATCAATATATCCGGCGGCAAGAACCATCGCCAATCAATATAGCGGAATGAGACATCGCTATCAATATATCCGGCGGCAAGAACCATCGCCAATCAATATAGCGGAATGAGACATCGCTATCAATATCGATAATGTGGTTGTTCCGGTCTTGTTATAGCAGCGGAATTTTAGGACCCCTCGCTTCGACATATAGCGGCATCATATGATATCCCTCGCTTCGACAATGACAGCGGCATGTTACCTCGCTTAGACATGACAGCGGCAAATATCATATTACCATCGCTTCATATGACAGCGGCAAGTACCTCCCTCGCTCGAATATACCAACTACCGGAACTTCCACTAGCTCCATGTACCTGCTCCCAGGTTAATACCATAGTTCACAATATAATGATCGATATCACTTTTCAGTTATAACCACAATATTCCACAATAATCAAAATATTCCACTTTAATCACTAGAATTGTGACTGTTCCGGTCCCAATACAACAGCGGAATTTTAGGACCCCTCGCTTCGACAATGACAGCGGCATGTTACCTCGCTCAGTCATGACAGCGGCAAGTACCTCCCTCGCTCGGAGATAAAGGCTACCGGAACATTCATCAATTCTACCACAATAATCAAGCACAACAGTTGATTCCATTATCACAATATATCACTATCATTTCACATATACCATCACATGTAAGGGTTCACTACCCACAATATACATAATCAAAGGTGTAACACGTTTTACCGTCCGAAGACCGTACGTCTCACATTTCCTGATTTTCCCACAAAATCAGATCCCTTAACACATAATACATGAAGGGCCAGACATCACCATTAATGCCATCCCATCTCATGCTACACGATTCCTGCAATCACAATGATTAGCAGCACCACTTTTCATATCATAAAAAAGCACATAAACAACTAGTTGTGTCATACAACATTAATGCCATCATGCATAAGTATGTGCTATCAATAACTTCCTAGGCCCTTAACAGCCCCAAAGAGCAACCACTGCTCTGATACCACTAATGTAAGGACCCCAAGCCCTTAACCCTTATTTAGTATTAATCATTATGTGTGGCACATGCTTTCAATAAAATCAATTGGGAAACTTAGATGATACTTTACCATTGAATGGCAACTACAAAATTTCTTTAATACTCAATGTTATAAGATCATCATCCTAACAACATATAGACTCATCAAGTTCGCCCATTACCATCCCCTTTTTGCCACTTTTTACATTGTGGACTTTTATAAAAACTTTGGGCAGAGTCTCCCCATAAATTGAGCTATCCAAAAACAAAAGCACATCACAATATATAGTTCCCGGCCAGGGAAAACACATATTCAACAGAACACAGCAACACTAAGTAAATTCCCAGCCAGGGAAGACACCACACATAAGACGACATAAATGGGTATCAACACCCACATAATACACCCATGACTCTCATATCATTAGCAATTCTACTCTAATTGCATGCAACACAAAATGAAAGAGAGAAAGGCTCATGCCTTTATATACAATCCATATACAAGGATAATCGTGCTCACATGCGAGCATCATGAATATGTATATAATCCTCAGGTGTATATAAGTACTCTATACGATACCGTGCTCCATCAAGCCCTGGTACCACGATCCTGGGAGTACATCCAATCAACAGCTCGAGTTCAACTCCAAAGCCATCGATGTAACTGTTCACCTGTCCCAACAGAGACAGCCCCCAACGGGGTGAGCATACCAATACACAAAATCCCATAATCACAATAATGAAATTCATATTTACAACACAAGTAAATACTAATGAATTTTAAATGATACTCCCTGGATGGCAACGTCCTCATCCGGGATTCCGTGTACTGTCCCTGTTATCACAATCATCAAACTCATCAAATCTCAAAAATCAGTAAATCAACACATTGATTTAACTCATAGCATGCCTGGTTCTCAAGTATCAATAATTAATGATTCCAAATTCATTACACATACAAATATAGATATCTCGATATCTAATATTGATTTTCAACTTTGCTACCAATCACAGATAGCTCAAATGCCTAGCATTTATTTTACAAATTCTCATTTATACTTAGACATCTCACATGTCTTATAATGAATACATGATTCCACGATCATTCTCAGGCATCTCAAATGCATAGCATTTATTTTACAAATTCCCATTTATACTTAGACATCTCACATGTCTTATAATGAATACATGATTCCACGATCATTCTCAGGCATCTCGAATGCCCTACAATAGTCATATAAACCCAGTACCCCATATCTCATGTAAGGTTATACTACTCTAGTATTACGCATACTTGTGACAACGATATCAAGACTAGGTCGTTCCATAGTCATATCGACACGTATATATATAACCATACCCACAACCATCTAATGCAATTAAAACACATTATGCATTTCACAAATGCTTTCATATAAAGTAATGCTCGTACGTCACACGTACCTCAAATTTCCGAAGTCCGAGCCAAACCTTGCTCGAGTTCCATGCTCCGAGGAACGATGTGCAAACACGATAAATTTATTCACAATTAATTACGAACATGCAACCCATGCTCAAGCACACCCATAACCCTCAAAAATATTGTCAACACACGACAATTAACCATTATCAAAAATTGCTCAAGAACACCCCACAAATTTCAAACCTTCACAACACAAATCAAACCCAAACTAAACACCATAATTCATCTAAACATGAATTAAATCTATCAATAGCAAGAACCATCACCCCTTGCCAAAAACCCCCAAAAATTCGAACTCAAACCCCTCAAACAGCAAGAAATTCGAACCAAAAGCCAAGCAAATTTTCGAACCAAAACCTCACGCCCAACAGCAAGAAATTCGAACCAAATCCACTCAAAAATAGCAGGGAAAAACACGATAATGACGAAAAAGGGGTAAGGGAGGTTACCCAATCGAAAATCGGAAGTAAAACGTTCGAAATCGATGAACCCTAGGAATTGGGGATCGACGCATTCCCGCGAAATCCGACTTCAAAACGCGACGAAACTCTCAATTGCCGGAGGGGATAGCTGCGCCTCGACGAGACGAAGCCGGCGGCGGGTCGCACGCGCCGAACGGCGGCGGGCGCACGCCTGGAAGCGGCGTGGGTCTGGGGAAAATCGGGAAGCAGCGATGTTAGGATCGGGGTAGTGTTTAGAAGGGGGGGGGTTGAATAAACACTAGATATAATTTCGATTTCTTTTCTGGTTAACTGTAAACTGTTAAGTGTTACAGTTGCTTCTCAATAACAGGCAAGTCAGTAGACACTTATTATAGTGCGGAAGACGTCTACAAAACTTGTGAGGAATAAAACTGAAGTAATAAAGCAGTAAACGAATAACACGAGAGTTGTTTCTGGAAGTTCGAAGCACAACGCTTCTACGTCTCCCCTTCTTCCTTTGCAGGAAGGATTCACTAGAAGACTTGGTTTACACTTTACAGTATACAACCTCCTTAGGCACTAACACACTTGGCCTAAACTCCTAGCAATCACACTCTTCTTATCTTTTGAATACAAGTGATTTTACAACAATCTCTACAGAATAAAACTTTCTAGCTTTGAGAGTTTCTGAGCAGCAGACTTCAATTGAAAATAATCTGTCACAGATTCAGTTTTGCGGTTTGTGTGATGACCAGGGATTATAGGTGTTAATCCCGGAGTATTAATAATCCCTAAAGTGGTTTTACGTGGCGATTTGGGATTTAATCGAGGTGTTGGGCCTTCTGGGCTCGTTTATTTGGGCAGTTGGGATCGTTGGATCCAGAGGTTGAGATTGTATTCACATTACGGTGTAAAACCTAAGAGTTGGGTTTTTGATGTGTCTCGGAATCTCGGGTGCTGTGTGAGCACCGGTAGGGGATTTTGGAATTAGAGAGAGAGTTTTTGAAAACAGATGATTTTTAAGGAATCATGATGTATTTGTGGGGCTATTAATTTTTCGGGGTATTTTTGCTATAAATACCAATTGAACCCAAAATTTTACACAAAAAAATCATTTCAACCCCTTTATTTTCCTCTCCCGCGCGCGCCCCCTTTTCCCGTCTGAACAGCTGCCGCGCGCAAAAGCGCTCCGCCCGCCGCCGTCCGGCCGCCGTTCGGGGCGTGCGACCTACCCACGGCTTCGTCTCGACGAGGCGCTCCTTTCCCCTCTGCCAATTGAAGGTTTCGTCGCGTGTGGAAGTCGAATTTTACAGAAATGCGTCGATCCCCAAAAGTTAGGGTTCATCGGATTTCGTCCGATTTTGCTTCCGATTTTCGTTGGGTAACCTCCCTACCCCCTTGTTCGTCTTTTTCATGTATTTCCATGCCTTTATTGTTTCGAATTTCCCCAATTTCGTAGGGTTTAATTTTCGAATTATTTGGGGGTTTTTGGCATGGGTGTTGTTTCTTGCAATTGATGGATTATTGCATGTTTTAAGAGTATTATGATGCTTGATTGAGAAGCTTTGGTTCGAATTTGAAGGATTTTAAGAGTTGGGATTTAAAGGCTTGTTTGGGATCGATTTTAAGGGGGTTGAATTCGAAAAATGGGGAGTTTTTGTCAAGGGATGTTGATTCTTGCTTGGATAGCTTAATTGACATTTTAGATGTATTATGGTATTTTATTGGGTTCGAAATTGTGAGATTAAGGTTCGATTTTTGTAGGGCATTCTTGAACAAATTTCGATTGTCTCATTTATTCCTTCCCTGCATGTACCCTGCCCCGGGTCTTTTAAGAGGTTAATTGTCGTGTGTTGACAATATTTTGAGGGATATGGGTGTGCTTGAGCATAGGTTACATGTTCGTAAATAATTGTGAATTATTTTATCGTGTTAGCACATCATTCCTCGGGGCATGGAACTCGAGCAAGGTTTGGCTCGGACTTCGGTAATTTAAGGTACGTGCGACGTACGAGCATTACTATATATATGTGAAATGCATAAGGTGTTTTTGATTGCATTGAATGTTTTGCGTATGGTTATACATATATGTTGATATAGCCAAGGAATGACCCAAATCTTGATATCGCCGCTTGTAGCGTGCGTGACACTAGAGTAGGATGACTCTTGCATGATATATGGGGTACTGGGTTTATATGACTATATTATGAGACATTTGAGATGTCTAGGTTCGTAGAATCATGTATTCATTATGAGACATTTGAGATGTCTAGGTTCATAGACTCATGTTTTCATTATAAGACATATGAGATGTCTAAGTATAATGGAAAGCAAGGTTATGAAATCCATATTAGATATTGATATATCTATTTTTGCATGTATATGAACTTGGAATCATTCATTCTTGGTATTTGAGAATCAGGCATGCGATATGTAAATCAATGTGTTGATTTACTGATTTATGAGATTTGATGAGTTTGATGTTGTGAGAACAGGGACAGTACACGGAATCCCGGATGAGGATGTTGCCATCCAGGGAGTATCATTTAAATTCATTAGCATTTACCTTTGTTGTAAATTATGAATTTCATTATTATGATTATGGGATTTTGTGTATTGGTATGCTCACCCCGTTGGGGGCTGTCTCTGTTGGGACAGGTGGACAGGTACATCGATGGCTATGGAGCTGAGCTCGAGCTGTTGATTTGAGGTACTCCCAGGATCGTGGTACCAGGGCTTGATGGAGCACGGTATCGTATAGAGTACCTATATATACACCTGAGGATTTATACATATTCATATTCATGATGCTCGCATGTGAGCACGATTATACTTGTATATGGATTGTATATAAAGGCATGAGCCTTTCTCTCTTTCATTTAAGGTTGCATGCAATTAGGTTGAATTGCTAGAATGATATGAGAGTCATTGGTGTATTATGTGGGTGTTGGAACCCACTTTTGTTGACATATGTGTGGTGTCTTCCCTGGCTGGGAATCTACTTGTATTACTGCTTTCTGTTGAGTATTATGTGTTCCCTGGCCGGGAATTTTGTTATGTGTTGTACTCTGTTTTGGGATAGCTCTATTTATGGGGAGACTCTGCCCAAATTTTTGTAAAAGTTTACAATGTGAAAAGCGGCACCAAGGGGTTGGTAAAGGGCAAACATATGAGTCTTTTATTGACAGGCAATGATTAAGTATCATCAGAGCTTCCCGATTGACATTTTATAGAAAGCATGTACCACACATAGTGGTTAATACACTAATCAAGGTTTTAAGGGCTTGGGGTCCTTACATTAGTGGTATCAGAGCAGTGGTTGCTCATTGGGGCTGTTAAGGGCCTAGGAAGTTATTGATAGCACATATTTATGCATGATGGCATTAATGTTGTATGACATAACACATTGTTTATGTGCTCTTATGATATGAAAAGTGGTATTGCTAACCATTGTGGTTGCAGGAATCGTGTGGAACACGATAGGATGACATTTATGGGGATGTCTGGCACTCCGTGTGTTATGTGCCAAGGAAGCTGGTTTTAAGAAAATCAGATAAAGGGATATTTCCGAGGTAACATGTATTTACGTTGTCTTGTTGACACATGATGAATGCAAAGTGGTGCATTGAGGTTATGATATATGTTATTGTGCATTGTTTTTGCATATGCATGTCTTGAGTCAAAGTTATCTTAGTAAGGATTTTAATGGCTTATGCTAAAGTCCATATGAAGCGATGAAGAGTCCCGCTTATATGGAGTAGCAACGCTAAAGTCCATTGGAAGCGATGAAGAGTTCCGCTTACATGGAGTAGCAACGCTAAAGTCCAGTGGAAGCGAGGAAGAATTCCGCTTTCCTGGAGTAGCAAGAAGCATTAAAATGTACTAATGATAAGGGCTCAGGATGAAATAAGGATTTAAAGAAGGATATCATGACATTTATTTGTGAAACCATACATTCTCATAATGTGTTTTTTTATTATGAATTGAATGTGGATGCATAGCGTATATGGCTATTGTTGTTAACCCTGATGGTTGCAGGTTACAGGAAATATGGAGTATAAAAAAGGAATGATGATTACACATTCCAGGAGTCCTGCTTATGACAGTGAGAATTTTTATACTTACGCTTGACCGCTAAAAATGTGGAGCGGGCGGGGATGCTCGCTTGCACATGGAGGCGGGGTATTCCATACGAAGCGAGGATGATATACCGCTTGTATGAAGAAGCTTATGCTTGTACCGCTAAAAATGTGGAGCGGGCGGGGATGCTCGCTTGCACATGGAGGCGGGGTATGCCATACGAAGCGAGGATGATATACCGCTTGTATGAAGAAGCGAGGATGAGATGCCGCTTGTTAGGATGATGATTCATTCCTATGTGATGACACGGATGATAGCGGTGATGTGTCCCGCTGTGTCGATTTATATTCATTTCTCTATGAGGACACGGTTTATAGCGACGGTTCATTCCGCTATATCTATTGGCGATGGTTCATTCCGCCAGGTGTATTGATAGCGATGGTTCATTCCGCTATATCTATTGGCGATGGTTCATTCCGCCAGGTGTATTGATAGCGATGGTTCATTCCGCTATATCTATTGGCGATGGTTCATTCCGCCAGGCGTACTTATAGCGACGGTTCATTCCGCTATATTTATTGGCGATGGTTCATTCCGCCAGGTGTACTTATAGCGACGGTTCATTCCGCTATATTTATTGGCGATGGTTCATTCCGCCAGGTGTATTTATAGCGACGGTTCATTCCGCTATATTGATTGGCGATGGTTCATTCCGCCAGGTGTATTTATAGCGATGGTTCATTCCGCTATATCTATTGGCGATGGTTCATTCCGCCAGGTGTATTGATAGCGATGCCTCTTTCCGCTACTATGTGGACGATGATTCATACTCAGGTATATAGCGAGGTTTCATGCCACTTATTATATGACGAGGTGTCATGCCGTCGATTCTATAGCGAGGGATTTTGCCGCTATGTACTCAGCACAGGATTTTGCCGCCTTCGAGCGATGGGTGCTGATTACGCACTATTATTGAGCGACGGAGACAGGTATGACGCTATATTGCTAGCGATGAGGTATGAGATATTGCTATTTTATTAGCTTTATTGTAGCTGGCATGCATTGATATACATGTTTTATTATGCCTATTTTACTAGCATGTTAGTGGATGACATACGCTGATGTACATGTATCGTCACTAGTTGACAATGTTTTAGATGCCATGAGTTGGCATGTGTCGTCACGGGATGACGATGACGATGGTGTAGGAGATGTCTTATTAGACATGCATCATCGTTACGATGATCGATGCGTTGAGTATACGTATTCAGTAGTATGCCTTGGGTGCCAGTACTGGGCACAAGGTGGTGTGTGCGACACCGATGGACGTGACCCATATACCGAGCGGGTTGCTCGAGGAATGGATGGATGCGCTGTACATGTGATTGTACCGCAGCTTATGTTTGGGGGTAATCATTTTACGAGTGGTGATACCCTAGAAGTATGCTCGTTGGAATGGCTTTTGGCCATGTGATTTGACGACAGGAGTAATCATGGAGGAAAGTACTCGCTTTCTGTCGATGTGACATGTGGTGGACATGATCACACCACCCTTGAGGGTGTAGGATGGGTCCTAAGGGAGTAGGATCAGGTTATGTTAAGTACATAGGGACATTGGAGTGTCCAGGGTGTATCGGCATTGAGGAATGTTGGATAAAGACCCACTACTCTATTGAGTTTTCCTCCCATAGTATGTTATACCATGCGGAAACGTCCGTCTTATTGGTAGGTTTGAGGTAAACCTAAAGAGGCAGAGACTAGGTTGTCTGCCGCGTGTGTGTAGCACCATGATGGGCTTGCTAGAGCCGTTACACTGCTCGTTGGAACCAAGTTTGGCAAATCGTAAGGTGATACGATGTGGATTGTGGTGGACTCTAGTAGTCACCATGTCATTGAGGTTAAGGTTGTTCGTGCCTCGCTGAAACGTGTATACGTTTATGTTTAATCTTGGAGACTTGTCTGGGACAGCTCAGGATGTTGGAGTACCAACAAGAGAGTCATCAGGTTGTTATTGACTCAATCTAAAGGAACCCGTGTATTGGGATACAATGGGTGTTATTGTATCCAGTTTTTCCGAACGATGGTTCGAGACTTGTGGATCTCGAGTTCGATGGCACTTCCCTTGCGAGGAAGGAGGTAGTATTATACCTATTTGGGAATCTTTGAAAGATTCGGTAAGTTGGTACAAGTGGTGTTGATTTTGGGAATCACACCGTGTATTGTTAATCGTCGATTTTCATCCTCCACTGAGTAAGGAATGACTCAGAATTGACGGTTGTGTTTGGGGCTTAGGGATATATGGTAGATACCCGAGCCGAGTGCATTGAGTATGCATGCGATATCAGTGCTTAGGCAGGTATACCGGTGAGTATACGGATGCCAGTTATTGATTTCCTCTCTGTTAAGCATAGAGTTATGCTATTTTTGGGATGGTTAAATCTCTGATGAGAGATATGGAACACCTTGAGATTGGGAATCTCCATGGCACGATGATTATGAGGAATGATCGTGAAGTTAGTTGACTCCCTTGAGGAGGGATTTTCTTGTGAGGGTTAAGGTATTTCCCTTGCTAGTGTTTTCTTTCGAGTTATGCGACAGCCTTCCCAAGTTTGGATTGTTAAATCCGAGGATTTTCAAGGGATGGCAGGATTTCGGATTGGTTGAGTGTCGCTGACGACACAAGCGTTGAGGATGCAATGGGTTTATTGCATGCCCCTTAAGAATTTTAAACTCTGCGGAGTCTCGGTTGTTATTTATGATCAGGACGTGATTCTTGGAACATCCGGAGGTGGACATCTTGTGAGATGTCTTTTGTTTGAATTTGTGGCCGTGAGTTGCCCAAATTAAGTTGCAATGAGGCGACTACTCCTTCGATGGAGGAAGTTTGAAAGTGGAAACCAGGTTTGATATGGGTACACCGTGGTTGTACTAGTGTTTCCTTCGTAACGATGTATGTTAGACATCGTGAGTCTTGATAGAGATGTCATGGAATGATATCTACGATAGAATCAGGAGCGATTCGAATCCTTGCAGTTTCAGTTGACTAACTGCTTTTGGACTGTTAGCGTTGAGTTGTGCTGACGCTCTTCGACGTTATGATGGATTTGGAAGTCTTTTCCACTCCAGAGTTTGACACGAGGTCAACGTTCTTACGGTTGAGGTGTCATTCAGGATGTGTTCGTACTGTTGTATTAGATCAAAGGATGACTGTCTGATCTACAGTCGTAAGTATCAGTTGTTTCGCAGTCATGAGGGACTGACTTTTGGGATGACCCGCATCGAGGTACGTTTTACCTCTTGGGTGTTATGTTGGTTTTGGTATGTCGCTCTGTTTCAGAGATTAGATGAGAGGTAAGTATCCTCGCGTTTATTAATACGATTCTGATATGGTCAGGAATCGAGGTTATGGCTTCATGTTGTTGTGTAGCCTGGGGGTTACGTGATACACCAGTGCTAATTTCGAGGACGAAATTCTTTTAGTGGGGGATATTGTGATGACCAGGGATTATAGGTGTTAATCCCGGAGTATTAATAATCCCTAAAGTGGTTTTACGTGGCGATTTGGGATTTAATCGAGGTGTTGGGCCTTCTGGGCTCGTTTATTTGGGCAGTTGGGATCGTTGGATCCAGAGGTTGAGATTGTATTCACATTACGGTGTAAAACCTAAGAGTTGGGTTTTTGATGTGTCTCGGAATCTCGGGTGCTGTGTGAGCACCGGTAGGGGATTTTGGAATTAGAGAGAGAGTTTTTGAAAACAGATGATTTTTAAGGAATCATGATGTATTTGTGGGGCTATTAATTTTTCGGGGTATTTTTGCTATAAATACCAATTGAACCCAAAATTTTACACAAAAAAATCATTTCAACCCCTTTATTTTCCTCTCCCGCGCGCGCCCCCTTTCCCGTCTGAACAGCTGCCGCGCGCAAAAGCGCTCCGCCCGCCGCCGTCCGGCCGCCGTTCGGGGCGTGCGACCTACCCACGGCTTCGTCTCGACGAGGCGCTCCTTTCCCCTCTGCCAATTGAAGGTTTCGTCGCGTGTGGAAGTCGAATTTTACAGAAATGCGTCGATCCCCAAAAGTTAGGGTTCATCGGATTTCGTCCGATTTTGCTTCCGATTTTCGTTGGGTAACCTCCCTACCCCCTTGTTCGTCTTTTTCATGTATTTCCATGCCTTTATTGTTTCGAATTTCCCCAATTTCGTAGGGTTTAATTTTCGAATTATTTGGGGGTTTTTGGCATGGGTGTTGTTTCTTGCAATTGATGGATTATTGCATGTTTTAAGAGTATTATGATGCTTGATTGAGAAGCTTTGGTTCGAATTTGAAGGATTTTAAGAGTTGGGATTTAAAGGCTTGTTTGGGATCGATTTTAAGGGGGTTGAATTCGAAAAATGGGGAGTTTTTGTCAAGGGATGTTGATTCTTGCTTGGATAGCTTAATTGACATTTTAGATGTATTATGGTATTTTATTGGGTTCGAAATTGTGAGATTAAGGTTCGATTTTTGTAGGGCATTCTTGAACAAATTTCGATTGTCTCATTTATTCCTTCCCTGCATGTACCCTGCCCCGGGTCTTTTAAGAGGTTAATTGTCGTGTGTTGACAATATTTTGAGGGATATGGGTGTGCTTGAGCATAGGTTACATGTTCGTAAATAATTGTGAATTATTTTATCGTGTTAGCACATCATTCCTCGGGGCATGGAACTCGAGCAAGGTTTGGCTCGGACTTCGGTAATTTAAGGTACGTGCGACGTACGAGCATTACTATATATATGTGAAATGCATAAGGTGTTTTTGATTGCATTGAATGTTTTGCGTATGGTTATACATATATGTTGATATAGCCAAGGAATGACCCAAATCTTGATATCGCCGCTTGTAGCGTGCGTGACACTAGAGTAGGATGACTCTTGCATGATATATGGGGTACTGGGTTTATATGACTATATTATGAGACATTTGAGATGTCTAGGTTCGTAGAATCATGTATTCATTATGAGACATTTGAGATGTCTAGGTTCATAGACTCATGTTTTCATTATAAGACATATGAGATGTCTAAGTATAATGGAAAGCAAGGTTATGAAATCCATATTAGATATTGATATATCTATTTTTGCATGTATATGAACTTGGAATCATTCATTCTTGGTATTTGAGAATCAGGCATGCGATATGTAAATCAATGTGTTGATTTACTGATTTATGAGATTTGATGAGTTTGATGTTGTGAGAACAGGGACAGTACACGGAATCCCGGATGAGGATGTTGCCATCCAGGGAGTATCATTTAAATTCATTAGCATTTACCTTTGTTGTAAATTATGAATTTCATTATTATGATTATGGGATTTTGTGTATTGGTATGCTCACCCCGTTGGGGGCTGTCTCTGTTGGGACAGGTGGACAGGTACATCGATGGCTATGGAGCTGAGCTCGAGCTGTTGATTTGAGGTACTCCCAGGATCGTGGTACCAGGGCTTGATGGAGCACGGTATCGTATAGAGTACCTATATATACACCTGAGGATTTATACATATTCATATTCATGATGCTCGCATGTGAGCACGATTATACTTGTATATGGATTGTATATAAAGGCATGAGCCTTTCTCTCTTTCATTTAAGGTTGCATGCAATTAGGTTGAATTGCTAGAATGATATGAGAGTCATTGGTGTATTATGTGGGTGTTGGAACCCACTTTTGTTGACATATGTGTGGTGTCTTCCCTGGCTGGGAATCTACTTGTATTACTGCTTTCTGTTGAGTATTATGTGTTCCCTGGCCGGGAATTTTGTTATGTGTTGTACTCTGTTTTGGGATAGCTCTATTTATGGGGAGACTCTGCCCAAATTTTTGTAAAAGTTTACAATGTGAAAAGCGGCACCAAGGGGTTGGTAAAGGGCAAACATATGAGTCTTTTATTGACAGGCAATGATTAAGTATCATCAGAGCTTCCCGATTGACATTTTATAGAAAGCATGTACCACACATAGTGGTTAATACACTAATCAAGGTTTTAAGGGCTTGGGGTCCTTACAGTTTGTCTGCTCTTTGCTGAACGTTTGAAATATCAGTCGTATAGCTTTCTTGCTTTGAAGTATTTCTCTTAGTTTGAAAGTTGCTCAGCCCTTCTTCATTCTCTGTTTGGACGTATTTATAGGTTTTGTTGTCCAACGGTAGCCTTTTTGTATATGGAATGGATTAGCTTTCCAAATACCTGTTGTCTTCTTTCCTATTTTGGAAAACAACGGCTCTTTTCACTCTGACGGTAATGGTGGCGGAGATATAGCAGGGTGCGCCGCTCTGTTGTACCTTTGTCAGAGAATGTTGTACTTACTTTGTCTTGTTGCTTAGACTTCTGCTGGTTTCTTTGTTCAACTGGTCGTTCATCCTCTTAAGACCAGTTGATGTCCTTGTTCAGTGAGAGACTTTGCAGTTGATAGTTATCCAGTTTATATCTTCACCCGGTTGATGTCTTCATCCGGTTGATGTCTTTACCAGTTGATAACTTGTCCGGTTGGTGTCTATCCAGTTGATGTCTTTATCCAGTTGATAGCTCTATCCAGTTGATGTCTTCATCCGGTTGATGACTTTATCCGGTTGATGTCTCTATCCAGTTGATGTCTTCATCCGGTTGATGACTTTATCCGGTTGATGACTTTATTCAGTTGATAGCTTGTCCGGTTGGTATCTATCCAGTTGATGCCTTTATCCGGTTGATGTCTCTATCCAGTTGATGTCTTCATCCGGTTGATGACTTTATCCGGTTGATCATTAATATCCAGTAGGTGTTTGTAATCACCAAAACTTAGAAATCGTTTTCCCAACAATTTCCCCCTTTTTGGTGATGACAAAACTAAGCAGTAATCGATTTCCTACTAGAGTAAATAAGGTAAAAGTCCTGAAAATGCTTGAAGACATCATGAAAAAGAAATTTTCATTAAATATAAGCAGATTACAAGTTGTAATCAAACTGGACAATTGAGAGAGATTCATCTTTATATAAGATGAATTCTTACACTTTGAATAGAGTCTAAGACAAGTCTAGTTTTACATAAAATAGATGATACATGACAAATATCTCTTTAATTAAACAAAATGGACCGGAGGGCTTCGATTCACTTAGTTGCGGAGAGGAAGAGCTCGATCCACCTTGTTTCAGAGAGAATGTCGGGAAGAGGAAGAGTCATATGAATATTCATCAGGCAGCTCCTTTAGTTTTTATGGAATCACCTAATAAAAATATTCTATCTCTGTTGAGAATACTCTATCTCTATCTTCCCCCTTTTTGTCATCAGCACCCAGGCATCTGCTGTTAGTAGTTCCTGACTGATGAGGAGCACCAGAACAGGATCAAAGCGCTGAAGCTTATCAGAGCTGGGTTAGATAAGTAATCAACCCATGAGGGGTTGATTTAGATAAGTAATAAACCCATGAAGCAGGAAAGGATCTAACAGAAAAACCAGGGAATGAGAAATAACTTAAAAGTAAGCATGATGAGTGAATGTGTGTTATGTGATCAAACAAGAACCTCTATTTATAGGAAAAACAAGGTAGCAATAAATGTGAATGCATTTATGTTAAATAGTGAATACAGAGAGACAGTCAATTTAACACAGTAAGTAAATAGGAGTAAGTAAGAGTGAGTCAGAAAGTGATACTATTTGCGCCCTAACCAATGTTTGGTATAGTCGCGTTTTTCGGTAGGCGGTTGGCGCGGACTTCGAGATCTTTGTTGAGCAGTGGGTCTGGACTGAGGGAGTGCTCCAGTTGCAGGGGATGAATGAGCAGCTGAACTTGACGCTCTCTGAGAAGAGGGAGCAGTTCGACTGGGTTCAGGCAGCCTGCGGATAATTTTAGGAGCAGCAGGCAGACTGTTGCAGATATCTTGAATTTGAGATGCAAACGCTGCTTGCATGGTGGCCAATTGATCAGTCAAAATCTTTTTGGCGTCGTCAATCTTTTCTCCAAGAGCCATTGAGGTGGCAGTATGAAGAGATTCATTGTTCTGATTGATCTGAAGACGCGCCTGGCCAATATGAGAAACTGCTTCTGCAACCGCAATTCTCAGCAAAGGTTTGAAGTCTAGTGACAGTAGTAGTTAAACTACTTAGGTCAGCGTAGACTTGCTGAAATTTAGAGTCCGTTTGCTGCTGAAGAGTTCCTAAAACAAGTGTTGCAGCCCTCTCTTCCTGCTTAAGCTTATGAACATCATGGGTCAGTGCTGTAATAGCGGTGGAGAGATGAGCTAGCTGGGCAGCGATGTTTGGTGGCTCGTCCAGAGGGTTTGTGAAGACAAAGAAACCCTCGGATAGTTCCTGATCCATGGGCGGATCGCCGGCAAGCATCGGGATATCAGCAGCAGGGGCAAACGCATTGGGAGGAGCAATGACGACTGCAGTGGATGGCAAAGTAGTAGCGTCAATATGAGGGGCCGCAATTGAAGCGGAGATAGCTATATCCATAGTTCCAATTTCTTTCACATGCTGAGCATCCAGTTCAGCATTGTCTTGATCAATCTCAGCAGCAGACGCTTGAGTATGATCATTGGAATGAGAGGATTCACTTGGTTCATTATTTGCAGAGGAGATGGTGACCAGCTGAACCACATTCTGAATAACTGAATCGACATTGGTGTGATCAACAATCATTTGGTGGGGCTGTTGATCATGTGGAGAGCTGGGGAGCAGAGGATGCTGCCTCCAAAGTTGTTGGTGTGGCGTCTGCTCCAGTAGGAGAGGTCTCCAAAGCAGTAGAAGTAAGCTCCACAGTAGGAGGGACAACCTCTAAATTTGCAATAGCCATTTGTAGATCTGGCTGATCAGGGCTTGCAATAATTTCAGAAGAGGAGCATGTATGAATCCCAGTGGATATGCGAAGATCATGAAGAGCAAGCTCAGCCATTTCCAGCTTGAGGCCTAGAGCGTTTAGAACTGCTCGATCATGATTCGCTGTTCTTGAATGGCCATCAAACATTTGAACGCGGGATGTAACAAGAGCTTGGAGTCCGCCCACATAGTTCAATAATCCTAAAGACATCACGCAGCTTCAAACTTTTCTCAGGTTCGGGGATTTGAAGATAGGTCAGGATTTTGTTTTCATCTTGCTTTGCCTGAGCCAGAATTGGGTCGATATCATCAAAGCGAACCTGTACTCGAGCCTTTACCCAATGATCAAAAATCTCCAGTTGGGATTCCAGTTGGGCGTTAACGGCATCCATGACCATTTGAATCTCGAATGCAACAGGAGTGGACACTGGAGCAATAAGAGATTTTCCTTTGTCAGCTGGAGTGGCCTTGGGATGACAGTAAGGACACGTAGACTTGGGTGTCCTGAAGCTGATGGAGCCTGGAGCCTGCTGAGAGATCACCTGAGCTGAAGGAGTGTCTATTAATGGAGCAGACACCATGGCTAATACAGCAGTGGGTTCCCCAGTTGAAGGGATGACAGGGCTGGGTTCTCTGTCAGAAATAACACCTGTAGGTCCGGCAGAGGAGATAGTGTCAGATGTGGCAGTGTCTCTCTGACGGGCAACTAGAGGAGCAATTTTCTGGTCCTTGGCTTCTTAGGAGGAGGAGGAGGAGGAGGAGACTCAGCGGATTCAGAGACAGTCTGTTCCGAGTCACTAATGACTTGAGTCAAACGGCGCTTTGTGGCTCCACCTTCTCTGCCACTTCGTTGGCGATGAAGCTGAAGGTACTTGTGAGTGATGAGTCTCCCTGGATGAAGATGAGAGAGGAGCTCCTGTCTTGATGTGTTTGCTCTCAATAGACTGCTTAGAGGGAGAGCAAAACCGGATTGACCTTTGCCAGATATGACGAGACTAGTCAGTATTTGAAATAGTACAGCTGACCAGTTGATCTCCAACCCTTTGCATATGGCGCTCATGACGTCAAACTTCTCAGGGGTAATTATATCAAATGATCCTGCCTTACAGAGGATCCCCTTTGAGATGATGTCTGCCAGTTGTCGATAGTGGCTCTTCATTAATACCTCCTGAAGGGAGGTCGTTGAATACGATGGTCAGAGTCCGACACTGTGAGCCGCATCTCTTCTCTCAGGTCTGCCGGATAGTCC